>JBBPBS010000738.1:3132306-3175920 GCA_037974835.1 Cicer judaicum | reverse complement strand
GAAGGGAAATTGGTTTGTAACATACCGATTTCTCAACATGAATTTTTTTTTTTTTAATTTTGTTATTTTTAGTTATTAAATTTATTTTATTATTTACAAAATTATTTTTATTAGTAGTACTATTTAATAGGCATATATATAGGGAATTTGATCAATTAATAAAACTACGTTCACCCACTGCGAAATAATGCAACACATTATTTTTCGTTAACATCTTTCTTAATAATAAATATATATTTTATTAATCAATAATTATTATTTTAATTAAATAATTAATTTAAGTTTTATTTATTATTAATTGAATTAATTATTATTTAATTTAATTAATTAGTTTAATTTAATTAATAATTAATTTAAGTTTCCTTTATTATTTAATTAAGTAATTAATATTTTAATTCAATAAATAAATACAATGTTAATTTTATATTGTATAATTATTAAAAAAAATTAATCAAATGGACTCCATAAAATAACAATATTTAATTTAATATTATAATTAAACATACAAATACCAAATGAGTAAAAAAAAATAAACATACAAATACCATAAATACAAATTTTATTACAATATTTTTATTACATTAATCTCCTATACGGTGTCCAGTCCCACATCGTGGTGGTCGACGAATACGACGTGGACGACGTGGAGGTGAGTTTTCTTCGTCAACTGGGGCATATGTCTGCTGAACATTTTCACTTAGTAGGTCGACATGCATCGAAGAAGTATGATCTACTTGATTTGGGAATGATGGAACACCAAATGAGTACATGTTATTAATATAATGAGTAGCCGATTCAGGCGTACCTAGGTCTGCACCAAATAAGTTATTCACAAAATTTTGATCAGTTGAATGAATAGATTATCGGTGATCATCTTGTTGAGTTGACATGAATTGAACTGATTGTCTTGGTGGTTCAAATTGTTGTTGTGTTAGGGTGAAAGAAAATGAATGACAATGTGGTTCTGGCGCTTCATTTTCAATAGAAACAGCAGGAGTCGGTAGGCGAGGTCTATTACGTCTTTGTCGGTGTGATGGTTGAGTTGGCTCTTCTGCAACACCACATAAGATGATTACAACCACTTACCATCTCAGCGATATCTCTAGACCTGTGAAGATACTGATTTCTTAAAAGAGCCATGGAGCTTGTATGTTGTGAATGTGAGAGCTTTAAAGTGTGTGTGAATAATAATATGAATATAATGACAATTTATAAAACAATTGCAATCCTATCCAAAAATTTGAACCAGCCAATCAATGGAGGATTGGGGGATTACGATGACGCCATCGTACACGTAAGCATTATCCTATCCAAAAATCCGAACTAGCCAATCAGTGGATGATTTGAGGATTACACTGACGTCATCGTACACGTAAGCATTATCCTAGCAAAGCTGTCTTTCATCGTCTCTTTTGGAGTTTCCAACCATGTATCAGAGGGTTTAATCATTTTAAACCAGTTGTTTCAGTTGATGGAACATGGTTATATGGGAAGTATCGTGGGACCTTACTAATGGCAATCGCTCAGGATGGTGATGGTCATACCATTCCTATAGCATACGCCATTGTTGAGGGTGAAACATCAGATGGTTGGTTTTTCTTCCTCAGTCATCTACGAATGCTTGTCACACCTCAACTCAACCTCTGCTTGATTTCAGATAGACATGAGTCGATTAAAAGTGCTGTTAGGCGTGTAAACAGCATTTGGCATCATGTCTTTTGCGAAAACTTCACGAGGACCTTCAAAAATGGGCTAATGAAAGATCTTGTAACCAGCATAGGTTAGTATTTTTATATATATATATATATCTTACACATATTTTTTCTTTATAATTTTGTTTTCAAATTGTCTAAACAACATCAACTTTTGTTCATTCAGGATACGCTATGACTCAACCAAGCATCACATACTTTAGAAGACAAATCAGTGAAATGGCTCGACGATATTCCAAAGGAACAATGGCTACAAGCATATGATGAAAAGTAGACGTTGGGGACACATGACAACTAACCTTTCTGAGTGCATGAACAATGTATTAAAGGGGACACGCAATCTTCCAATCAGTTCTTTAGTGCAAGCAACATACTATAGAGTGACTGCAAAATTTGAAGAAAGAGGGACACAGGCTCAAGCAATGATGACATCATGTTTGATTTACTCAAATACAATCACTCAAAATCTTAACAAGGAACGAGCAATGTCAAATTCCCATGAAGTTGTTATTCACAATCGAGCTCATAGTATATTTACAGTTAAGGAGTTGGTTCGTCCACCAAGTGGTCGTCCTGTAGGGACATTCAAGGTAGACCTCGACAAAAGATGGTGCGATTGTGGTGAATTTCAAGCATTACATTATTCATGTTCACATATCATTGCCGCTTGTTCGTTTATTCACCGTGACTACATGATGTATGTGTCTTCTAAGTGTACATTGCAATGTATCTTTGACGTTTACAAAGAAGAGTTCCCAGCAATTCCTCTTCAATCATATTGGCCAGAATACAATGGAATAGAGTTGTGCTATAATCCAGCCATGAGAAGAGATCTAAAAGGTCGTCCACAGCCTACTCGTATTCATACTGAAATAGATCAATGAGAGAAAAACACACACCCCAAGAGATGTGGTTTGTGTCGGAACGAGGGACATAACAAGAATAAATGCCCTTATCGTACTGATGCTCCTAATAGAAATTAGTTCATTGTAATAAAATTAGTTAATTTGGTATTTGTATGATTAATTATAATATTAAATTAAATATTGTTATTTTATGGAGTCCATTTAATTAATTTTTTTAATAATTATACAATATAAAATTAACATTGTATTTATTTATTGACTTAAAATATTAATTACTTAATAAAATAATAAAGGAAACTTAAATTAATTATTAATTAAATTAAACTAATTAATTAAATAAAATAATAATTAATTCAATTAATAATAAATGAAACTTAAATTAATTATTTAATTAAAATAATAATTATTGATTAATAAAATATATATTTATTATTAAGAGATAATAATATATATTTATTAATAAAATAATAATTTCAAATGGTAATTGATATTAATTAGGAGATATTTCATCACAAACTGACTAGAAGAGGAAGAGCACAAACTCTACTTTATTCAACTTAAAACCCTATTGCCAGTATACAAACCAAGACAACCTTTTAATTTATAAGCATTCTATACTCAATATTCAATATTTAAGCATATAATTTTGTATCTATTATAATCAGAGTTGATATATGAGAACATACCAGACTCTTATAACATATTAAATTTGAGTTTAAATATCTATAAGAAAATATTCTCATTTAGTATATAAGACACTTCAAATACAACTACATTAATAGAGAAACTTAAACGAAAAAATTCTTAAACCGCGGTGTTGTAGAAGTCTAGGTGGTGCCAACAATTTTTCTTTGGTCCAATAATAGTAAAAGAAACAATTGTTAAATTTAAAGAAATCTACTAAATTCGGTGTTGAAATTGATAGATGTTTTTTGGCCTCTGATAACAATGCAAGAAAAAGCAAAAATCAATCATTTTCGCAGTCATGTTAGCCAGAAGCGCTATTAATAAAACCTTCCCTCATACCTTCAAAGCCAAGTCGTAAAACTTATTCTACCTCTTTGCAATTTTTCGCATTTTCTTTTCATAAGGTCTCTTAGATATATATTTGTAAAAGCAAAACTATGAAGTTAGATTAATCCAGACAAAAAAAAAAATGTAAGTAGATGGCAGGTAAAAGCGAAAATGTAAAGTTGATTAATGCAGACAAAAAAGCGCATTGAGTAATAATGTAAAATTAATGTGAAAATGTTATGCAAATAATATGAAATGATAATGTCATGTTATGAAATAATAATGTGGAATTAATTTAGAAATTTTGAGTAGACATTATGAAATAATATTTAAATAGGAGATATAATATAAAATAGTGGATTATGAATATAATTTGTGGAAAAACTATTTAGAAATTGAGTAGCAACTCTATGAAGATGTACACGTCAGTTTTTTTGATGAGGTGGGAAATGTTTGCATACATGGAGGAAATAGTCTGAGGTGGCAGTAGAGTCATTTTTAAATATATATAATAGATATGTGACCCTAATTGACCACTCTTATTTTGACGTCAAGAAAAGTCTCTGATGGATCTTTTCTTATATCGTTAATTTTTCTTATGTCATGTTTATACCAATAATCGCTCAGGTCTTAAAGGCGTGACTTTACTTGGTCATCCTTATTATGGCGTCAAGTATCAAACAAATCTTGAAGTTGTTTCTCTGCTTGGTCGACCTTAATATGACATCAATGAAAGTATCTAACAAATGTTTTCCTATAACACATATTTTTCTGAGGGTTAAATCGATATTGATAATCGCTCATGTATTGAAGGTGTGGCTCTACTCGATCAATCTTATTATGATATCAAGGAAAATCTATAATGATTTTTTCCTTATAACGTATATTTTCCTAAGGACTATATCGACACTCGCCCAAGTATTGAAGTTGTCGCTCTACTCAGCCAATCTTATTATGATATCAAGAAGAATCTTTAAAGGATATTTTCCTATAACATAGAGTTTCTTGAGAGTCGGGTCTATCGATATCACCCAAGTCTTAAAAATGTTACTCTACTTGGCTAACATTTCCCTATAACATAGGAGATGAATAATTTTGTGAAAGCGGCTTTCTTTGGGATATCAAAAATATAAAAGAAACATTACAAATTCAATAAACTATTGGTAGACTTACAGGGACATATCAAGAAATGTATCACTTGAGAACTAGGTTTTGATGTTGAATGACTTGGGAGATTAACTCTCAGCATGATATTATTTATAATCAAAATTGTATAAGGAGAATCTCTTAATTAAGGAAATAAATATGGACTAAATCCAACCTATATCAAACCTAATAAAAACAAGGAACATTATATCTTAATAATAACAAACTAAATCATTGCATATATAACACTCCCCCTCAAGCTGGTGCATAGATATTGTAGGCATTGAACTTGTCACATATATAAGTTATCCTTGGTCCTTTAAGATCCTTTGTGAAAATGTTTGTTAATTGATCATTAGAACCAACAAATGAAGTAGCAATCTCTCCAGACACAATCTTCTCACAAACAAAGTGATAATCAATCTCAATATGCTTAGTTCGCTCATGAAACACTAGATTAGAAGCAATATGCAGGCTGCTTGATTATCACATATGAGACTCATAGTGCCTATATTACAAAAGCCAACTCTTAGAGAAGGTGTATGAGCCATATGAGCTCCAGAGTAGTAAATGTCGTAGCTCAATATTCAGCCTCAGCACTAGATCTGGCAACAACATTATACTTCTTACATTTCATGGAAATCAAATTACCACCAATAAGAACACAATATTGAAATGTGGATCGTCTATCGGAAGGACTTCTAGCCCAATCTACATCTATGTAAGCAACAATATCTGAATTACCTTTGTCTGTGTAAACAAGACCTTTTCCTAGAGCTCATTTAATGTATCTCAAGATTCTAACCACAACATTCCAATGACTATCACAAGGGAAATTCAAGAATTTACTCACCACACGCACAACATATGAAATATTTGGCCTCTCCATGGAAAAGACTCCCTCTCATCCGGTAGAAGTTTGGCATTTTGATCCATAGGAGTGCTAATTGACTTGCAATCTTGCATACTGATTTCTTCTAAGATATCCAATGCATACTTTCTCTGGGAAATAAAAACTCTTGCCTTAGATTGTGTTAACTCAATGCCAAGAAAATACCTCAGTCTACCTAGACTTGATGTTGTTTGAGTCCCACAATTCCATCATGATCATCACTTGTAATGACTATATCATCAACATAGACAACCAAGTAAATACACTTGTTAGAAGAGAATTTATAAAACGCGGAGTTGTCAGCTTAACTCTGAACAACATTACTAAACCATGTCATATTGTTGAACAAAATTACTGAACCTCCCAAAATGTGTGTATCCAACGATATCCAACGACATCCAACAATAGATTAACCAGAAGGAGGTGTCACAAGAGGCCATGTTTGATTAGATTTTACGGTTGTCATCTCATCAATCATAGCCTATCGCCAACCTAAATGAGAAAAAGCTTCTTGCAGAGACTTAGGAATAGTGATGGAAGAGATAGCAGAGGCAAAGGTATAATGTGAATGTGATGAACGGTGATAACTAAGAAAATTATAAATGGGATAAAGATTACTGGTGGAATGTATACCTTTACATAGTGCAATAGGGAGGTCGTTAGACAAGGTAGGCGGGTTTGAAATAGAAGAAGGGATCGAAATAGGAGATGAGTCACTTAAATCTTGTGTAGGAATTGGATTGGTAGGAGAGAGACGTGCACATCGCTAATAAGTATGCAAGTGATTAGGGCTAGGTGGATTTTACTGGTCAATTATAGGCATGGATGGAGTTATCGGAACAAGGTGGGGAATAGGCAATACCTCATAGATTGACTTAAATTCAATGGGGGATGGGAAGAAATGTGTATCTTCAAAGAATATGACATTAGCAAACATGTAGAAGCGATGTGTGGAGGGACAATAACACCAATATCCTTTATGAAACCTTGAATAGCCGATGAAAACACACTTAATTGTACAAGCATTCAACTTATCACGTCCTGGAGTAAGATCGTGAGCAAAGCAAGTGGATCCAAAAACTCAATGAGGGATACGAAACAATGGTTCATCGGGGAGCAATATGGAATAGGGAACTTTGTCTTGCATAGAAGAAGATGGCATTCTGTTAATCAAATATGTTGTAGTTAGGACAACATCGCCCCAAAACTTGAAAGGAACATTAGTATTGATTAGCAACATGTGTTGTTTCAATTATATGACAGTGCTTACGTTCAACAATACCAATTTGATGTGGGGTATGATGACAAGATGAGTGATGTATTATTCCATTTTCGACCATAAAAGAAGAAAATACTCTTTTGCATCATCACTACACAAAATGCGAATATAACAACCAAAATTATTTTGAATTTCCTTAAAGAAATTGTGAAATACACTTAATTTTTATGATCTACCCTTAAGTAGGTTGATCTAAGTACATCTAGAAAACTCATCAATAAAAGTGACAAAGTACCTATGACCTTCAATTGAACTAACTCGACGTGGTCCCTATACATCAGAATGAACAACATCAAAAAGTGAGTGGGCTTACGATTGAAGGCTGCTGGGGAAGGAAGATCGGACCTCTGTCCCAAATTGACAAGATCCATAATCTAAAAACTTCAAGTGAGACAAGTGAGAGACCATAACTCTAAAATTTTTGAGAATTGGATGACCTAGTCGACGATGAAAAAGACTTGGGGACTCTTTACTAGAAGTGGAAGAAACAATAGATGAAGACTGAAGGTAGTGAAGTCCTCGATACCTATATCTTGTACCAATCATCTAGTTTGTATTCTAATCTTGTATAATAAAATAATTAAGCGTAAAAGTTATAGAACAATTTAGACTTCGAGTTAGTTGACTAACATAAATTAAATTAAATGGATAGTTGGAAACAAAAAGAACATAGTCAAGCGATAAAGATGGGAGAGAAGTGGCTTGACTAATGCCACTAGCTTTAGCTTTTGAACCGTATGCAACATGATGTGGAGTCTTCAGTTGAGATATTTTCGATAAAAGTGATGGATTACCACCCACATGATCGGAAGCTCTAGTGTCCAAGATCCAATGGTTACATATAAGTAGCGAGAGAGACATATCATAGAATTACCATTATGAACAAAAGTTGTTGAGGATGGGCATATGAAGCCTTGAACTGCATGTATGTCTTGTACTCTTGATCAGACAACATATTGTTTTTGGCATTTCTCACTTTAGAGTCTTTTCCATTATCATTAGACTGCATCACATTTACTATTTTTTTTCTGGAAAGTCAATATTGGAATAGCATTTTTCTTCGGTATGACCGAAATGCTTGCAGTAAATGCATTGAGGATGACCTCCACCACGGACATCACCACAACCATGATTTGTAAAATTTAAAATAAAAGCATAAGACTTTGTGCAAGTTTAAGATCCATTTCCCTCGATCCTTCTTGACCAGGAATGCGTATGATGCGTCTGATGAGATCCTCTATTAAAGGAATCAGATGCAGGAAGAAATGTGGCTTCGAATTGACTCATACTTTTGATGGAGGTCATGAAGGACATAGATCATGAAAATATTATCCAATTTCTCAAGCATCTTCTTTGAGTCATCGTCGACCACAAGGAGCTTGAATTGTTTACCGTTGACTGGGCTTTATTAGCATAAGTCATGATGTTATCTTATGTCATATGAAGGGCAGTTTAATTATGAATAACATCATAGAGACGTTGGATATTGTTCGAATAGACATTTTTAGCCTTCTCCCAAATATCACAGAAAATGGTGTACAAGCGATAATAGACCAGCAAGGAGGGCTCAATTGTTTGCCACAAAAGAGAGACTAATTGACAATCAGTTTGCTCCCAATCTTCATGAAAATTTGTATTAATTTATGAGGATTTCTTAGTAAGGTGATTTGAGAGCTTTTGTCCGACAAATGGTCAATCTGACTAAGGTGAATCTAATGGTGGGGGTGGTGTGACATATCGAGCCGTGTATGTTGGACAGTTAACAGGACAGCTATGTATGTGACTGTAACGGCTAGGGTTTTTGAGACTTTTAACAGGCCTACTTATCGTGAGCTCTGATACCAACTTGAGAATTAAGTTTTGGTGTTGAATGACTTGAGAGATTAGCTCTCAACATGATATTATTTATAATCAAAATTGTACAAAGAAAATCTCTTAATTAAAAAAATAAATATGGACTAAATCCAACCTATATCAAACTTAATAAAAACAAGGAATAACATATCTTAATAATAACATTCTAAATCATTGCATGTCTCAAGGGTATCAAACGCGGTACTAGATTTTAACAACAACAAAAATGATAAATACTCCTTTTATTGTAAAAACACTCTTTCAATAATAAAATATAATTAAAAATAACTTCATGAAAATTGATTTATTTCGTCTAAAATTTTAGATCAAATACATGGACGTTATTTAAATCACTTTTTTTATCTATATTTTGTTATATAATAGTATTTTTTTTACTACAATACCTTGAGATTACAAGACTAGCTCTTACTAATAAATTAGCACATCAAGTATAATAATATGTAAAATTAAATTACACATTTTTTTACAATAATATAACAATATTTAAGTAATAATTTTTACCAATTTGCCTATTATATTTTACATTTGTGTGTCTATAGATCCCTCCTCGGTCTCGACGTGCTTCTTAACCTTCATCTAAATCTTATTCATAGAGTTTGCCTTGCTAGAGTTAGGACTTCACTTAAATTTCGTGAACTCAAACCTTTCTCAAAGGTCATGAAAAAGATATTCATTTGACTCTACTGGACATTGTTGAATCACGAAAGTAACTCTTCAAATCCTCGGTTGGGCATTGTTGGACATCAAACAAATAAGAGGCAGCCCTAGTATGGCCATCCTTACCGGTTCACTTTCTACTAAAATTATATACCTATTTTTTATATATTTATTTTGTAATAATAAATTTTCATCTTTATGAATAGGGATTTTGCAGTTAAAAATAATTTGTAAGTGTTTTAAAAACTATCCGCTCGCTGAGGATGGCTAGCTTGAGGATGGGAGTTTTTAAATTGTCATATCTGAGTTTATCAAAAGAGTAAGAGTAGAATATGAGAGAGACACACACAATTTTATACTGGTTCATCCAAAGATGGCTACGTCCAATCCTCACACCCTTGTGAGATTTCACTAACTTTCCAAACTAATCAACCTCACGCCGAGGATGATTACAAACTGTGTATTATTTAGCTTCACCAAGCTTACAATCAATTTTCAAATATTTCCAAGTGTAACTCACAAGGAAATTACAAAGTGATATGAGAGTGATTGATACTAAATACTTTCTCAAAGGATTTACAAAGATATAGTGTAGGATCAAAGAAAGTAAGTGAGGATGTGTGTTTGCTCTTGATAGCTTTAAGATGCTTGATCTTTTTATGCAAGTGTGTTGTGTGTGTTATAATGGAGAGCTTGTTTGCATTTTATAGAGGTCCAAGCTCTTTGATGACCGTTGGAAATTATTTCAAACATTCCAAGTTTTTCATCATAATTACGGAACTGCCATTGAGTCCTTTCTACATCAATCAGCTACCATCCTCTGCATGCACACCTTTCTTGTAACTTGATCTTTACAAGTCCTTGTCTATTTTCTTTTATCAGAAGTGTAAAGTTGTTTCTTTGACCATATAAGCTGCAACCTTTTCGAAAATTTTAAGGTATAGGTTGATTTCAACTTTTGAGGTGATGTTGACAAGAGAGAGAAAGCCACCTTTTACATATGACATTCACATGTGATCTTCTATTTTTGACTTGTTTCTTGTTGCCTTTCTTTAACTTGACTTCTTCATATATTCATTCGTGCAAGCACAATAAATGGTCTGATTTTAGCCTTTGCAAAAGCTTGATCAGTTGCTTTCAACTTTGTTGAACCATCCTTAGCCTAGTCTGCCATCCTCTGGATTCTAGATCTAGCTATATTCATATTTTTCCTTTGACCTTCTGACTTTTGATTTCAAATACTTTATTTATTCATTGTTTGACATTGTTGTGCATTTGAATAAAAACATTAGTTCTACTGAGGGCACAAATTGTGCAGATCTAAAGATTTTTTAATTCGCAGGCCATCCTCACGATTTTCAATTGCAGCAATTTTCATCCTCAACATTTTCCATCCTCGGATTTTAATCATATTTTTCTTCCTTTTGCCTTAATGATTAACAACCTATTTTCTTATATTAATACACTCAAGAGCACATGTTAGTCATTAACCACAACCATAATCTCTTAAGTAATTTTTTTATCATTAAAATCATTTGAGAGATTTTGTCTCAACAATCTCCCCTTTTTTGATGATGACAAAATTACTTAGATTATGATTTTAAATAAGACAAAGATAAAATGTTCATGCTCCCCCTCAATCATATGTGTAATAATTTTTAAAACTAAAAATCATTACTCCCCCTAAATGTATGCCAAAGTGTTGAGATAACATGATTTTAACCATACATAAAACATCATGATAATAAGATAATAATTTAAAGATTTGTTCAACACAGCATAAATATGGGTTCATGGGCAACACAACAATTCAACTTAACAAGCATAAGCAACACAATATTTCAAACAGTTTAACACAAAACAACATTAACACAAAGCAACTAGATAATCAAAAAGCATAATCATTCTCCCCCTGAATTTGGCAGCAGCAAAAAGAAATAACCACGTGTTTAATCAGATAAGGAAGGCTCGTCTGATGAGGATGAGGGAGATGGAACAATAGAGGAAGGCTGGGCTAGTAGCTCAGGAGGATGATCTTCAGGAGGAATAGTGGGAGCCAAGTGTTTGGTAACCCATTCAAGAATGAGACCAAACTGAGTTCTGAAAGTGAGTGAAGCTGTGAAGGATTTTCTTCTGATCCTTCCTAATCAATTTGAGCAGTTTCATTTGCTTATGTTCCTTATTGTCCTCAGTCCTTGTGCTAGGAACTGAATCCTTAGGCTTATCATTTACACTAGAACTCTTATTTTGAGAGCTCCCAGCTTTGTCCTTTGAATGGTTATGAGTTGTGGCAGTGAAAAAGGATTCAAGGGAACTGAACCGACATGTGACCTCAGGGAGAGGTTGGGTAGGTTCTTCATGAGCTGCAACAGGATGAATAGGAAGTTGTTGTGAAAGATCTAGTTGTAGGATCACATTCTCTTCCATTTGCACAGTTGGAGGAGAGGCCATAGGCATATCCGTAGGAGATGGAGGATAAGACAAATTAAGGTCAAAATAGAGCTCCTCACCATATTCCATATTGTGAAGAGGAGTTGGTGTAAAGGTGTCCTCAGGGAGTGGATTGGCTTCATGAGGAGGAGTTAGATTGTGGATTGGTGAAGCTTGAGGAGATGGTTGGACAGGTGAGTTCGGAGTAGGAGAGTCATTGACTAAAGATGGAGTATGATCAGAAGAGTTACGCAGTGGAGAGGTAGGTTTTTGAATGAGTGGTGATGGTATCTCCTCTGGTGGTGGTTGAATGGTGTCTATTACAGATTTCTGAGAAGGAGTAGAGGACTCTCGTGTTTTTCTTTTCTTGGAGGCAGGGAGGTTTTCATGCTTAAACTTCATTTGTTTAATATTCTTGATGGAAAAGGTGTTATTGAAATTGAAGGATGGTTCATCCTCGAGTGGGATATTGAAGAATTCGAAAACCTTAGTGAGTAACATTCCATAGGGAGCAGATCTTCCCATCAAAGCAGCATTCAACATAAACCAAAAAATCACATTACCTAAGTGAAGAGGAGAGGCAGTTATTAAATGATGGATGATCGTGATATCAAGTTCCGTGACTTTCTCAAAGCTGCCAGCTCGGGGTGCAATGGAGTGAACACATACGTTGTGGAGTATACGACATATTGGATGAAGATTGGAGGCGACTAATGGTTTTGGTTGTTTGATGAGTAATTCTTGAAGAACAGATGTCCTGGTGATTAAAGCTCGAGAATACCATCTTTCCGGTAAGTGGTCGACTCCTTCATCATGTATGTCAAGAATTTGACATAGTATGGTGGGATTTATCTCCATATGAACTCCTTTTAGTACCATACTAAAACTAGTGGAGTATTTTGAGCCATGTGCAGCAGCATAAAATGCCGCTACTAGGCGAGGATATTGGGGCTCATTGATTTTGAATAATGAAGTCCATCTTAGTTGATCAAACATTTCTTCCACATTAAATCCACCTTGTTTGATGTCAGTAAGATCAATGATTTTTCCATTTACAATAGATTTTCTTTGTCATTTTAAAACATAATTTGTTTCTATATCAGCCGAATCAAACAATGAGGTAATATCACAAATTTTTATTGACGAGGATGAGGGTTTTTGAGTAAAAGGTTTAACCTTCTTGGGAGTTGAGGCTTTGGATGTGGATTTCTTAGGAGGCGACTGTTGTGGAGGTTCTGAGGGTAGAGTAGCCTCTGGATCATCAAAGTGGATGATATGAACGATATTGTCTTGAGGGATCGCCTTTTTTGATGAAATGGCTCCGGACATGATTCTGGAGGAGCGCTTGATTGGAGCTAAGAAGGATGAGTTTTTCGACGGTTTTGAAGTGAACGAAGGAGAAGATGAACTTTTGGAAAGCTGAGAAGAAGGAATGATGGACATAGAGGTTCCGTCAGATTGGGTTTCTTCTTTGTAATCAGATTTAGTGCTTGAGTAAACATCTTGATTCTCTTCTTGTTCTTGATAAGAGATTTTTTGTTTTGCAGTTACCTTGATTCGAGCCATTGGAAAAAATGGTGTGGGAAGCAACTGTTGGGTAAAGAGATGTTATTTGAACGGATGGTTGATGAGTGAAAGGGATAGAGGACGAAAAATTTAATGCACCGTATGCCTAGGACCTAGCGTGATGATGATTTGGACGGCTGGGACACGTAGCCGTTACTGCATTTAATGCACGGCATGAAACACGGAGGCATGTGCCACGCGTGCTGGCCAATGAGATAGAGAGGCGCGTGCTCTCTTCCTAGGATGACATGTCACGTGAAGTTACACCAATAAGGACATTTCGTCCTCTGGTGGTTTTGTTGTCCTCACAGTAGTTGAAAGAGTAGTTGTGAGCAGCATTGAAAGAGCAATGGTTGTGAGCAGCATTGAGCGGCTGATACATACTCTGCTTCAGTAGTTGAAAGAGCAATGGTACTTTGTTTTTTGCATGACCAACTTATTGGTGATTTTCCAAGAAACTGGCAAGCCCCACTTGTGCTTTTTCTTTCAACTTTGTCTCCCACGTAGTCCGCATCACAATAGGCTATAAGGTCAAGATTGGAACACTTTTTGTACCAAATTCCCAGATTTATAGTGCCAACAAGGTATCTAAAGATCCTTTTTACAGCAGTGAGATGAGATTATTTATGAGAGGATTGGAATCTTGCACAAAGACCAACTGCAAAGACTATGTCTGGTCTACTAGCAGTTAAATACAACAAGGATCCTATCATCCCTCTGTACTCCTTTTCAGATATTGGAGTTCCTTCATCATCTTTGTGGAGTATGGAGGATGGATGCATAGGAGTTCCCATACTTTTCGCTGAACTCATGTTATATTTGTTGAGCAAATCGTTGGTGTATTTTTCTTGTGATATAAAAATACCATCCTCTCGTTGTTTGATTTGTAAAACAAGGAAGAGTTTTAATTCCCCCGTCATGCTCATCTCAAACTCACTTTGCATGAGATTTGAGAAATCTTTACACATCTTTTCATTTGTGGATCCAAAGATTATGTCTTTGACATATATTTGAACAATCAATAAATCTTTCTCAAGTGTCTTCTTAAAAAGAGTAGTATCAATCTGTCCTCTAATGAATCCATTTTCTTTTAGAAAAGAGCTTAACCTCTCATACCAAGCTCTAGGAGCTTGCTTTAAACCATAAAGAGCTTTTGAGAGTTTGAACACATGGTTCGGCCGCTTCTCATCCTCAAACCCAGGAGGTTGACGAACATATAATTCCTCATTTAAGAACCCATTCAAAAAGGCACATTTCACATCCATATGAAATAGCTTTATACCTTTATGAGTAGCATAAGCTAAGAGGATTCTTATTGCTTCAAGTCTTGCTACGGGTGCGAACGTCTCATCATAATCAATTCCTTCTTGTTGATTACACCCTTGAACAACTAGTCTTGCTTTATTTCTAATGACTTCTCCATCCTCATTTAATTTGTTTCTAAATATCCATTTAGTCCCAATAATAGATTTGTCCAGAGGATGGGGTACAAGATTCCATGCCTTGTTTTTTCCAAATTGTGAGAGTTCTTCCATCATAGCTTCAACCCATGATTTGTCACCAATAGCTTGATCAATCATTTTGGGTTCAACTTGTTATATCATGGTCATGTTGGTAGTACTTTCCCTTAGAGAATTTCTGGTTCTAACACCATCCTCAGTATTCCTAATGATTAGATCTGGAGGGTGATGTGTAACTGTTTTCCATCCTCTTGGATGTTGCTGAGAGGTTGGGTCAGACTCATCCTCTTCTTGAGGACCGGGTACTTGAGAGGTTGATTGTTCATCTTCTTTATTTTTATCCAATTTCTATAAACACAAGTCATCAAACTCATCAAAAATAACATGCATGGATTCCTCCACAGTTTGAGTCCTAAGATTATATATTCTATAACCTTTTGACGTTGTGGAGTATCCTAGAAAAATTCCTTTATCAGATTTTGGATCAAACTTTTCCAAATGTTCTTTATTATTTAGAATGTAGCAATAACACCCAAATATATGAAAATAAAAAATATTTGGTTTTCTCCCCTTCCATAATTCGTATGGAGTTTTGTTTAAATTTTTTCTAATAGATGCACGATTAGAAACATAACAAGCAGTATTGATGGCTTTGGCCCAAAAAAAATTTTCAATGTTGGCTTCATTCAAAATAGTCCTAGCCATTTCTTGTAGAGTTCAATTTTTCCTTTCAACAACCCCATTTTGTTGGGGAGTTCTTGGACAAGAAAAGTTGTGAGAAATACCATTTTCTTCACAAAGATTTTTAAAAGATTCATTTTCAAATTCACCTCCATGGTCACTTCTTACCGAAACAATTTTTGATCCTTTTTTGTTTTGAAACTTTTTGCAAAAATGGTGGAATGCCTCAAAGGCTTCATCTTTATGTTTTAAAAATAAAACCCAAGTAAACCGAGAAAAATCATCAACAATTACAAAACCATATCTTTTTCCACTAAGACTTGGAGTTTTGATAGCACCAAAAAGATCAATGTGAATAAGCTCAAGAGGATGATTTGTTGAAACAAAGTTTTTAGAGTGAAAAATACTTTTAACTTGTTTTCCTTTTACACAAGCTTCACAAACTTTGTCTTTTTCAAAATTAATTTTTGGAAGACCTTTTACTAATTCTAAATTAGCTAATTTAGAAATAGTGTTTAAGCTTGTGTGACCCGCTCGTTTGTGCCAAATCCATTTATCTTTTTCAGTAGATACAAAACAAGATTCAGTGGATAAATCATCAAGATAGAGTTCATATAAATTCTTTTTCCTAAATCCGAAAAAGAAAACTCTACCCGAGGATAAGTACTTAACCTCACATAGAGTAGGCTTAAAAATAACTTCAAAACCACTATCACATAATTGACTAGTGCTTAGCAAGTTATGTTTTAAGTCATCCACATATTGAACATTTTCAATTTTTGCAGAATTATTCTTACCAACAATACATGTTCCTTTAATTTGAGCTTTATCATTATTACCAAATGTGACTGATCCTCCATCCTTTATCTCCAACGACATGAAGCATTGCTTATCTCCTGTCATATGCCTTGAGCAACCACTGTCCAAGTACCAAGGCTTTCTTTTGTTGATTTGAGGATGGACCTGTACTAGAGTTTAAAAGGGACTTAGGTACCCATATAGCTTTGGGTCCTTGTTGGTTAGTTTTTCGTCTTGTGAGGACATTCTTTTTATGATAGCAAATAGAATCACGGTGCCCATGTTTACCACAGAATGAGCAAGCTGACTTTACATTGTTAGCTTTCTTCTTAGCATGACAAATTTTGGAGGTATGCCCAAGTTTTTTACAAAAAGTGAATTCAGGCACATCCTCTCGTTTTTTAGGCAAGAAAAAATTTTCATATAACTTTTGTTTTTGAGAGCTTTTAAACCCAATACTTGCCTTGTCAAATATTCTAGATTGAGACCCCATTATCTTTTGAAATGTTTCTGTAGATTTGACAAAGTTGGAAATATCATTTTTTAGTTCCCTAACCTCAGTTTTCAAAATTTCCTTTTTTGTATCCTCGTCAGGAGGATGAGTTTCAACTATCCCCTCGTTAAGAATTTTTTGTTTCTCAGAATTTTGAAAGTGAAATTGCTACAAATCTTGAATGATTTTAACATATTCATCATTCTTTTTCTGAAGCTCCTCATTTTGTTTCTTTATCTCAACAAGTTGGTTTTTTTGAAATATACATGTTTGAGATAAAGTGTTGGAGTCATTTAAGAGGCCATCAAATTCAATTTCTAATTTTTCACAATTAGGACATAGATCAGAAATCCTTACCTTTTCAGTTTTTGATTTTGCCATGAGACAGAGGTTGGCCTCTTCTTCCTTTTCTTGCTCCGAGGATGACTCGTCACTATCATCCCAAGTAATCATCATGGATTTTTTTTTGTATGGAAATTTTCTAGAGTTCCTTTTGTTGAGAGGACACTCAGTTTTGTAGTGTCCCATCTTGTTGCATCCATAACAAGTTATTTGACTTTTATCAATTTTTTCTTTTTGAGGAGATCTTGTATTCTGTCCTCTTCTGTTTATCATCCTCTGAAGTCTTCTGAAAATCAGAGTGAGTTCATCTTCATCCTCAGACAGAGGATACTCTGCATTTTCCTTTGTTATGCCATCTTCATTCTTCTTGGAGGATGAACTTTCTGTTTGGCTGGTTTTTAGAGCAATCATTCTTCCCTTTTTGTTTGGTTTGTCAGCCAACAACAATGGTTCATGAGCTCTTAAAGTTCCAACCAAATCTTCTAATTTCATGTTGGTCAAATCTCTTGCTTCTGTAATGGCAGTTACCATTGGCCTCTATTCTTTTGGTAAACTTCTTAAGATTTTTCTTATCCTTTCTTGATTGGAGTATACATTTCCAAGAGATCTCAAGTTATTTAATATGATTATTAACCTTGAGAACATTTCATCAATAGTTTCCTCCTCCTTCATTTGGAATAGTTCGAAATCTCTTACTCCCATGTCTATCATTGCTTCTTTTACATGACTTGATCCTTCATGATGGATCCTTAGAGTATCCTAGAGCTCCTTAGCGTTTTTGCACTCTTCAACTCTATCATATTCTTCTCTGCTCAAAGCACACGTTAGAAATAAATGAGCTTTAGAGTTTAGGAGTACCTTTGCATTTTCATCGGCCGTCCATTGTGCTTGAGGTTTCTCATCGAAGCTTGCATCTGTGTTGTTGGTTCTGATGACGTGATCTCCATTTTCCACCATAGACCACATGTTGTTGTCTTGTAATATGAGAAATAGCCTTACCTTACCTTTCCAGAGGTAGTAATCTGTACCATCAAAGTAGGGAGGTCGGCTGGATGATCCTCCTTCAGGAATATACTTAGCTTTAGACATTTTTCTTTTTGGATCTTTTACTCTTACACTGTTAGGTTTATTTCTTAGAGAACCTTGCTCTGATGCCAATTGATGTAGCTAAATATCACTAGAAGGGGGATTAAATAGGGATTTTGCTGTTAAAAATAATTTTTAAGTGTTTTAAAAACTATCCTCTTGCTGAGGATGCCTAGCTCGAGGATGGGAGTTTTCAAATTGTCAGATCTGAGTTGAGCAAAAGAGTAAGAGTAGAATATGAGAGAGACACACACAATTTTATATTGGTTCACCAAAAGATGGCTACGTTCAGTCCTCACACCCTTGTGAGATTTCACTAACTTTCAAAACTGATCAACCTCACGCCGAGGATGATTACAAACTGTGTATTCTTTAGCTTCACCAAGCTTACAATTTTCAAATATTTCCACGTGTAACTCACAAGGAAATTACAAAGTGATATGAGAGTGATTGATACTAAATACTTTCTCAAAGGATTTACAAAGATATACTGTAGGATCAAGGAAAGTAAGAAGTGAGGATGAGTGTTTGCTCTTGATAGCTTTAAGATGCTTGATCTTTTTATGGAAGTGTGTTGTGCGTATTATGATGGAGAGCTTGTATGCATTTTATAGAGGTCTAAGCTCTTTGATGACCGTTGGAACTTATTTCAAACATTCCAAGTTTTTCATCATAATTATAGAACTGCCATTGAGTCCTTTCTACATCAAGCAGCTACCATCCTCTGCATGCACACCTTTCTTGTAACTTGATCTTGACAACTCTGTCTATTTTCTTTTATCAGAAGTGTAAAGTTATTTCTTTGACCATATAAGCTGCAACTTTTTCGAAAACTTTAAAGTATAGGTTGATTTCAACTTTTGAGGTGATGTTGACAAGAGAGAGAAAGCCACCTTTTACATATGACATTCACATGTAATCTTCTATTTTTGGCTTGTTTCTTGTTGCCTTTCTTTAACTTGACTTCTTCATGTATTCATTCGTGCAAACACAACAAATGGTCTGATTTTAGCCTGTGCAAAAGCTTGATGGGTTGCTTTCAACTTTGCTGAACCATCCTCAGCCTAGTCTTCCATCCTCACGGTTAGCAATTTCCATCCTCAAGGTTTTCAATTGCAGCAATTTCCATCCTCAACATTTTCCATCCTCAGATTTGAATCATATTTTTCTTTCTTTTGTCTTAATGATTAACAACCTATTTTCTTATATTAATACACTTAAGAGCACATGTTAGTCATTAACCACAATCATAATCTCTTAAGTAATTTTGTTATCATTAAAATCATTTGAGAGATTTTATCTCAACATTAATTTATGAGGATTTCTTAGTCAGGTGATTTGAGAGCTTTTGTCCGATGAATGGTCGATCTGGCTAAGGTGAATCTGATGGTGGGGGTGGTGTGACTTGTCGAGCCGTGTATGTTGGACAGTTAACAAGACAGCTATGTATGTGACTGTAACGGCTAGGGTTTTTGAGACTTTTGACAGACCTACTTATCGTGAGCTCTGATACCAACTTGAGTGATACCAACTTGAGAATTAAGTTTTAGTGTTGAATGACTTGAGAGATTAGCTCTCAACATGATATTATTTATAATCAAAATTGTACAATGAAAATCACTTAATCAAAAAAATAAATATGGACTAAATCCCACCTATATCAAACTTAATAAAAACAAGGAAAAACATTTCTTAATAATAACAAACTAAATCATTGCATGTCTCAAGGGTGTCAAACGCGGTACTAGATTTTAACAACAACAAAAATGATAAATACTCCTTTTTTTGTAGAAACACTCTTTCAATAATAAAATATAATTAAAAATGACTTCATGAAAATTAATTTATTTCGTCTAAAATTTTAGATCATGGACGTTATTTGAGTCACTTTTTTATCTATATTTTGTTACTTAATAGTATTTTTTTTTTACTACAATACCTTGAGGTTACAAGACTATCTCTTACTACTAAATTAACACATCAAATATAATAGTATGTAAAATTAAATTACACATTTTTTTACAATAATATAACAAAATATTTAAGTAATAACTTTTACCAATTTGCCTATTATATTATACATTTGTGTGTGTATAGATCCCTCCTCCTTGGTCTCGATGTGCTTCTTAACCTTCATCTGAATCTTATTCATAGAGTTTGCCTTGCTAGAGTTAGGACTTCACTTAAAGTTCGTGAACTCAAACCTTTCTCAAAGGTCATGACAAAGATATTCATTTGGCTCTACTGGACATTGTTGAATCACGACAGTAACTCTTCAAATCCCCGGTTGGGCATTGTTGGACATCAAACAAATGAGAGGCAGCCCAGGTATGGCCATCCTTACCAGTTCACTTTCTACTAAAATTATATACCTACTTTTTATATATTTATTTTGTAACAATAAATTTTCATCTTTCTTCCTGCAGAAAAAAAATTTCATAAACACAACTGATATTCATAAGCCATAAGGGATGGTGTCTAACTTCATATTAGTATGATGGTTGATGCTTAGTATTTCTTTTCACAGAACCAGTATATATATATATATATAAAATTTCTGCCTAGTTATTCTGTAACACAAGTTTTATTTAACTTCCCAGAAGTCAGAAAAATGGGAAAACATTGATAAATTACATAGATAATGATGTACAACATTCTGATCAGGACATAAGCTCATGCTTGACCATCCAGCTTTAGCATACACTCCAAAGGAGATAATATTTCAACCGCCAACATTTTATCATTGTTAAACAGTAACCTGATTTTACCAATCTTATTTGGAGACACAAATAAATATCCAAAACTATACCTCCAAATGAAACATTCTTCTTGACAACAAAAAGGTTTTAGTTACACTCTCCTCAAATCCAACTGAGTAGTTCTTGAGTATTCGCGACCAAAATGAGAAACGGTCACCGTGCAGGCTTTAGTTCGATCCTCCCCGAATCCAACGAGGGGTTCCTGTCCTTCCAACACTAGAATAATAATCACCTACATTTGCTACAAATAGTGGATCTCTATCTTCAACTTTGCATTCATTACTACCACCACCAGTTATATCATCAAGTTCTGTCTTCTCCAACTCTTTTGTCAAATCATCCATTGTCTTTTTCAAACTCGATTTGCTCATATGGCCTGCTTCTTCTGTAGAGAGACCAACCATTGTAATTTTCGGAAGAAAAGTGTTTTGTTTCAAATCTTCTTTATTTACATCTTTTCTTGATAACCCTACTTTTTCATGGGAGTGTTTTGAGTTTGGATGATGGAACCAATTACCAAAAGGTAGCCTTAATTTGGAATGATGGTCTTGGGCTGCTTCGGTGCTACCATCTAAATTATATTCAGAAGAGTCTGCACATTCAGTTTGTTTAGCATCAATTTCGACAGTAGGGTTATCAACGTAGTTGCTTGACTCTGTAAGTCTCAGAAAAGATGCTTCACTTCTGCAGGATAACAAAAACTGTGTTACAAGGAGAAAACATATCATTGAATAACATTTCTTCAAATCAAATAGGCTTGAGAAAATGCTTCCTATTGAAATTTCCTGTTTTTCCTAGTAACTACAAAAGTATCACCTTGTTTTTTCTTTATTCACATGTCTGAAGATTTCTTCAGAAAATAGTGAAAATAATAAATAATCCTTTTCATTGTTTTCAGTAAAAAACTTTGAAAACAGGAAGAAAAAAAATGAAAACAAGGCCACACTTATATATATTCATTAGTAAAAATAGGAAATGAAAACTCTATTTTCTCAACCAAACAGACCCTGGAATTTCCATTATATTCATTAGTAAAAATAGGAACCCAAGAATTGGATTCAGAAAGAATTTGAAGAAGAATACTAATATTTAGAAAAAGATACGAAGTAATAAGAGAGAGAATCCAAGAGCAAGATGCACAAGGGCTAATACCCTCCTCAAGGGCGAAAACACCCTTCAACCGCAATACCAATTAAGAAAATTATAATTTGGCAAAAGATCCTCTTATATGGGAAGAGAACCATTATCTATAGGTTCTGTGTACAACGTGATAAAAGGGACCAATCAACCACTATCCTAAGAAATAGGAAAATAGAAATAGAATACACTAACAAAACTAAAACAGAAATAGGAAATAACTAACAAACCTATAAAAGTTCTTACCTCCTAACTAAGTAATTCACCTATATCTAAGTCCTAATAATACACCCACTCAAAAACAACTTTGTCCTCAAGGTTGACATCTACTATATTCTTCTTGAAGGTGTAATACTTGATAACATGCATTGCCTTCCCTTTCCCTTTCAATATACATTAAAAAAAAACAGGTGTTGGCACATTCTTGCATCATGCAACTAGTTAAGTAATAGCCACTTGTATCCGACCAAATGTGCAGAGTAAGTGACAGCACTTTCATGCAGCCTACATTCTCGCCACCTAGATCCCATAAATCCAATTGTTGGCAAGTCCTTTGAATAACGGCTGTACATAACCCATATCAATGAGAACTACTATGGTTAATGGTGTTGGACTTGGACCGCAGCACAATAGTATGCTCTTCAATTATGCCCTCACACTACGCATCTCCTTATGATTCCTTTCACTCTTGCTGAGACCCTTTGTCTTTGGGTTGAGTTGCTGCCAAAGCTTCACTGGAGGGAATTGAGGTGGGGATGACGTGCGGTCTGGAGGTTCCGACGGCTTGGGTGGCGGCCGGCATGATTGTAGAACTACTTGTTATGTCCTCTTTTTCTCTGTCTTTCTTTCAAGAATCCTGTGTGACTTCCGTCGTGAATCATGGGAACTTTTTCTATCGATCCATTCTTGCTTGATGGTGTTGTAATTTCGTCGACAACTTTTGCTCTCCACGATTCTTAATTTGTATTTGCTTGTTCTCTCCATGCGACTCACTTGCAAGAAACACCATATTTGCTTCTTGCTCTGTTCTAACTTCTTAATTGCCCTTTGTTACTCCCTTCTTGACTTTGTTTTCTAGTTCTTGATTGCCAAATCTACGGATCAGACATGTGCAAAAAGATTTCCAGGATGGATCTGAGTTTTCTTGATCCCAAGAACGAAACCAAAACAGTATCCATGCATTTCATACTTCAGAAAGAACCTTTCAGCCTTTGCAACCACCCAACAGGATAAGTCCCTGAAAAGTTGGGCAGTTTCACCTTCTTGGCCCACCAATCTTCCATTTCCATTTCCATGAACACTAACACTCCCTCGAGATCTGGCAGGTCGGACCAATTGTTAGGAACCCAAGAATTGGATTCCGAAAGAATTTGAAGAAGAACAATAATATTTAGAAAACGATACAAAATAATAGGAGAGAATCTCTCCAAGAGCAAGATGATACACAGAGCGGATATACTCCTCAAGGGCGAATGCACCCTTCAACTGGAATACTAGTTAAGACAATTCTAATTTGGCAAAAGATCCTCTTAAATGGGAAGAAAACCATTATCTACAGGTTCACTGTACAAAGGGATAAAAGGGTAAAGGACCAATCAACTACTATCCTAAGAAATAGGAAAAATAGAAACAAAATAGACTAACAAAACTAAAATAGAAATAGGAAATAACTAACAAACCTATAAACCTATCTCCTAACGAACTAATTCTCCTATATCTAAGTCCTAACAATTTGTCAAAATTTGAATCAAGTTACACCTTTCAAAAGTGAAATTGCAAATTGTATTAAAGTCACTGAGAAAGCGAATAAAAGCGCATATGGAAAACCATATCAAAACGTACTGCAAACAACAGAATATATATTATTAGTTTAAAAATGAAGGTAATATGTATTATTAGTTTAACAATGAGGGCACAAGACTTAATTTCCCTAATTCACATTTATAAAACAAACCTGGATCTAATCAATCATTTGTAAAATGATATTAAACTAGGATAAAATAACTTAATTGATCAACGTAGAGCAGATTAGACTAAGTTGTAGCCGGAGTAGGATAGTCGGAGAACCCAAAATCTGACCAACTGTTGGGAACACAATAATTGGATTCCAAGGATTTAGAGGTAGAACAATAATATTTAGAAAAGAATAAGAAATAATATAAGAGAATCTCTACAAGAAATGGATACACAAGAACAGATACGCTCCTACAATGATTTTCACCACTCAATTTCTAAAGTTGCTAAAAAATACTTCCTTAGAGGATGGAACGTTTATTTATAGGTTCTATGTACACTTAGGATAAGAGGGGTAAATGATCAAAAGCAACTAAATATCAAAACAGAAAAACAGTTGAAACATAACAACCTGCCCCCAACTAACTAACTACTCTATTAACTAATTTCTAACTTCTAGGACTAATTCAACTAATCTAAATCCTAACACCGACTTAGCACTCTAGAGGTAACCCACAAAAAGGCAACAACATAAAAAAGTTAATACAGGGCAGGGCTTTTAATTGAAAGTACCAGAGAGAAGAGATTTAAGTTAGAAGAGGGAAGGGTAGGGGGAATAACTTGTTTAGTGATGAGAGAGATTTTAAAACTAATTTACTTTTTATATGCAATATGGATAGACCATTTTATGCAAGGATAATTTTAGTCGATTTATTTTTAAAAGAATTAAAGATCCATTTTCTCTCCCCTCAAAATCCTCAGTATTTGAGGTTAGCCGATGAATTTGAGGAAGGTGAGTCTAGTGATGGAGTCCTACCAGAAAGGTCGTCATGGAGAACTCTATAGGAAGGCCAGCACCGGTGATCATGGTTGGCTGGGGAAAAATACCACTCATGAGCACACCAGGTAGGTACAGTTTAGGTTGCCACTTTAAACTCTCGATACTATATGAGAGAAATAGAAAAGAGAAGTATAAGCAAAAAATCATGTATCAACACACAATAGAATAGAACAAAATATATTGAACACAAAAAGAATACACATGTCCTAGTTTCCCTAATTAACGTGTCTAAAATGAACCTGGACCTAACTAGTCTCACTACTAGGAACTTTGATACTAGAGTAAGCTAAATTAATTAAATATGAAATACAAGTAATCAGGATTATGTTAGACCTCTCATGAAGGAACATTATAAGAGGAGAGGCCAAAAATAGCAAAACTGACTTTGGTCGGTTAGTGGCAGTTATATTTATATAGGCAGTATTAATTAATAATGTTTTTCAAAAATGTAGTTACAGTTTCCGGAATTTCTGTTTTATTAAGAATAAAAGAAAAAAAAAGGTATGGGTAATTGGTTATCTAGAAGTTATTGGAGTGATTATTCAGGAGGGAGAGAACCAAGCTCTCGAAACTTAGTAGGAACCGTGTTCTTTGCTTTCTTTCTATGCAACATTTTCATTCTGTTCAGGTGTGTAATTGTATGAATCTATCTCTGATTGAGAACCTTCTCCAAGAGAATTATCCAATAAAATCAGTTGTTATTCATAAATATATTTAATTGGTACCAGTTTCTATCAGATTGATATTTCAATTCTCTATTCTTGGGAACCAATTACCACTATTTGTTCTTTTATATACTTAGACATATAATAAATATGACCAGGAAACCACTGGACTAAAAATAGCAAATGTGAAAATGCCTCAAGTTGAAAACAACAGAGAATATACCTTCTTTCAAATGAATCAACCATATATGGAAATTCTGGTTGTATGCCTGTCGCTTTCCGCAACCACCTATTACCCAAGAGTACTTTGTCAACGGTATAATGGAACTGGAGTTCTGCAGCTTTAGAAATAACACTCAGTGGTATACTAGGATGGCCCATTTCATCAAGCACTTCTTGAACCTGTCAGGAAAAATGAACAAGAAACTAAACAATTTTCCGAGAGAAATAAATATGGGTATTAATGTTTCGTATGCCTTGAATTAATCCCTACAAGAATATAAAAAAAATGAAACATGAAACACAACTTATTTATCTTCAAGAACAAGTTATAGTAGGTACATCAAGCCAAACTTTATCAATTGTTAACAAGAGCGAGATCTAAAACGTAAGGTCACATGATCTAACAATCTTTCCCCTTGCATGATCTCACAAATTGGTAAGATCGTAGTGAGATCACGAGCAAGATCATAAAGATTGTGAGATCTCTTGCTATCCCAAAAATGGGCATTTTTGAGTCAGGGACCCCTCAAACCTACCCTAAAATTCCCATAAACAACATCAATCTCCCTCGACTTGAGTCTCTTAAACCTCTCTGCTCATCTCTACGGGTTCACACATCTTGCCCCATGTCTGCTCATCTCATCTCTTCACATCAACCCTCTCTGCTTTTCTGTGCTGACATTGTTTGATCTGCATTCAAATTCATTGGAAATGACTTCTATGCAAGGTGATAGTGGGGCTGGAGGTAGTGAGCCAGGAGGTGGTGGTGGTGAGGCTGCTGAATGTTGCGGTGATGGTAATTATCTTAGTTAGATATGGATCTTAGATTGTGTATCTGACTAATTATGACCTCTTTTCAATGTTATGCTTATGATATTCACCTTTAAGTTTGATTTAATGTTCTTATTTATGGGGGTTTTTTTTCTTCATATTTTATGTGCATTAAAAATAAATTTTTAGATTGATATTTATAGTAAGTGGAACAAATAAATAATGCTTGTTAAAATTGAAAATATGATCTCTTTTTTAATAGTAAAAATATTCATATTTACTCTATAACAAGAATAATAATACTATAAATATTGTGTTTGAATGTGTGCATATATATAAAGAAAGAAAAAGAAGAAAACAAAACTTTTATTCTAGCAGACAAAAACAAAGCGAAAAACCACACATTAACATTCTGAAAAAACAACAGCGGGGTGTGAAAACAAAATTCTTAAAAACTAAAATAAATATCTTTTTTGTGTTTTTGTATTAAAATAGTAAAAGTGGAAAAGAAGAAACCCGATAAAAGGATGACACGGAAAGAGAAACTGGCAAAAGGGGGAAGAGCGTTAAATAAAACAGCGCAGTGCGATGGATTTTCCATAGTTAATTTACAACTCAGATTCACACACAGTCCATAAGAAGACACACCTTTTTGTGTTTCTGTTTCTCACTCGAATAATACAACGACGATGATTCTGTTCTAACTTCTAACATTGCTTCTGTGTCTCTAGATTTTTTCCCTTTGATTTTTTTAACGTGCTGTTTTATTTTTGGCACTGGTCTTTAAGGGTGAATTAGGGATGAGCAAGAAAACTTCGGAATCCCCAAAAGATGTTCCTGCCGTCAATTTACCCTCTCTCAGTGACGGCTTTTATGAAGTCGAAGCTATTCTTCGTAAGAGGGTCCGCAAGGTTAAGTTTCTCTATTTCTTCCTTTTTCACTCATGGGTTTTTTTTCGCTATGTTTTGGAGTATGATTGTCATTTTTTTGCCTAATTTCTTATTTTTCCTGACTATGTGTTTTTTTTTGTTGGTGCCAATTTTACAGGGTAAGGTGGAGTATTTTGTCAAATGGTGAGTGCCCCTTTTTTGGTTTTTGTTTAACTACATTGTGATAAAAGTGAAGGGAAAAGAGCCAAATGTGGTTTTTTATGATATTTTGTTTATTTGTTTATTTATGACTCAAGGTTCGGATGGGATGAGTCAGCAAACAGCTGGGAGCCTCCAGAGAGTTTAATTTGTATTCCTGATGTTGTTGAAGCTTTTGAAGAGAGGTATTTATTCCCTTGTTCTTCTGTACAATTTTTTTCACGTTTTTCTATACATTCTATAAATTAAGGATGAAAGACATGTTAACTTTATATTTCTCTATTTGTGTAGTGTTTGGTATGAGTCTGAATGAGTTGTGTATAAGTAGGTCAAATACTGTGATTGTCAGATACTGGATGGACTAATCGACTGGATTTTAAAACTTGTTTTCTTACAAATATTTGTTACTTCTTTGTTTTGAAGCTTGAAATCAGCAAAGCAACAGAAGGGCAAACGCAAACATGGTGACGGCAGCAGTCTTGGAAGTACTAAACATGCTACTGCTGAAAGCTCTGTGAATGCTCCAGGAGAGGTCACTGAGTAAGGTGATAATGGGCTGAAGGTAGTGGGGCAGGGGATGGCAGTACAGAGGCTGCTGAATGTTATTGTGATGGTTATTACTTTAGTTTGATTTGGGATTTATGCATGTGACTAATTATGACTTCTTGAATGATATGGTTCTGAAACTTCAGATTTATGTTTGCTTTAATGTTATTATTTATTTATTAGTTTTTTTTTCATGGGGGCATATCTAGTGAGAAAGGTTATTTTATGAGTGGGAGAGTCATTGTCAGCCATCAGGTCAAAATAAATGGCTGAGATTAGGATACTAAAATTAAAATATCACGTCCCTTTTCCTCTTTGCTGTTCATCTCCAAAATTTCCCAATCTTGAACATAACATTATCTCCCTTCATCACTATACAAGCCTTTCACACACCAGCCAGAGTCCCCTTTCTTTTGATTTATGCAATACTAATAATTCTTTATAGATCTTAACAAATAGGTTATTATTTGAGAAATACTAGTTCTTTATTAATTTAGGCAAGTATTGGTTTTGCTGGTTTTTGTTGCTTTTGATACACCACCTGAAACATTCATTTTAATCCAGCGATTACTGTAATTCAGAATTTGATCCAGAGACCTTCATTTTTAATATCGGTTTTAAATAACTTTCTTAGATCTCATCTACCCTTTGCTGTAATACTAGTTCGATCCAGCAGTGTTTATTTTTATCCAGCAATGTCAATAATGGCGACGGCTGGCCGAACCGTCCATGGTTGTGGGTGGTTGTTACCAATCGAACAGTGGTCCCGAAACTTTCAGTTTCAGTCATGTGTTTTTAACTTTTTATCTAAGCATTATATGAATTTAGCTCATCTAAAGTGAGAAGTTGGTAAAGTGAGCAAATCAACAGTTGATATTATAACCACACATGTTTGGTCATGCACACATAATATCAATCATTGATTTAATCATTAATGATTGATATTACTCACTTTATTCTCTAAAGTGAGTTGCTCACTTTAATTGAGCCAAATTAGCATTATATATATGTATATGTGTGTATGTTAGTGTAATTTTTCGTTTTGGTTGGATCTTATGATCCTTGTCACATCCCTATGTTTTATGATCTTGCAACCCCCAGATCCTAATTACGATCTCAATCTTGACAACATTGATTTCAGCTTCAAACATCATCATCACCTTACTTGAACTTCAAACAAATACTAAATTAGTCAATCAGTATGAAAAGTTCAGATTGAAAATCATATTCCATATCAGATTCTTATAAGTATATTGAAAATTTTCTTCTTCAGCCTTGTACATCATTAAACAATAAAATGTTCATAAAACTACTCATACCTCTGGAGGTTCCCCTAAACTATCTCCAATTTCCTCAATCACTTCTGCTGCCAAGTTGTCATCAACCACATCTCGCCGTCGCTGAATGTGCCGAGTTTGGATTAATGTATGGAAATGTTGATCGACAGCTTCTTCAAGAATGTTATCAAGCATGTTTTTATCGAAGAAGTAGGGAGTATACCTATTCAAACAAAGCAATAATGTGGGCATAAATATTATGTTGCTTTGGTAGAAAATACTTAACATTTCATTCTTTCTTTCTTTTTCTTTTCACTACATATCACCATGATAGCCAGTAATTATTGGGATACGATTTTATTTCCATTTTTATTATCATTCATTAAGATTACTTTACATAATAGTATTTGACCTTGTCCTTTCAAATCAGCATAAATAATAAGAGTTAATCACCATTTTGGTCCATGAAATTGTACAATTTGATTGTTCAAATTTATAAAATGGAAAATTAGTCCTTCAAATTGAAGGCCTTCAACCAATATAATCCCTTCGTCATCTAAAAGGGTCAGAAATGCTGAATTGGTATGTTATTTAGGGCATGCTCAATTGGAGCATATATTAATAAATTTGTTTAGGGCTTCAACAGGTCTTTATTTGTGATCCAAATTCGTCAAAATTAATTGAATTGATTGACAACGAAAGGACTAAATTGATTGATGGTCTTCATGTTTATGTACTGCTTAGTTATTTCGAAAAAATTTGAAACCAAATTGCCTGACCACGAAATAATAATTTGCAGTGTTTTTCTCTTTCAATTTTCAACAAGTAAACATAATGGGATAAATAATCAAAATGAGTCCAAATCCTAACAGAAATGTAGCATATCACAAATCAAAGTTGGTGCAAACACTGCACAAAAATGTTAAAATACTGCAGCACTAAGAAAGCCAAAGAAGAATCAGTGGGGAAGAAAAGGAGGCTAGTTAAAGCAATTATATTCACTCACAGAAGAAAAACTAGAATTTATGCTCATACATTTGTAAAAGAAACTAGGAGATTTAAAAATGAACAATTACCGTTTTACTGATATTAAATTTCAAAATAAACTAAATATAAGCTAGTTCTATGACAATAACACCAATTCACATAAAACAAGGAAGATGAGCAATATGTACCATTTAATCCCATCTGTAGTTGCTATTGCAATATCCAAGTTCTGAGCACTAAACACAGGCACCCCATCGACCTTTTTCCCGACACCATTGTGTGGGATTGTCTTCAGAAGTTTATTGGCTGCCTTGACCTGGAGGGAAAATATTTATAATAAATAACGATTGTAGTCAAATAAAATTAAAATATGTGCAACAATGAAAGACAAATAATAATACCTGCTTCTCATTCGGAACAAATTGGAACATGTGAGGCTTTTCCTGCATGGTATGGAGTGAGCAACATTATAAGTAAATCAAATAAAAACATAAAAGTAAGAAAATAATATTATCATATTGAATTCCATGATTTGGAACAACCATCTGCACGCATCATAACATCTTCCTAAAAACCAAATCAATAATTGATCATAGATAAATTTAAATGCACTAACTCAAACCAGCACAACTACTTTTCAAATAGCAATTGAAAACGTCAACAGTACCTTGAAATGTTCATATGCTAAATCAAGACGGCAGGCACCCACCACGCCACTTGGAATATTCAGTTTTTTGACATATGAAACTAAGACGATTAAAATTTAAAAAGGTTAGTATTTGGTGTTAGTCGTTAATCAAAGATCAACATTAATCAAAATATGTGGTGATGAGGGTAATTGATGGAAAAAAGGAATGTGAACATATAAATATGAAAGTACAAAAAATAGACTGGGTTGAAGGGGATATTTTAGCAGGCAAAGAAATGTGTAATGCAAGGATCAGGTTTGGTCACAGTAGGTCACTAATTTGCATTGTACAGCTACTTGGTGTTGGAAAAATCCCTTTGGGATTCTTGACTCGTGGGCTCTGGTTTGTCCCTTCACTTTGAAACACTAATGTTCCATAAAAGTTTGGAAAAAGTAAGCAAGTACAATTTTATGGCAATATGAATTATATGTAACACATGGATCACTTGGTTGGAGCTGAATCTGAATGCACACATCTTTGCATCTTTAGGGTACCTCACTGCCGCTTAACTTATGGGCAGTGTTGTTGATGGTGGAATATGGTGGAAGGCAAAGAATCCACCATATTAAACACGCCACTGTGGCCTATGGCCCCACCATGGCAGGTATCCTTTCACAAATTGTCTATGGCAGTTGTCCAAAACTCTGCCACTTCATTCCACCATGACCACCATTTAACAACACTGCTTATTAGGGCTTTGTTTTCAGCTTTCTATTGCCATTTCAGATATGCAGAGACTGGGCAGTCCTGTTACATTCTTGATTCTTTTTTCTTGCCCCTTGTTTTTATCTTTATTTTTTAAGTTGTGGAAGACCCCTTAGCTTCATTTTCTTCAGTTCACTCTAATGAAATTTCATGTTCTATTTTAAAAGAATTAGGACCCGTTTAGTTTCTAAAAACATTTTCAATTTTTACTTTATATGTGGACTACTAGAATAACATTTTGTGATGGATTTTTATTTTTAATTGTGATAGAGAAGATGGAAGCTAAGTAGAGAGAAACATTTTCCAAAACAGTGACAACAATGTTTTGAAATTTTCAAAAATATTCAATCTATTTTTAAAATTCATTTTCAAAAGCTTTAATCGTGCCTTCTCTAATGTTTATTTTATCAATGGTAATGAAAACAGGAAACACCGCAAGTAAACGGGTCCTTGAAGTTGAACCTTCTCCAACCACCCAGCCAAAAATATAAGAGTGATTAACAACTAAAATGCATAAAAGTCTGTATCTTAACTTCAAAGAAGCTAACTAAGTAGTCTTCAAAAGGTTTTTGGCTAGCAGCTGAATACATTAGAATTAAGCATCACTATAATCATAAACTGATAAGTAAGGCCAAGAGTGCATACATAGAGAGAGGAAGCTAGAGTAAACAGGAAATCAGCTAGCCTAGGTCAGAGCTAAACGACACAGATGATAATTAGATACCATCATAACCAAGATTAATCAAGTTATAAAGAATAACTTTGAAACATATGATAAGTCAAATATGATCGGTAATGTTATAAGCATATTAAAGACCATAAAAAAGGGGGACTATCGACGAGCTAACCTGCATCTCCTAAATCAATAAAAAAGCGAAATACAGGGCCGTTCCTCTCACTCTTGGTGATTGCTGCAAACATGTTTTTCAGCCACTTTGGGGTTCTGCAGAAAATAGATTACAGGTGGAAAACAGTTATGCTTTCAGAAAAATGATGGATGGTAACAGCTTAGTCTAACCTCCATGAGGTTTTAAACAAACAGTAGCTACAATTGCAATCCCTAAATTCCTTTCAATGGTCACAAATCTTTAATCAATATTCAACAACTCCCAACCATCTTTGGTTTCCTAAACAAGATGCCTTGTGTTCTCTATTGGATACTTAGATTGCTAAAAGCAACCAAACACCAGCTCGCATATGCTTACAAATGCAAGGTGATTCAACTTTCCTCATAAACAGCAACGGGAACCATAAAAGCTCAGCAAAAAACAACTCCATAACAAAAACCTGCCTACATTCTGTCCTTTACCGACCCAGAAAACAATTCTTTTCAGTACTGGTTTGGATAAACTTCCCAATAAACACTTATAGTAAACAATATTAAAAGAATCTTGCAATAACGTTAGTTTTTAAATAACAGCTTCTCATATAAGATAATGATCTCCTACCTCTGTTTTTTCAAACACACTCATTTAACCTCCCTGTAAATATCTATAAGCTTATAAGAACATTTCTGTATGTAAAACTCATGGATTTATTATAATTGAGAAGCTCCCATGAACTAGAAACTAATCCTAAACAGTAATGTAATTTTAACATCAACTGAGACACCTAAATTCGACAACTTTTTATACGCACGGTTAATGCATTTCAGACACGTCATTAATGAAGTGCTAGATTTGGTTAATACATTAGGTGTTGTAACTCATTTACGATCAACTAAACTTCATTAACCAGAAATTTGAAAGTGATTAACCATGATTTTCAAGTGTTCAAATCTATATGTAGTTGTAACACCTAAAATCATGGTTAATAACTTCAAAATTGTAGTTAATAAAGTTTGGTTGATGGTTAATGAATTCTCCAATCTTGATATATTCATTAACCACTCATTGAATTTCATTAAGCACTTCTGTGAACTACATCAACCATATAAAAATTGTCAAATTTAGGTGTCTGTAATTGTTGTTCAAAATAACATTACGGAATCCAAAATGCATTCCACAAGCTATTTTGGACTTAACTATGCAAAAACTAATCAAGCTCGTTACGTCACCATCAACACATACAAATTTTATCAACCAAATAAAGGAAAAAAAAACTCACTAAAGCAACAAATGTATCTTTGTTGTATCTTTGGTTTTGAACGGACAAAAATTAATTTTAGTTAAAAGTAAGTTGAATGTAAAGTTATTAATGTTTGGATATATTCACATAAAAGCGAGTTGAAAAATAAATTTCAATATTAAAATAACATTTTGACTCAAAATCTACGGATCATAACTTCAAATTAGAATCAATTCTGGAGGCAAAACTAATCTACTCAATAACACTCAAACATATCAAGATCAATTTTCACGGATCGGGACTCCCTGCAGTTTGGGTTCCCGCATTCACGCAAACAGACATCCGTGACACGGAATATTCCAACTTAACCTCAATATTTAAAATTATAGAATAAAAAAATTAAAAAATCAGCAGTTTTTAAGACTGTCCAATCAAAATCGAGCTGTCACAGATTTTCCCAACTATATGACTGCATGAATTATTCACCAACTGCAGTGAATCTAATTTCAAAAGTGAAACCAAACATGCACTAAACCATACATACATACATACATACATACATACATACATACATACATACATACATACATACATGATAACAAAATAACAAAAAAGAAAAGGTTACAACTATAACCGAAAGCTGAATTGAAAAGAAGTTATAACGAAAACTTAAACAACCTTTTGGTGATGAAGGGAAGATCAAAGTGAGTAGAAACAGCCATGAGACCAGTACCAGAGAGGTCACACATACTGAAAACCTGACCAACAAAAGCGGGACCACCACCACTACCACCGCCTTTGCCATTGGAATTGAGTCTCGAAACTTTCACCGATTTAGCGGAAGGAAGAGTTGACTCGGCGGTGGAGAGAGGTGGCGCGAAGAAGAGAGGGAGAGAGATTGAGGAAGGTGGTTGAGGTGAAAATGGAGGTGAAGGAGGATTGTGTGAGTTAAAGAGAGAAATAAAATTTGAAGCGGTGGATTGAAGGAAAGAGGAGATTTGGTTGTTGTTGTTGCGGCGGCGGTGAGGTTCGGACGGTAGAGCCATGCAGTTAGCGCATGGACGGAGGGAGGAGATTTGGGTTTGGCGTAAGGAATTCTTCGTGTGGTGAATGGTGATGATGATAAGTCATACAATTACAAATTATTAGAAATAAATCATCATTTTTGTTTGTTAAAAAAAACAATAACTCATTGAATTACCATTTTTTGTTATTTTTGTTGTCAAATAAACACTTTTAAATTAAATAATTATTTTTGAAGTGTTAGATTCAAAAAAAAAATATTTGAAATGATAGAAAAATATTAACTTTAAAAAAATTATTTTTTATGACTAATTTAAAAAAATAAGTTTTTGATACAATTTTTATATTTTTCTCTAAGGTCTTTAAATTATTGAATGATAAAACTATTCTTTTAGAATATACACCAATAGATCTTTAGAATACTTTGTTACATATATCATACAACAAAAGGTTTTTTATGAAGCAAGGTGCCTCTAAAATAGTGATATATCTGAATTAGATACTTACCTAACTTACATCATACTTTATGTACTGTTGTTTTTATTTTCTTTTATTGCGGATAAAATTGATTATTTTTTCTATAGTATATAATATGTACAATCTATTGTATTATAGAAACATTGCTGCTAATAATTAATTAATGTAATTATATAAATAATACAAGATATTACTTAATTTTAATTATAAGTTAGAATTATAAATTATTGTTTATGTAAATTTACAGATTATAAGTTATAAATTATAAATTATTATGTAAAATTATGATTTGTCTAGAGATTATCATTTATATGAGTTATTATGTAAAATTATAAATTATCACTATCTAATACTTTAATTTAAATTAATAAAATAAATATTATGATTGGGAATAAGCCAAACCAAATTAGACTTTGTTAGGTTTGAGTCTTACCTCTCAAAAAATTCAAAGCTTAAACATGACATGCTTGTTATGACCTTACTTTTTTTAGATTCAATATTTATAGAAGTCAAATATAATATAATAATATGTTTATAAATCTATTTCATTTTAACATTTTTTTAATAAGTAATCAAACATATTTTTAAATAGAGTTAATATGTTAATTAAACTAAGTTTTATTTTGATATTTAACACAATATTTTGAAAAGTATGACTTTATACGCATCATATTTTAATTTTATTTTATAATAATACATTTAAATATATCAAAAGCTAAATAATGTTAATATGTATAAATTATTAAAAGTTAAATATGTAAACAAAAAGATCAAATTTAATATAATAATAAAAAAATATTATTTATATTCATTTAAATAAATCAGCGTAGTATGTTTAAAAGATTTCTTGTGTGATAAATAGTCTCATCTTTTTAATTAAATATATTTTTTTTTAAATCTTACTGTTATCTGTTTAAAAGTAAAGTATTGTCTATGTAGAATAGACCGTATATCTCTTGGTCTGTCTAACATATTTCCTCCTTTAATAAATATTGTCTTATATGACATAAAATAAATATATTATTTTATTTTCAAATTTAATTCATTTTAGATTCATTTAATATTTATTTCTATAACGATTAAAATTCGACTAAACCCAATGAGACACTCCGTGCTTGACATGGTTAAATATGCTACTTCACTTAGAACAACAGTTTTCTTGAGAGTCATAAGGTAAAATACAAGAATTAGATTGATAAGAAGATGGATTCAATTCTCCACTCTTGTAAAAACTAACAATTAACTACACACCATTTAAAAAAAGTTAATAGAGTTCTCTTTTGAAGAACATTTTATGTTGAAGTAATGTATGTAATAAATACTATTAATAAAAGTAGTAGTGCTAACAACACAATTTCAAATATATAAATTTAAAATTAACGGAGTAAAATGAAATTAAATAACATAAAAAAAGTGAGATTAAATCGAATAAAATTAATTTAAATACAATGTAATCAACGTGAATTTTACTTGATAATTAATTTAAATACAATGTAATCAACGTGAATTTTACTTGATAATTAAACGATTGTCAAGAACATAATGTCAAAAAGAATCTTGTTATCTTGTTATTCAATACATTTTTTTGTTTTACTTTTATCTCATTTAGACCAAAACATAATTAAACTTAATATCTTTTACAAAGAATCTTCGTCAAACTATCTCTATCTCTTTCATAAATTCTTCTTAATTCTTTTACTTTTTCATATTTTTTCAATATTTTTCTTTATGGTCGAGGATACAAATTAAATGTTTACAAGTATAGGACAAATAGTAATATAATTATTATAATGAATCATTTCATTTCATTCTCCCAAATTGCCATTAAAAATGGGGTTAAACAATGGAGTAGATCTCATTAGTTACTATTTCCTTCCATTTTATTTGTAAAATATTCAAACAATGGAATATCATTTCATTCTACTCTACTTTCTTCTATCACATACCACTAATGTAAACATATCCTTAGTTATATAGGTGATATGGATCAAGGCTAGCATGAAGTTCGATTCTATCTTTTAGTGATAATGTAAAATATACTATTAAATTTTAAATTTCTGTAGTATATTTGAAAGTAAAAAAATACAACTAGACAGCGAGCATTTTGTCAATTAAATTAATTAAAAACACACTTGGAAAAACAATTCATAATCTATTTTAACTTGGAAAAACAATTCATAATCTATTTTAAATTGGATTTGCATTCAAACCATACAAAATCACATTCAATCCACTCTAATTGGATTTTGTGTAAAAATTTAAATATCTAATAACTTTGAACCAATGTTGACTTTGCCACCAAAACTTTTTTAGAAGTAAAATTGTCCCCAAATTTTGATTTGACTTAAATCGATAAAAATATATTTTTGGATAACAAATTTACAATATGTTTGGAATTTCTTTTTTGAAAATTTAAAATAACACCATGTTGCTCAAACATGATTTCATGAAAACAAACTTATATTAGTTTTCTAGTTTAAAGATATTCTTCACATTTCACCGGTGTTATTGCTGGCGGATGGAAAAAAAGCCAAAAATTCGCAATTTTTACTCGCCATCCTCTGCAAGTTGGCCATGACAGTTGTTGAAAATTCGCCATGGTGTCATCATGACATTGATATTTGACAACACTGCATTTTACAAAAAGTACTGTGGCGTATAATTTAGTATGGTGCTGGTGCATAGCAAAGCTGAAGACAAAAACTAAAGGCATTATTGTAAACATGAAAAATTGACACTCATAAATTAAAAAAAAAAAAGAGAAATATTTTTATATCTAGAAGAACTGAACTATCATGGTTTAAGCATTTGAATAGGATGCAAATATATGATCAACAATATAACACAAACCTTCACAATTATAGCCTAACCAAAGCCTATATGCTGAAAATTACACCTCGATTTTCATATACTATGCATTAAGGAAACTTTCAAGCCAATGCACCCACTTTCAATTCACCATTGATTCTGGCTCAAGAGAAGAACACAACAACTTATGATCTTGGACTTTGCCATTGCAGGAATCCGAAGAAATTACATTTCTTGTTTGGTAATTGATCTGATACCCTCATAAATGAAATGGCTAGCACCAGTGGCTACAGTTCTTTTTTGAAATTTTAAAACCATCTTATCCTACTGTGGCTTCCACCTTATCTCCTAACATGTACGAGTTGGATACCAAAAAATGATTCCAGTTGTAACTAACAATAACTGCCAACAAAACTTTTATCGGCTAATTATCACAGTATATCATCTTTCTCTTGTTATTCATTTAAACTTGGTTCCATACTCTCATATGACTCATCTGAAATTTGTTGGGATTCCATGCATATTACATCGGCATCTTGTTCGAATTGCTCATCATCTGTAAACTCTGAAGTCTCTTCTGAAGTATCATCCTCTATGAAGCCTGAATTTGGTTGAACATTGTCACGCTTTCGGATGTATTTGTCGACTTTATTAGACTGACCTTGGACCTTGATTCTTACACGCTTTCCTTTGATGTATCTATATTCCCATTGGGGTGGTGGATATTTTGTATGTAACTTATCGTATTTATCCATCATTCCCAGCTCCATGAAGACATTTCCGACCATTGAGACAACAGAAATACTAGGTCGAACAGCAAGCTCCTCCATGTCTGCGAATACCTACATGAAAAATTATTGAAGTAAATATTGAGCTTGAATTCCCTTAGTATGTAGTCTCATTAATATTAATATGGGGGCATCTTAAATTGATAACAACTACACAATATTAGAGCCTAGAGCATTACATCATTTGTTTGTTTGATATATTTTTTTGACAAGGGTTTGTTTACTACATTATGTGGTTAGTGTAAATGTTTCTAGAAGTTTCCTGAATATTAAAGAGTACCGCGACACCTTGAATCGAAGGTTTGTCCAGTGCCCACACATGTCAGTGTCCAACATCGACACATGAGGTTACAATCAATCACTTTCAATTTTTTAAATTATTAGCAGTGACTACGTGTTAGTGTTGTGCTGTAGTATGACAAGTAAAGAATCATCAAATCATACTTTTATTTGTGGCACATTTTTATTTGTCTGCGGCAACATTTTCATATACAATTGTTTTATTTCAATAGTTGTGTGACTTCCTCTACACCACATAGCGGATTTTTGGTGTTCTACAATCCACTATTGATATAACGTACATACTGTTAGAACTGGTAAGTACATAATTGAAATGGAGAAATTAAATTCTTTATTGAATTAAACAGAATGCGAGTTTACAATTCTGCAAGGCCATTATTGATAGACGTGTTACAAGAATACCCATTCCAATAATTTGAGAGCTTGGTCTCTCCCTTCCCAATAACCACTCATTAATTTTCTGTCTTTCCTTTTCCTAATTTCATACTTTTATTTGCCCCATAACTGCTCTAGAGCAATGACTACACTGACTTATGACATAATAAACTACTTACAAAAAAATAACTTTCATACAAATTCAGTTCCCACTTAAAATTCTAACTCTTAACCCTCCTCTTATAATATTTAGTTATAAGAGGCCTAACACATACATAGTTAAGATGCTAGTTTATTGTGTTAATTCTGCATACATCATTCATTTTCCATCCAATGGCATATAGCGGTCTTCTTAACTTCTTTATTGTGTTCAGCTACGGGCTATTTCGGCAGGTTTGCTATATTTACAGATGGTATATTATCATCTATTATTGCACTTGTTTCTCTTTTGTCTCCAATGACTTTTCTTTTATCAAATATATTTTTGGGTCTATGAACTTTGAATATCAAAGACTTTGATAATTTCATGGAATAAAGTATAAAAAGAAACTACTCAAATATACGGTATATGAAAAGCACATTATAAAAAGAATAAATTGTTTAATATAAAAATCACAAATCATAATACTTACCTCAAACATCTTGTCATGCATGCCCCTTTTACAATAGATAGATATCATTTTATCGAAGAATCTACGAGGCAAGCTTTCCGTGTACTGCATTAATAACTTCGTCCAAAGCTCTTCTGCTTCAGCCAGTCGATCTTCCTCTGCTAAAGCATTAAGTAAAGTGAAATAGCTTCCCATTGTCTTTCCTTGGCCCTTGCTTAGCATCCATTTTGTTACCTATAACGTATAAGTAATTTTCATAAACGTATATCAGCTCAAAATCAAGATAGCTTTTGACTCAAAAGCGATTCAATGATTGAAAATACAGTTACAGAAGATGTTGGAAGAATAGGTGAAATGGTAATAAATAAAATAAAACTCAGAAAATGAACTAAATATAGGCTAAGCATCTATATTTACCTCTGTAACACCGACACTTTTGAACGAAGGTGTGTTCCGATGTCAGACATGTGTCGGTGTTTGACATGGACACAATAACGGCAAATTGATTGCATTTAATTAATTCATTTTCTCAAATTATTATCGGTGTCAAAGTGTCATGTCTGGTGTCTATGTCAAGATCTGTATTTCATAGATCTTTAGAGATATCAAAACACTGAGTCAATACAACTTAAAAGAGAGACACAAACATAGAAAATAATGAGCATGTAAAAACCATATGTACCTGTATTATCCGCTTCCACTCTTTCTCGTATTCTAGAGTCTTGAGTGCCTTTTTCACCGTAATTAAAGGGAACTCTAGTTCCCAAGCAACATAGGAATCAAGAGCTCCATAAACTTCCTCTTTGACATTTGACAGTTCCTTAATCTGTACAAGACAATAAAAACATTATTTTTCCAGAAATGTGAATCATGGTTATCAAATTGAAATTCAAATCGTGAATCAGAAGACCTACTTTTTAATCATGAATCAAATGACAAACGAAAAGTCAAAAAGTGTTTTGCTAAACAAAATAGACAAAACATAGTGGTTGGCTCCACTAAGTTTAGGTAGTGATTCATTAGAATGAACCAGGATTCACCACAAAGAATTAAAACTCAAGATGATATTCATGTTAAAACTCAAAATAGATACAACAAGATATTTATATCATTGGATTTAGTTTTATATCGAATCAAAGTACGACTCACATGTATCATAAAATACGGATAACTATAATGGAAATCATCCAAGGATAAATCAGCCCGAAAGTTTCTGTAAAAATAGATTACTACTATCATCACATCACAACCAGATGAAAAACAAAACCCAAAGCTTAAATTACTTTGGTTATCAATAGAAATGAATACATGGTATACAAAGAAGAACTTACAGACTGAACAAGCTTAGCAGCCTTAGAAATGGTCCCAATTTTTTTATTTGTCTTCCAAACTCGTGGATATCTTGGTCTTGGACCTTTTGCAGCAGCACATACCTTAATATATTAAAATAAAAATTCAGATAAAATAAAAATAAAATATTTAATAAGGTTTAAATATGATTTTAGTCCATGTAAATATAGAGTTTTTGTATTATTCCCGTAATTTTTTTTTGTTTGGATTATGTTCATACAAATTCAAAAATTGTCGCTCACAGTCTCTCTAACATCAACGTATTGGGCCACGTATGAGATACTATAAGCAACGGTTTCGAATTTACGGGGCTGAATCCAAACAAAAACTTACAAACACTAAAACAAAAAAATGTTATAACTGTGGAAGCTAAAATCATATTTACTTCCAATAATAATCATAGTCCGTAGGACCTAGTTCAACGTAAAATAGCAATATTATTAGGCCGGACATCTTCACTCGAGTTCGAATTCGAGACTCGTAGCTGTGTGTGTGATGTCAGTTTCAGGTGCTGTTTGTCATTCACATAAAAAAATAATACTAAAAGTAGAGCTAAGAATCTTACCACAATACTTCTTGTACTTGTTATTTTAATTTCTTGATATGGTTTAGCAACAAGTAGAGGCGAATTAGTGAGTGTAAGCATCCTGAGAAAACACTACAATAGAAACCAAAAAAAAGGAACATGATTAGGTTAGAAGCAAATTATTAAGATATACAAATTTCTATGTTTTCAATGGATTCGCTCTACTAAGACGTAATTCGCGCTGGAATTGCGTACTCACGCGCGGTAGAAGGAAAAATGAGTAAAACGAGGAGCACCTGGATAACTTTTTCGCTGTTTCTGACTGTGGAAGTCGACGGTGAACAACGCCGGGGTTTGCCGGAGAGTTGAGTTCAGTGCGGTAGGAGGGGAAATCGGCGGTGAATGATCAAACTAAGTGGATTGGGCTCGGCTTATGTTTTGTTGTTTTTGGTTATATATGTTTTATTTACAAAATTAAAATAGGATATGAATTTTTTTTGGCAATTAAACTTGTAGAAATCTATTTAATTGTTTCTAATTATAGTTAGTTGTTATATTTTTAATGATAATTTATGTAAGAATTAGTTGTTCTGGTTTATACTTTTTCAATGATTAGAAATTATTTTTGTTTATTTAAAGAGTCAAATTGAATTTGTAATTTTTTGGTTAAAGAATAAAGTGGATCTTCACTTTAAATAAATAAATAAAAACAAACTTTTTGAAAATAAATTAGATTTATTTATTTTCTCTATTTTTGATGTAATAAAAAAATTACAGAGTCTATTTTAAAAGATTTTTAAAATATTGACTAAATTATTAATTCATAATTTTGAAAAATTAAGATCCGTCAAAAAATTTTAAAAAACTAAAATCATTTTGTAGTTTTTGTTTTCAATTGTCAGTTTTAATTCAAATTTTATTTGTTTGAAAATAATAATTCTTTTTACTTAGCCGCATTGAATTTAAGAAATATAAAAAAAAATATTGTGGTAAATTATTGTTGAGAGTAAGTAATTGATAGTATAATTATTGATAATAAGTGAGTGATGATAGTGATTAGAGATGAGAGTTAAAAGCTTTAAATAGTGATATATTAATTTTAAAACAAAAATTATAAAATCTATTTTAAGTTTGTTTTGAGTTTCAAACAAAATATAAAAATTAAGCAAAAAAAATCATTTATGCTCCATGTTATCCTATCAGATTTTGATTTTGAAATTAATTTTTAAGATAAAAAACCAAAAGCTCACAACTAATCTAAATAGGCCCTAAATGAATTCATTTTGCAAATTAATATTAAAAATGACTATTTACTAAAAAACAATTACAAATGTTGTATTTAGAAAAACAAT
>JBBPBS010000738.1:3086296-3132257 GCA_037974835.1 Cicer judaicum | reverse complement strand
TTAAGTTTAATATCTAGAAAACTATTATTTTTTATCTCTATTTTAATTTTATAGAGAGTAATTTGAAGGATTAAAAATATAAATTTATTATAATTTTTTTAAATAGAAATAAAAAATTAGAGACTAATTTTTAAAATTATAATTTTATAAAGATTAAAAATGATTCTACATTTATATCTACTATACATAATTTAATCATTTTATATGATTAAAAATTTGAATGTAAACACAATTGATAAATTATATATACATTAATATTTAAAGATTTAAGTTTAAAAATACGATTTTTTATTTCTCTACACACTTAAGTGTGGTAGTCTAACATTAATAGATAATTTGATAATTAATGTTAAATAAAATTTTAATTATCATATAATTACAATGATTAATCCTAAAAAATACTGAAGTTGAAATTTATTTTAGAGGAACTTAAAATAATTATCTTTTTAATTTTATAAGTATTAAAATTATTTTTGAGATTTATAAAAAAATATTGTAAAAGTGTAGTCAGATTTACGGATATAGCTATTACAATTTATTTGACCATAAAAATGATTGAAATAATAAAAATATTTACAATAAAAAAACCAAAAAAAAAAATTTAGCATGTTTGCAGCCATATCCAATCACGACGAAAACAAATCCAACAAAAAGAACCTAATCTTCTTCTTCTTCTACTACTTCCTCTGTGCAACTCTCATAATAAAATAAAACTCTCTTTCACAACAAAAACAAAAAATCAACTATGATGTTAATCGATCCTCCTATCGCCGCTCGCTTCCACCTCTCCGTCGCTGCTCGCTTTTCCTCCGCCGCACTTCGTACTCTCTCTAACTACTTTCTTCCATTTTCCGAATTTATTTATGAAGCGTAATATTCTTCGATTAAGAAACTGAAACTGCATCGTTTTGATGTTATTTGAGTTTCGAATGGAGTAATAGTAGCGGTTGTTAGTGTTGTAGTTATTGTGCATTCGCTCATTCATATTTTACACGTTCTATTTTTTTTTGTCAGATAATAACCGTTCAATGTGGAGTGCGGATGAAGTGAATGGGGGATTAGGTTACGTCACGTCTTGTCGACTTGCTTGTAGCTGCGGTTTCGACGCGCCTTGGTATGGTTATTTAACTGTTCTTTTGTGATTTTTTTATTTTTATGATTTATTAGTGGTAAAAGAAAGTATGGAAATTAGTTAGGTTATGGTTGTGAAAGTGAAATTGTGGATACTTGAGGAAAGATTATGATGTTGTTGGTTGTAAATGTGGTTAGAGGGAGTTTAATTGTCTCTTCTAGTTCTAGTAATTATTTTTGTTTTTTTATTTTAATGTTTTTATGATTTAAGGGTGAAATTGTGGGAAATGGATTCCCTAGTTACAGTTCTCAGATGTCCGATTTAGATCGACGGCTGAGACTGTTTTATGCAGTAAAACTGAATGGGTTTATCTGAACTGTCTGATGAGAAATCAACTATTGAGATTAACTACTGCGTGAAACTGTGTTTTTGGTACTGCAGGGAATTGCCATCCGAAATTGTGAAATTTAGGTAAGTTGCAGTTTGTGTTGTGGATAGTGAATACATATGAGTTAAGATTCTGTTGATGAGGTTGTAATTGCGGTTAGAGAGAGGTTAACTGTCTTATTGGATTCTGTATCTTTTGGAAGTTTGTTTGGTTACAGCTATGATTTGGTTATGAAATATTAGATATTCGAGGAAAGATTATGTTGATGTTGGCTACAATTGTAGTTAGAGAGAGTTTAATTGTCTTCTAGTGTTTCTTTGTGTTTACTTTTTTACGATTAAGAGGTGAAATTATGGAAGTTAGTTAAGTTATGGTTTGTGGTTACATGAGTAAAAATTCTGTTGACGAGCCTGCAGTTGCAGATAGAGAGAGCTTAACTGTCTGTCAGAATATTAGAAAATATTTTATAAGATCTTTTATATTATATTAGAGTATCTTGAGTTATTTCTTAGGATCAATTTATATTCATAGAGATATCTTAGAATATCTCTCATTATTATTATGATTTATTCTTGATTTAGAATTGAATCTATGTTTCTCTATAAATAAATATTAGTATTGAGTCTTTTGTTATCAAGTTAACATAAAACTATTATCAATAATATTCAAATCCTTATTATTTTCTCTCCTCCTTTTATCTAAAATCCCACAACTTCAACACTGCTATCTTGTGATTCTTTTTATCCTTTGATGATTTAGGGGTGAAATAGTGGAAATTAGTTTGGTTACGGTTGTGGCGTGGTTATCAAATTGTGGATACTCGAGGAAATAATATGTTGGTGTTGGATTTAATTGTCGTTAGAGTCAGAGAGAGTTTAACTGTCTTCTAGTGATTTTTGGGTTTTCTTTTGTTTCTGTAAGGTCTTACTGTTAGCTCTTTGTAAACTCAAATGACAGAATTCAAATCTCCTTAGGGACACTTGTGAAATGATTGTTAATTTCAATTTAAAAATGACTTCCCTAATTTTTTTTATTGAAAAGGGATGAAGTTTTAGAAGTTAGTTATGTTGTGGAAACATGAGTAATGATTCTGTTGACAGCGATGCAGTTGTTCTTAGAGAGAGGTTAACTGTCTTCTTGTGATTCTTTGTATCTTTTGATTATTTAGGGGTGAAACTGTGGAAGTTTGTTTTTTTCTTTTGAAATGACAAACATTAATTGTTATTTTGTTAGTGGGGGAGTTGAATTTATGACCTCATTCACTCCAATCCCTCTATGTTTCTCCCTCAAACCACCAAGTCACCTTATCACTCATGAAACTAAGGAAGTTAGTTAAGTTGCAGTTGCAACGTGATTATGAAAAGATTCCATTGATACAGCCAAAATTGCAGTTGTGAAGAGCTTTACATAATTGGGTTTGTGAAAAATTATTGGTCACCCACCATTTATCATACACACTCAAACCAGCAGCTGTCACGTGACTTCTGTCATTCTGTCTGAATGCTTTTACAAGTGTCAAGTGTGTTAATGGTTGATTTGAGTTCATATGGTAAATTGTGACTAGCTAAGAGTTACTCTTGCTCTTCAAGTTTTATGGGGATTAAAAAGTTCTATTCTCTTGTATTTGATTCTAAATGTTATGTGAAATACCATGTTGTCAATTCAATGTCCAAATGGTCCATTAATGTAATGAAAGATAAATACAGTATGGTTTTATTTCTGGGGAGATCTAACTTGTGGGACTAAGGGAGAGAGTCCAACAATCCAACCTCATTTTATCCTTGAGGTTAAGGTATTTGAGTTCAACCTTCATTCATCGATCCACTTCTACAAACACATTCTCGACATAAATTCGTCTAGTGATATACTATTGTCATTCTCTTAGTCATGTTCTAAAATAAAAAAGGAAGTACATAAACACTGGATTATTGAGGAATATTATAGTTTATATGATATATTTACCGATTGTATGAGCTATTTTCGTTTGATTGCTATTACTATACGATTATTTTTATTATTTTATATATATTATTTTTGGTTAACTCGGTCTCATTCTACTTAAATCCATTCTTGATTAGACTTAGACATTGTGGGGTTTCTTTGAGTTTATAGTCAGTTCAGGTTAAAGGATTGGCCCAAAAAAAAAAATTGTGCAAGGTGATGACTAGCAAGACTTGTTCTAAACCGTCTCACGAACATAGACTGTTGAGCTTTATGGATAAGCTGTCGTAATTGCACTGATTTGTAGAGAACTTATGGGGGTATGTCTTTTATCCAAGTAAGATGTGGTTCCCTCAAGTGGCATAATTTCGAAACACATATTTTTCTTTAGCCTGAAAGGCTGAAAAATGAATTGTCTTGTTTTACCTGTAATGTATATTGAAAGTTGTCCATCTTTCATGTATAGAAATACTAAATGTTATGAGAAGACATAAATAATAAATGTATATATTTATGCAGGATAAGAAGTAAAAACTACGCAGGCACTCCCTTTACAAGAAGAAACAAACTTGTGAAGAATAGATTTCGAGCATCATCAGAACATCCTGGCTCAGCTCAGGAGCCTGTAAAGAAAAATGAGAAGCCATCCTATCATCCATTTGAGGAAATAGCTGCTTCAACATCAGAGAATAGTGGAGATGTTAGACTTACTGCAGCAGAAACTAGTAGAACTGTTATTGAGGTACAAATTGGTATTACTTTTTCTAATCAGTGAAGAAACCTTACAAGGAGAAAATAAAATTTGGTAAACATTTAGGTTTTCTTATTTCAGTGCAGTTTTTATACCACAGATATAAAAACCGTACTGCTTGGTTTTAATAATGACTAGCAGTGTTGTTGAATTGTGGCCATGGCGACGCCATGGCAGATATTGCTGGCGGAAATTGAGCATAGAGCCATAAAAAAGTTCATGGCGTGTCGGGTTTCACATGGTGGGGCCATTGCGACCGCCACGAAGGTAACAGCCATAGCGGCACGGCAGTAAATGGTGGAAAAGCGGCCGAAATGAAAAAAATCCTAACGATGTGATGTTCTTATATGAAGGAAAACCCGTAAACCGCCATCTGCCATCAACAACACTGATGGCTAGACATTATCCTATGCTACAAAGGATGTGATGTTCTTAAATGAAGGAAGATTAATAATGATAAATATAGATGATAAAGCCATAGTTAGGGAATGACCAGTACATGCTTATTTCCATATGAAAACAATACATACTATTGAAGTTATGTTAAACTTTATTGACATATTTTTTACTGAATGTGAACCTTTCATCCTTCCTCTTCATATGATCTAAATTTAGCCCAACCGCAACTGATGTAATGAAAAGGCTGTATTTGAGAAAATAATTTTATCTGGCAGCTTGTCATTTGCTTTTATTCTGTTCGTCGAGTTATAGCTAATGATGATTGTGGCATATTATTTTTAGGTTAACAGCAAAGCAACAATGGTGTTCTCAACTTTCATTGATGATGAATTTCATGAAAATATTGTTTGGCCAGATTTGCCTTATTTGACTGATGAAAATGGAAGTAAGTGATGGCTATATGATTGTCCTTTACTATGTATTGATTTTCTCGTGCATGGGAAGTTTCATCCACCTAATTAAACTCTACAAGCATTGCAGATATGTATTTTCAAGCAAAGGATGGTGAAGATATTTTGCAGTCCCTAACTTCAGAAAATAATTTTGTGGTATGGCCATGTCTCTAACCTTGTAAGTAATGCAGAAGAATTTTATATGAAATACTTACGATCAATGTACTTGAAGTATTCAGTATTCAAACATACTTAAGTTTTGTATACTTTAACTAGTTGACATGAACTTTGAGGAAAACTCACCATACCTAGATTTGATGGTCTGACTCTTTCATCAATAGCATTTTATAAACAAGAAATTTCCAAATTTTCTTCATTTTCTTAATGTTCCTTTGTAGAAACTATTTGCTACCTTTTGGACTTTAACAATAGTTTAATATCCTCACTTTTTTGGCTTGTTGGGTTTCATTGTACTGTTTGAAGTATTAAGCCTTATCAATGATTTTTTTGCTTCAATTGATTAATTAGTTCTCTCTTTCATCTTTCATCTTTATTTTTCAAATGCTCTGTGTTCTTTTCTCAATTCGCAAGATCTGTTTTACTATACAAAGTTTGCATATCTTAAAGGGTTATGGACTGTCTTGTTTGCCTTACTGTGTAGCAAGTCATTATTGGTGTGGATACCATGGAAATGATCTCTGAGATGGACTTATCTGGTCCATCAGAAATTGACTTTGGGATTGAAGAAATTGATGATCAAGATACCGATGATTTAGAAGATTTAGATGATATCGATGAAGATGACGAGGATGAAGATGAGAATGAGGATTATGACTCGGTCTGAATTTTTATTTGTTTTAAATGTAATTATTAGGCTTTTGTTAATTTCTGAACTGGAGTTATACCTTGTTGAAACAAAACATTATCCACTATTATTCATATTCTTGTTTGCAGGAGTGGCTGGCTGTTCTTTCAGACGAGGATGAGCAAGAAGATGCTGATGAAACACTTGCAGACTGGGCAAAATTGGAGACTATGCGATTTTCTCATCCAATGCATTTTGCTAAAAAATTGGCTGAGGTAGATTAATGTAAAATATGTTCATTATATGAACAAGCTTGGAAGTACTTAATTTGTGGCTTCTGGAGCCTACTTTGTAACACCTTTTCTATTGCAATTTTACTTCAGTTTATTAATATTAATTAACTTAGTATTATTATTACTATCACTACTTTCTAGATTGCTTCAGATGATCCAATTGATTGGATGGAGCAGCCTCCAGCATGCGTAGTCATCCAAGGGGTTTTAAGACCCGCATTTGTTGAAGAACATTCTCCAATACAGAAGCATCTATCTGCCAACCAATCCAGTACTACAGAAATTAGTAAAGTCACACAAAATAAAGAGGAAAGTATTGGTGCAATTAACGGTCATGAGCACAATACAGAGCCATCTGAAGATAATGCATCACAACAGGTGGAAAATAGTGGGAATAGTGATATCCCTATTGACGAGACTTCCTTTTACAGATTGGAAATGGTTAAGATTCAAGTGTTTTCTGCACATGGACATCCTGTAAGTTGGCTGACTTGTATGTGTTTGTTTTGATTGTTTAGTGACAAGTGGTAGCCGCTAGGACCTCATTCAGTAGATTGTGCACTATGTTCATACTTGTTGATATTGGTGTTTTACAATGCAATATGGTTACTTCTTTAATTGGTAATTGTACTTAGTTAGTTAACAAATAATGGATATATTTCATTTAAAAGGGAAAAATACAGAAAAGGCCATAACAGCTTTTCTTTAAAGATTTTATAAATATTGACCTGAAATTTTGATGCCAATGGTATTTTTCTCCTGCAACAACTTCAGATAGTTTCTCTATGTTATAACTCAATTGGTTAGAATCGTTACACAAATATGCACACAGATAATTTGTAATTGTGCTAATTAGCTGAAAATCACCGATCCTATTTGCTGGCTCATTGTAAGAACTGAGGTTAATGACCTATCCCAAGGTAAAGCGTGTGCATATAAGAACATTGCATTGGAAAGCATTAGATCAAATGTTATCTAGATCTTTTCATTGTTGGAAACTAATTTTTTTTTCTTTCTGATTCTGTGCAGATTGTTCTTGAACTAGAAGACTACATGAAAGCTCAACCCGATGCTATTGCAAGGTCATCTTCCAAAATTATATCTCATTTGAAAGCTGGTGGAGAAAAGACCTTGCAAGCCCTTAAGTCTCTCTGTTGGAGATGCAAGAGTATTCAAGTGGAGGTAATACATAAACTCTTGGAATGTTTTCTTTGATTCACTTTTTTTGGGTAGTTTTTTCTAAATATCTTTCTTGCTAGCGGCCGCAGTTAAATGGTTTTTTGAGCAAATTTGCTGTATTTGGTTTAGAATCATTAAGCAAGTTTTCTCATTCAATTACAACCAAAAGTAAAAGTTAATGCAATATGTGATTCTACAGTATTTCACTTCTATAGATGGAAGAATAAGAATGTCTGTAGCGCTATCTTTAAAAATGAGAAACTGTGACTTGTAAAAAGACATCTGTCTTTCTTGAAAATAGCAATGATTAATTAAGGTTTAAATATGCTTTTAGTCTGTGCAAATATACTATTATTTGTTTAGTCCCTGCAAAAATGTTTTTGTATTTAGTCCTCGCAAACAAATCATTTTTTGTTTATGGTTCTTGATATTTTATTTTAGTCCCTGCAAAATTTTTCATATTGAAATTGGTCCCCGTAATTTCATTTTCAGTCATTATCTTGAGGGTCTAAAACCAATTATTCTACATATTACAGGGACCAACTCTAATATGAATATATTTTGCAGGACTAAAACAAAAAACCAAGGACCAAAAGCAAAAAGTAATAGATTTGTAGGAACTCAACAAAAAAAATATTTTTGCAGGGACTAAAAACAAAAAAATATGGTATATTAGCAGGGACTAAGAACATATTTAAACCATTGATTAAATACCATTTGAGAAGTTCATTACCTTTGTTATCAACTGTTCCATTGTCCTTAGAACACATATGAACAAGCATTAGTACATTTGCTATGTTACAGTCAATGATAAACTGATTGCAATTATTGCAGGAGGCACAACTTATTTGTGTGGACTCCCTTGGGTTTGACTTAAGGGTTTGTTCAGGAACTCAAGTTCAAACACTGAGATTTGGATTCAAGAAAAGGGTACATCAGTTGTTTTTCATAATTACAAATTTAAATGCCTTTATATAAGTTATGATATATTGATATCCTTTATGCCTTTTTATACCCCCATTTACAAATTCAACCTAGATAATGTTTTATCTTTCAGATTTAGGGTTTAGTTAAAGGCAATAAAGTTGATATCTCAAACGATTCTGAATTTCATTTTTCAAAACTCTATAGTTTTGTGAATTGCTCCACTCAATGTGTTTAGATTTGGGGCTGTGTATTTTTTGTTTTTGCTTGATTGCACTTTTATTTCCCTATTTTATTACACTCACAAAAATAGTCCCCCTATTTTAAAATTGAACTTTTTGGTCCCTTAATTGTTATATTTGTAGTAGTTTTAGTCCCACCCTAGATTTTTTACCCCTAAAATGGTGTTTTTTGGTCCCAAAATGGTAATTAATTATCACAATTGTAAATTTGAAGAGAACTTTTAGGGTCAATAATCCACCAATTTTGGGCTAAAAATCACTATTTTTGGGTCAAAATTATGGGTTGAGACCAAAATTAATTGTAACAAATGTGATAATTGTGGGATCAAGAAGTTCGATTTTAAAATAAAGGGACTATTTTCATGAGAGTAATAAAATAGGGGACCAAAAGTACGATTATTTGTTTTCGTTTGCTTGACAACTACTTTCATAATAGAGAGCTTCTGTTATGTGCATGAAATTACAACTTATTTAATGCTTCGAATTTTCCTAATTATTTGCACTTAATATATCATCATATATTTGCAGGCTACGTCAGAATACAGTGCAGAGAGACAGCTGAATGATATACTATTTCCAAGAAATCATCCAAAGCAACAAAAAACAAAGCAAACGCACCAAAATGAATGCTAAAATGAAACATCTTGCATGAATTTTTGTATGGCTTGTTTGACATTGGCCAATGATGATTGTGTACAGTGGTGAAGGCAGGGTAAAAATGTCCCATGCAGATGCCAATCAGGTTGTGTAATTTTTGTTGAATTTAATCAATAATATTGGAAGTAATTTTTTCCTCAGTTGCTTCCTTGTTGTCCTAACTCCTTACTTATATGTGCTTTCATACGGCATTTGTTGATTAGAGAAATTAGCCATAGAAGCAGATGAATTTGCACGTTGTTCTGTAATGGGATGCTATGCTATTATATATACAAGCAGGATTCCCTTTAGTCAAGTAATCTTGCTGTCAGTCAGGGCATCGGAGGTCGTCGTTTGATTGAATTATAAAGTCTAGATTTGAAGATTGGTAAATAAATATAACATATTGACAACATAGTTGTTTTGCTCTGTGAATATTTGAGGCGCTCTTACAATAGTTGTATCAAAATTATAAAAATATATTTAAATGTTTTTTATTAGTCTTTAAAGGTAGATAGAGTTTTAAGTGTTAATTAATTCTTGGGGATTTTTTTGGAATTTAAGTGAACATTTGGGAGTTGTATGTTAAGGTGATGTGACCTATCGAGCTTCTTTGATGTTATCTTGATTATTGTGCGAGTGTTTGAGATTGTATGTTGTATACCATAGAAACATGATTAGTCTTATTTGAATAGATCGTGTTTGTGTTTAGATTGGTTAAGATTTGATAAAAAGGATGACGGTTTTGACAATAGTGAGTTGGAAGGACATGATTCGAGTGGTGAAGAGATGTGTTCTTTTGTCAAAATGTAAAACAAATTTCTCAAGAAAAACTTAAATAACAATAAAAAAATTCAATGAAAAGTTTAATAAATTAAGCAAAAAGGTCAACAACAACTCTGTAATATGTTATGAATGTGGAAAATTGGAACACATTAGACCAAAATGCATGGACTTCTAAAAAAGATGGAGAAAAATGACAAAAAGAGTAATAAGGACAAGAAAGAAAAAATGACTTACATAGTTTGGAAGTATATTGACATATCAAGTGAAAGTTTCGTCACTTAAAAGACATGTCAAATTTGTGCCTTATGACCAAAAATCATAAGTATGAGGTAAATGACGATAAATCTGAACATTTACTTTCTTCTGATCAATTATAAGATTTTTGTGAACTTTGCGAGAAAGTTAAAATATGAAAAAGATTATAACTTATTAACTATTTTGAATTTGGAAAATAAAATTTCTAAGTTGAAAAAGGACATTCTCCAACTCAAGAACATTCTCCAGTTTATCAGGAAGGTCAAGATCGTTTTCCAACTTACCTACTACTTTATGTGGATGATATTCTTCTTACAAGCTCAAGTAAAGATCATATTAAGAGGCTCAAAGATGACCTTAGTAATGAGTTTGAGATGGAAGAACTTGGAGAGACCAGGAGAATCTTAGGTATGGATATAAAAAGAAACAAAATGAAGGGGGAATATTTCATTCACAATTTGTCTACTTGAAGAAAGTTGTCACTAAATATTGAATGCATGAGCCAAGATATGTTACTACTCCTTTGGGACAAAATTTCAAAATTTCTATGCAAGACTCACTTAAAACTGATGAGGAAAGACAAAAAATGAGTACCATTCCTTATGAAAGTGGAGTTGGCAGCATAATATATGGAATGATCTGCAGCAGGTCAAATTTGGCTTATGTTGTGAATGTTGTCAGCAGATTTATGACTGACCCAGGAGCACTGCATTGGTCAACACTCAAGTGCATTATGAGGTACTTAAATGGCTCCCTGACAGCCGGAGTAAAGTTCAAAAAGACTTATCATGACAAGGAACCAATCAAAAGATATGTGGACTTAGATTACGCTGGATACATGGCCACTAGAAAATCAATTTCTGGTTATGTTTTCACTCTATATGGGACTGCTGTAAGTTGGAGAGAAAGTACACGGTCAGTGATAGCTCTATCTACAACTCAAGTTGAATTCATTGCTCTTGTTGGAGGTGTTAAAGAAGCAACATGAATGAAAGGAATGATTGGTGAACTAGGAATAAATCATAATTGTGTTTCAATTTATTGTGATAGTCAAAGTGCAATACACTTATCCAAGCATCAAGTGTATCATAATAAGTCTAAACACATTGGTGTTAAGTTTCACTTCATAAGAGATGTGATGGATTCAATGCAGGTTTCAATGGAGAAGATTGCAACTGAGGACAACCCTGCTGATGCCATCACAAAATCACTCTCAGAAACTAAGTTCAATCATTACTTGGACATAGTTGGCTTCAACAAAGAGTAAAGCTGAGGAAATGGTAACAAAGACAATGATTGAATTATTCTGATATTGAGTCAAGGTGAAAAATTATGAATATATGTCTCAAATAAAATAACTAATGTTAGTTATGGTTAAGTGTTAGTTATAACTGATTTTGGTCAATTCAATTATGACAAAGGTAGTTATAGTTAGTTGAGTCAATTTGCTTTTGAATCATATAAATAAAGCTGAAAACTGCCTCAACTATGTTGTTGTTGTAATTTCTAAATTTTTATTGAGAGAGAGGGATATGCAATTTTAGATTTGTAAGAAATTAGAAAGGAGATTAAGGGAGAAAAAAGAGAGATTGTGAAAGTAAAGGCTAGTATTGTTGAGTCTCAACAGTGATAAATACTAGGAGAACAATGTTGAAGTGACTTAATCTTGTAAATTCAAATTTCAATAGTGGATTGTCTTGTTTGTTTGTCCGTGACGTTAGTCTCATTAATTGAGGCTGAAAACGTAAATTTGGGTGTTATTCTTCCCTTGTCTTTCTTCATTCTAAGTTTTACTTTGATTTGAAAACTGTTTTTCAAAACTGAAGAAAGGGGAACGTTGAACATTCTCCATTTTTTGTGTTTTCAGTTATGTTCAAGAACGTTCTCCGTTTTCTGCTGAAATGAAGAATATTCTTTGTTTTAATTTTTAGTTTTGCAATTATTAGTTTTCTGTTTTGTTGATTAATTCTTATTGCAGATCTCAATATTGTTATAACAAAGCTAATGCATATACCATTGCAATCTGTTAAACAATCCTAAGAACATGGAATATGCCCCATAATTAAAAGTCATCACACAAGGTAGGCAAATGGGCAATGACATTTACTTTTTCTCTTTGAAGGTGCTTGTTTCAAGTTATATAATCATATTTACGAACTGCGAAATACTATTATTAGAAATATTATTCTAATTTACTTTTCTAACACACACTGAAGCAAAGTTATTATAAGACCAAATTAATATATTTTATATTTTTTTAAATGTCAAATAATTATATTAATCTCCACAATTTAATGATTATGTCTTTGGGAAAATTGTATTGATCTCTCCTAAATTCTCTTTAAATAACATCTGCACCCCCTCTAGTTTTGAAAAAGCATTCACCTCCTTTATACTTGCTAAAAAAACTGCATCAAACATTTTTTTTATCGCACTTACATCTATTTATATATCATGATTAGAGTTTTTGCTTTAATTTGTAGAGGTACGATCACACCTAGTATTTTTAATTTTGAAACATATAACTATGTTCTTAATAACACAATCAGAGTGTGTATTCTAGTGTTTTTATTTTTTATTTTTATAAATGATATATAGAGTTTTAAGTGTGACAGAAAAAAAAAATTATGCATAATTTTTTTAGTATGTACATGGGAGATAAATGCATTTTCAAAAATAGAGGGGATGCGAGTGTTGTTAAAGGAGAAATAAGGGGAGATAAATGAAATTTTCCCTATTTCTTTTTTCTTAAACAATCCCGATAAATTTTATGATATAAGAAGTAAAAGTTTAAAACCAATACTTGACAAATCTTGAACTTGTTATCAGAACATTGTGTTATGTTAGGGTAACATAATTGACCTACTCAAGATCTTTAGCAACAATTGTGTTTTGAACCTTTACTAAATTAAAATGGGGGAGAACCCTATTTGGAATGCTTACACTCTCTTTCATCATTGAAAGAAGATCAACTTGTTTCTCTTGAAAAAAAAAATTCAAAAATGTCATTCTAATTATATTTATCTAATTTGATTTCAATTATTACCTTTGTATATAAATACTGAAAAATAAAATAGAAAGTCATTGAAAATCATAGTTAATTCAAACAAATAAAGAGTGTTATTTTATAAACCAAAATTTCATACTGATCACACACAATGCAAAGCCGTTGATAATTTTTTTGAATGAATTGTTGTATATGAATGTATGTGTATACTTGAAGTGTTTTGGTGTTGGTGTACATATATGAATATGTGTGGATATGCAAATATTCATCATGTTTTAATATTTTTGCTAAGTGTGGTCATTATGTGCATATGTGTGAATATGTATGACAATGAATCTCGGGAATCAAGGGTTTCATAGTTTTGGTTGATGGGTTTTCGAATCGTGGATTTGGAATAGTGTCACGAGAGACGCATATTGGTTAGACAAAACTAGTAGAACTGAACATATACTTTCATGGGAGAATATAAGTGATATCTTAAGGGGATATTTCCAATCTTAGGGTGAACTCGAATCTTATGTGGACTATATCCTACTATAAATATTATAGTTTTAGGGTGAATTATGTCCTAGGGTGGACAAATTCTCCATGAGGGAAACAAATATATTCAAGTTAGGGTATGTGGTGCATTGTGTTGGACAATTAGAGTATATGATGCATTTAATTGGTTTATTAATTAATTTGTTATCTTGGGATGGTGTATGAAATGTTGCATATTATGCTATGAGAATGTGTTATGTGGAATGTGTTTTATTGTACATGTTATGTGATGTAAATGTATGTTTTTTCTATAAATATTTTATATATGTTGGTTTGAATTGGGTATTCTTTATTGTTGTTCTGGATTATGTGGAATGCCCAAAATTTTAGAAGAACGAATATGTAGATATCACGATTACGATGGAGGCATAGCATAGTCATGACTTGGACCTTTAGACATAAGGATACGACTAAGTCCAATTAAGTATGTTGCTCAATCTATTAGAGCATTTGACCTTCAATCACATTCGTTGACTTTTCTCCATCGGAATCATTGACTTGATTGTTTGAGTTAGATCTTGTGTTGCTTGAATAATTTTGTCAAAGTCAAATATGTGTGACTTAGAATTAGTGACATGAGCAGCTTCACCTTTGTTGCATTATCAGAATTAGTGCAAATTCAGAGGCTACTTATCAGAGGCAACATTCTGGAACATGTTGTATTATTTAAACTAGCAGAACATGAGATTCAGAGGCATGCTTGAATAGTAGACTTCAAAGGCATACTCAAAAATATTGTTTATTAGAAGCATGCTAAATTTATTGTTCATTAGAGACATGCTTAAATCATTGTTCACCAGAGGCATGCTAAAAATAATGTTCATGGAATGTGTGGAGGTCACCCATGTTATTGTAGTTCCTAGTGTATGATCATATTAGTCTCGTGTATAGGGATTTAATGTCTTTCTTTGGTGATTGTACTTATTTTGGATTGGGATGACTGTATCTATAACATATACTGTCATTTGGTGGATCCATGTTCCATTTTTTTAACGTGACTATGGGGAGATAGCATTCTTGGAGCAGTACTTTTGTGCAGGTGTCTGCCGAGAATACTCCAAGAGTATGAGCGATTTCTGATAGGTCTCATAGCTCCGGTGTATTTTTTCTATTTATATATTTTTAATTATGGTCTCAAAAACTATTTTAGCCGGTTTATATATATGATGTAATCATTTAAGATTCTTGTCGTTTTGTGTCACGACAAACTATTTTAGTAAGATATTTTTTTTTTTTGAAAAAAATATGCACCCACACTGTTAAAAATCGGAGTGTTAAATGATCAGTGGAAGTGATGAGTTTGTGTCTATTTTTTATTTTGTAATATATATTGAGTGTCTTCAACATAGAAGTTAAAAGATCATTTTTACCTCATGATCATTAGTAATTTGTTTAGAATCAATATTCTTTAAAAAAAATATTTTCAATTGACATCAATGTTAAACTATTTAATTTATTTTACGATATTGTAGATTGTGAATAAATTTTTTAATAATTTCAATTTTGAAAAACTCATCTTAGCAGATCAACATTAACAAAGATAATTAATATTATTCTATTAGATATGCAAGTGTTAAGAAAATAATAAAATGTTTTAACGGAACTCATTATCATATAACTTTATTTTGATTCAATTGTTAAAATATAATTTGACTATCAAGATCATAAGGATTATCCTGTTTCAAATAAGTTTGAAGATTTTTACAACAACTTCTAGTTTTCGTAGAAAATTACTTAAGTCTTTCGATATATAACACAGTTTAAATTTTTGATCATATGTTCTATATTGTTTGAATCTTATATTCCAATATAATTTGTATTTTTGATAGAAAATGACCTAAGTCTTTTAATATAAAACATAAAATTTAAAATTTTGATCATATGTTCTATATTGCACGCCCAAAATTTAATTATGTCTATACAGACGAATTTTGCACTAAAAATAACAAATTTATCTCTTATCTATTAATGATGGTGAGTTGATGTTTTTCTTTTTATTTTTCTTTAGGGTTTCTATTAGATTGGAACATAAAAATTTACCATACAATAACATAATAAAATACTCTCTTTAATCCTTTTCATAAGAGATAGTTCGATAAATAAAAATTTATGTATTTGATCTTTATAATTTAGGTTGAGAATAAATTATTTAGTAAATACTTTAACCTAAAAAATAATATATATATATATATATATAATATAATATAATATAATATAATATAATATAATATAATATAATATAATATAATATAATATAATATAATATAATATAATATAATATAATATAATATAATATAATATAATATAATATAATATAATATAATATAATATAATATAATATAATATAATATAATATAATATAATATAATATAATATAATATAATATAATATAATATAATATAATATAATATAATATAATATAATATAATATAATATGTACCCTGTTTAGTCATACATCCTCGAGGCCTCTCTAAATATAACACATATCTAAGATGAAAATATTTTATGAAAATATTAGTGTTACAATTCTCTTAATTTCGATGTAAGTAAAACGTGTATATTTTGTTTGAACTCTTTTCTTATGTGGAGAAAAATTCAAATATTTTAGCTTATTATGTGTTATTTATTTAAATATTTGCATAACCAATCTCAATAAAATAATCATGTGCGCATTCATTTGCTGTTGGGTCGATCTAATTTTTGGAGAGCACGTTCTCAACATACAGTTTTTCCTTTTCAATTGTTGAATCGACAAAAAGAAATATATGAAGAGAGATATTGAACTCACACTACTGTTCATTTTTTGTTCTTATTTTTATTTTTATTTTTGAAAAATTAAAGTAATATTAATAGAAAAAGTCTAGGCACAAGACATGCCTAGAATGAACAAAAACAAAAAAGTTTAGACAATATAACTTGAGTGCAACCCTACAAACCAAAAAATAGCTAACCAAATCCTAATCAAAGAAATCAGAAATAAAGAATCTGGATACAAAAGAGAACTTCTAAGGAGGAATACAAAGGAAAGATTGATGATGCCACATATGAAAGATGAAAATGATAACGAAAACCTTTTCCTTTTATGTTTTAACCAACACCACTAAAGAAATTTGACATTCTCTAATATGTCCACGTTGAACTTTTATTATATTTTTTAAGTTATTGTATTGATTGTTGGCACAATTTATGCATTATTTTGAGACTCCTTTATGCATTATTTTTACAAATTGTCAAAATTATTGATGGAGCATGTATATTAAGCGGTAATTGTAACTTGAAGAGTTGATGGACAAAATTACCCAACACTTTATTGGTATGTAGAACATGTTAGTATGTTAATTAATATTATGATAATCTCCCACTCCGACCACCACTAAGTTGCAATTTGCACATTCAGTGCAAGATACACTTTATAACATTCCATAAACTAAATCAAATAAACGACATCGGATTATATCAAAATAAAGTAAGAAATGTATAGGTTCAAACATAATCATCTAAAATGTCAATAATTCAATCTAAATGTCAATAATACATAATAATATCATTATATTACATCGACATTGTGCGACACATTTTGTCAAAAAAAAAATTTGTTGTATGGAACATGTATATATATATGGATATCTTAATCACTTTGTCGATGATTCGATCTTTAACCATTGTTTAACCCTTTTAAATAGATCTTAGTTAGATTGAGAAATCGGTCTCAATAGTTATGCTCCTCATTTTACAAAAAATAAAACAAATATTAAACTTGTTTCCTCCTTCGATCTTAAAGCTCATTATCTGCATTTTCTCCCAAACTTTGCTGCTTTCAGCAGTAGATTTAAATTCACCAAATCTACAAAAACACAAGATAATTGATAAGTTCTACAAATAAAATAAAGAGTGGTATGTAAAATCGCAACCAATTTTCCCTCAAATAAATCAACAGAAAGACTTTATTTACTACTAATGGGAACGGCCTTCACAAAATGATAGAGAAAACTTGGGGGAAAATTTATATTCTCATTTACTGCGTTTAACTAGAAAGCGAAGTAATGAATAGAATGCGTGAAACTAATTTGGAAAATTCTGCAAAAGCATTTTCTACCTTATAATCGAACTGATAATGTTACAGGATCTCTTCTCTATGTTGCTTGCTGCGTTTACGTGCAACAAACCCCTTTCTTGGCTTCAATCACCGAGTCCTTGGAGCTAATTGTTGATCCAACAAGTAGTGAGCCACATAAATCGTTTCATCCTTGAGACCCCTATCAGGCACAATATTGGCAAAATGAATTGTGCTGCTAAAATCCTGAACTAGTTGAAATATGTCAGTTCAGCCTGGGATGCCGTCCTTTCTACAGCCAGCCACCACTCCTCATCTCCGTCATCAATTTCCTCCTGCTTTGAACACATTTTATGTAACTGATATTTAATGTTATGCTCATGTGAACAATTAAGACAAATTAAACATCTTCAGCACAATCATGGTCTATGATAGTTTACTTTTGCCGATATCGAGTTAATAAACAATTTGGTCACTAAAAGTAACAATTTGGTGCAAACCACTCAATGACATATAGTATGCTTTCTAAGATATCATGTTTGCAATTACTTGAGTTGGATTGAGTTTTAATTTGTGATTTTTACATCAAACCTGAATCAAATCAACCCAATTATGAACAGATTGAGTTGGGTTCACGAGTAATAAAGAGAAAAATTATTTTTTTATTTTCAAAAAATACAATTAAATTTAAATACTTGAACATCTAAAAAATAATAAAATTATATCACAACATATCATTCAATACTTAAAATACATTTACAAACACAACAAAACAATCAAATAAATTAAATTTCCAACATATTCTCAAATATAATCCAACTAAATTTTAACTATACAACAATAATAAAAAAATAAATAAATTTTTTAACTATACATCAATAGTAAAAAAGTAAACAAAAATATATATACCACGTCAATAGGTTGGATTTGCGGGTTCAAAATGTTAAATCCGCTACCCGATTGAGTTTAAATAGGTTGGTTCGAGTTAGACCCGAACTTGAATGAGTTGGGTTAAAATGTGGGTTGGATTGGTTGGGTGACTGGATTTGCGGGTTTATCCGTACTCATGAACACCCCTACACGAGAAGGGTCATTTTTCACTTCACAGGGATGAAGGCAGGATTTTATCACGCCCTTGCATCCACTTGCAAAGGTCTTCACCAGCTGAGCTTGTAGACACATCTTACATCACTCATTAGGTAAAGGGAATAATAAGGCTTCAGTCCTATTGTTAAACAAAGAAAGCGCGGGAGTCTAGTGACCATTTTCATGTAAATTGTAGCATTGGAAAGCAAAATTAAGACGGACTAACCTTGGTGCTTAGCTTGGTTGCAGTTTTCTTATTCTCCACATCCTCAACAACTTTTATAGCTTCTAGCCACCAAGAATCACTGGAGTTGTCCTCAACAGTGTCTTCGTATTGTAGAAAATTGGGTTTGTTGTTGTTATCAACAGGTTGATGTCCGCAGTCATCACCTTCTGTCTGTTTATCATCTAACATTCCAGATGACCCAATAACAACTGAGCGATTGGAGAGCACGTGAACTGGAATAAGTCGGTCGAAAGATCGGAAACCTGTATGCATTAATTAACGAACATGTTAAAAGGGAGTGAAGAATTGCAAGTCAAAAGGGTCTTCAAACACTGTAAATATATTAACCTCTGCAGTCGGGATCGTGACATTTCTGATAATACACTGCCCTTCTTAGATCAACAACGTATATCACTGGACAAGAAAATATCAAATGTATTAGTAAGTTGCAATTAGATAAAAGAAAACATAGTAAAATGAAAGACAAGATGCGACCACATTTCTTGCAGCTGAGACATGATAAAAGTCTAAGTTTACAGTCATAATCAGAATACAAGGAATCTCTACCAAAAAAGTCAAATACTCATTCAAGAGCAGAGAAACTTTATCATTCAGATGTGGCCAAAAAGTAGGTCCAGGAGAAAGAAAAAAGTGCATACAAAAAAGCACTTCTGGTAGATTACCATTATTGCTCTTATGCTGTCTGCCAATTCGCTCGCAATATCTATTTTTTGTCATGCTGTAGACCATCAGTCCAAATTCAGAGAATAAATACCAGCTATGAATTTTTCCTACATATTCAGCAAAGTAACACAGTCAGTAGAATTAAACTGAAGTCTCAAGAAGCAAGTTTGATAATCTAGTGACACCTTAAACAAATATGTAGAAGTTCAAATAAAAGTGAGTTGTGTACAATCAATAAACTGTGAAACAAACAAAACTTATTCAACACCATGGTGACAACTCTAAAATAAGGCCAAGAGGAAGACTATGTCTACATTTGAAAGAGCAGTCAAGTAATCGACTAAAACTTCAATGTAGCAGTTGAGATTAGAGAGATAGTAAAATAATAAAATGCATTTGGTAGACACGGGGATAAGAAATATTTTTTTTCATGAAAAAAATAAACAATGCAAAGTCACAAGTACCCAAGTTTTTCTTGTGCTGAGAAAACAAGAAAATTCAAAGACAAATGAAATTTGCAAGAACTTTATCCTCACTATTGAAGTTGTGGGATTTTAGAGAAAAGGAGGAGAGAAAATAATAAGAGATTGAATATTATTGATAATAGCTTTATGCTAACTTAATTACAAAAGCCTCAATATTAATCTTTATCTATAGAGAAGTATAGACTAAATCCTAAATCAGGAACAAATCATAATAATAATGAGATATTCTAAAATATCTCTATGATTATAAATTAATCCTAGGAAATAACTCAAGATACTCTAATATAATATAATAGATATTATAAAATATTTTCTAATATTCTAACAAAACATCTCAAACTCCAAGCCTAAGGGAAAGTGGGATGAAGCTGCTACCAATGGATATCATGGGAGTCTGAAGGTTTTTGAGAATAAAAGTATGCACATCGGTGCAAGTACAATTACTGAAATTCTTAACAGTAAAACACAATCACACTCATTTAATAGTTCAATTTATTTCTATAAAACATGCTTTGGCAGCTATCACCTGGTATATTCCCAACAGAGGCAACGGATAATATAAATTCATCCAGAAATGGGAATGGTGAGTTTCCCATGAAGTATGTTGTTGAAACATCACTTGTGCAAGTATTTAATGTAAACTCTGGATGAATATGGACAGAGTTTCCAGCATTACAATTCAACTGTCAAAATCAAAGTCAAATAACAAACAATCATTAATCATAACAATTTAATCTCCAGGAAGCTACCAGGATAATTAGTTGATTAACAGATCAGTATTCAAAACCAAGGTACCAGTCTAAGTTTGATATATGCTAAATCCTATGCATATAAATCTTAGTATAAACTTGACATGATAACACCTTGTATTATTTTAAGGAAATAAATTTGATGATGTTGAAAAATATGACAACCTTAATATTAAACTGAGAAGAAATAAATTTGATGTAATGGAAGTTAATAAGTTTAAAGCTCAAAATAACCTCTGTATCATAATGCAGAGTCTTCACGCAATCTAAGTCTGGTTTGCAGACCAGAAGCTTTCCACAATCAACATCCATGTTGCAGATCAAGGAAGCCATGAACAAGTCTTCTTCACTCTGTCACTTAAAGACACCAAAGCTGAAAAATGACTAAGTGATAATAAATAGCGCAAACCATTTAAAGGCAAAATGTAGTCATAATAAAGACAGCAGTTTGCTCATGGTAATGCATGCATTGTTAGCTTTCTTTAAATTGAATAGAAAATCAAAGATTCTTAGGTCGAGAACTGAAATAAATGCATGCTATAACCCTACTACATGACAAAGAAAAACATCAAATGATGACAATTTTTCCACTGGATCTCTGTGCATATATAACACTTATAATTCCCCATTCTCGATCTTCCAGTACAGTCTTATTCTATTACTCCCTCCATCCCTACTAATTTATCTTGAAAGATCAAAGTTCCCTACTAATATATAAAGAGTATATTACAAACATTTTCATGTAAAATGAACACATAAAATTCACTACCTACTTTCCGTAATATATGTGAAAAAAGCAAAGAGTGCATTTAAAAACGGGCAGAGGGAATATATGCAAAAGAGTATTCTGCAACACTGAAACTAGTTATTCCCATTGTCATATTATTTTTACTTCTTTCTTGAGGAAAATCCTTTATAAAACTATTTTGATGGTATAATTTGAAATAGTGATATTAGTCAAGAAAAATACCATACCAAGTTCTTGCACTTAAATCTCTCTGTCGGCAAAAGAATTGAACTTTTTCCTGCCTTTGAAGAAAGATGAAGACGAAAACAACGATTCCGAGTATATACAGCAGTATCCACAAAAAGTTGGTCAGCAGATTCATTGGTACTTGAATCTTTTGCTATAAACAATTTTTCAAAATTTGTATCTTTCCCCCTTTCGTTTAGAATTCTTGTGCATATCTGTCCATATGTTGTCAGAATCAAATAGTTAACACTTCTACAAATGAAATACTACATAGAAGGTTGTGTAACAACAATAAATTGTGCCTTTTATCAACTAAATTATAAGTAACATTTTCGTAGGCAATTTCACTTTTAAGCATGGATAATTACTGAATTAAAAAATTTATAAAATGACTCATTATGTGTTACTATAGATAATCTCTCTCATTTATAAAATAACTACCGTTTTCAACTACTTTTCCTTTCTCTCTTCAATTTCTGTAAAGTCATTCCTTTTTGCCACTCGGCCCTTTTTTTTTTCTAATGTAAATCTTCCAAGGCTTCAGCCAATAACTAATTTGGTCTGCTAGTTGACCCAATGTAATTTTCTGATGTAAATTTATATCAGAAAGATAGATAGAGAGTAGAGAAATCTCAAGAATTGATAGGAAATCAACACAATCAAAATTTTATCTCTAGCTTTGATGGGCAAAGATGAGTTGGACTTACTTCTGTAACAAATGCACCGGCATGGGAGTTATCCTTAAAAGCAACCATTGGTATGCGAATTATTAGATGACGTGAGAACTTATCTACAAGTACAATTAATAAGAAATGATAAGGATCATTATACATGGGAAAATATTAGAATCAATGTCACAGAATCACTTAACAATTGCTTCGTTTATAAAAGTTAAAAAATGTAGAACACCTGAGACAAATATAAAATGTTTCTAAAAACAGTGAAGAAAACCTTGCAGAAGAACTTAGAAAGTGCTGAAGGTGTAATTGGTTCACTGGAAAAGCCCATTAGCATTTAACACAAGGACAAGGGATTGAATTCCCCCATCACCAAGAACAGATGGGCTCTAGAGAAAGACGAGAATAACCTATATTTTGTGAAACACACACCAACCAACTAGCATATATTAGAATTATAAAGTAATGAAAGAGGGAGACAATTATAGGCAGCTTAAGCATTTCATGGTCAACTAGATAAGACATGCAATCTTTATAATTACTAATTGATAAGTTGAAAATGTTATGGTCGAGGAAAGAGGACCAATGAAAAAGATAGCTTACATCTAATCTTGAACACATGAACACTAATTCCCATGACATAATGAATACTTCCAAAGCTAAACTGTCAATGCTAGTATATGCAGCAGATTAACTATAAATTCTTCCCTAAATTACAATTAAGAAACAATATACCAAAGAAAAAATGTAAATGAAAATGGAACCAAGAATTCATGCCATCCATTTCTGAAAGAAAAGACACATAAGCAAGCAGAAAAATCTTATTCACTACAAGTTTCACAGCTACAGTTTATAGCAAATGCAACAGACATGAAAAAAAGCCATACCTTCAGTTGAAGAATCAAGTTCTACTATCCAATCATGGTCTCCATGGATTTCATACTTTTCATGTAAGGCTTTTAGAACTACGGATATCAAAAGATCAACCATTTCGTCTCCATTCTTTCCTATGTTGACTCTTTTATTAAACTCCAAATCAAAATAAAGGTGGCATGGTAAACCCTGGGAGCAAAGAAACTTTTAAGTCAAGAAAAAGCATGCATGGCATCCAGACCACTCACGTCACAATGTAACTAGTAACTACAGTACTACTTTTTCCGTTAAATAAGCGAACATGAAACACACAAGATTATTACCTCTTGAATCACTTCATAATGATGACGGAATTTGGAATCCATGTTTTTATACCTGAGAATACAGCACACAGCAATATGAATATATAGAAACAAGGATCTTGGCCATAATTAATTAGAAGAAAATGATGAATCACATGAGAGAAAAAAATACAAAGGTAACCTTCGCCAGAATTCTGTATATGTAGACACCAGGAACCTTCTCTGGCCATTAAAGTGATCTTGATAACTAAAAAGATGAACATCTTCTTGCCCTTTGGCAAACTTCATTGCTTCTTCCTGCCTTGGGAATGTAAACCAAACTTCCTTCCTAGAGAATAAAGTTTTGATTCAAGTCATAATCTATTACATTAAGTACAAGAAAAATAAATGGGTGGACAAAGTAAAGAGTAGAAAACCAGCTTCTGATAAACACCTTCGGTTCAATTTATTTTGGTGAGAGAGATCAATACGCATCTCATGTAACAAACGCCATAAACGGGCCGGTTTTTTTGGAGGCACGCCATGAGGAGAACCATAGAATACAACTGGAGAGAACTGCTTCCGATTACCACAGCTTTTGGTTTTAGCTATAGCTGATTTAAGCTGAAATGCAAGGAAAATGTAGTTTTGACAAAGATTGAGTATGAGCCTAGTTGCACTGATAATGGCACAAGAGGAAGTATTATATAAAAAATGAAATATGTAAAGAAAACCTAACCATTTAGACCAGTAGGTGACACAAGACAAGATGCAATACATAGAATACTAACAGCATTAAGAGAAGTAGTAGTTAAGAATAAAGCAGGAATTTGACAGCACAAATTTTCAATTAGTTCAGATCATGGTAGAGTATCCTATCATACATGTTAATCATAGATCGATTTAATACAAAATAAACCCCAATTGATATGAGTCTCCAGTTCTAATTATTTTGAACATTATTCACCTCCTGATCCCTATTTATTATGATGAATCCCATTTCACTATGATGAATCGCAGAACCTAATTAGTGTAAGCAATCATTTTTATTTATTTTTGTCAATTTGGTGCGGCTAGCTACTTTTCTTTTGTCATTTCACTCATATAATTATATGACTTTCATCTTGAATTATTTTGATGTTTGTAGATGAAATATCAGCTTATAATTTCTCTGTGTCTATTATTCAAACTTCAAAGATGTCATAGTTTTATTATCAATAATGTATCTTATATTTCATAATAAATAAGATTTGATTCACAATTTAGAAAATAGGTCTTCTGATCCACAATTTGAATTTCGATTTGGTTACCTTTGTTCATATTGACTTTAAATTGAGTAATATCGACTTAATGCAAGGTTAACCTAAAATATTCTCAAACGTATTCTATAATAAATTTTTCAAAATTTTAAAAATAAAATCAAGTATACCTAACTCGTAACCATGTATACTCAAGAAAGAGAGCATAATTACTCTCTATTTTTTTAGTGGTCATTTTAAGGTTATTTACACATACTAATAATGAAACCAATAAATTTTGTTACTTTTCATATAATTATTTATCTTTTTTCCTTATAATAATACCCTTAATATTTAATGTTTCATTCCACGTATTTCTCTCTATATAATAAATAGTTAAGGGTATTGTTGGCTAAATAATAATTAATGTTGCATAAAACTTTGAAAACAAGTCTTATCCCACTAAGTAGGATAAGCTACATAGATCAAACAACACCGTAATGTTTTATCATATAAGATATCTATATTTCCAACTCATTAATCTCCAGATTTTTCTTAATATTTTCTCTCAATTTTCTAGGTCTTCTCCTGCCTCCGGTGATTCAACTACCATCCATTTGATCTACTCTCCTTACTCCAGAATCTACAAGTCTCCTCTCTACATGCTCAAACCACCTAAACCGACTTTTTACCGTCTTTTCTACTATTGATGCTGCCCCGACTCTCTCTATATAGTCATTCTTAATCTTATCTTGATTAGTCTTTCAACGCAACAACTAAATAGAAACAAAATGTATGCAAATGCAACAGTTAAAAAGGAACGAAGGGAGTAATTAATTAATCAAAGTAACAGCATTATTACTTTCTCAATGGAAGATTCCAATTCCAAGTTTGTTGCTTTGATGCATGATGATAATGGAGTTTTCTCTTCTCTTCCAATTGATCTTTGATTTGGAGATTCTAATACTAACTCATTCTTCGAAATCTCCTTCTCCAATTTCCTTTTCCTCCTTTTTTTTTCATTCAAAGCAGATTCTGAAACCAACAACAAATTATTTTTTATTTTAATTATTTTCTTTCATTTTAAATTTCATTCTCAGCAATACCAAATTACTCTGTAGCCCCAACACCTCTGATCAAAAACTTTTCTCAAACACACCTCGATTACATTCAATTAATTCATTTTCTCAAATTATTACTACTGTCGAGTCCAGTGTCCGTGCTTCATAGTGTGCAAATAATCAACAAAATTAACAAGAGAATTAACGTTAATAGTTTCCTAGGGTTTGTTTAATTTTTTTTCTCGATTAGAAAAATACTTATTTTATAAGAATGTATTAAAAAAAATAGAGAATTAAGAGACTTACTGGGAGGTGTTAAACCGCATTTGAAGCATGCGAACAAACGATCAACGTCGTTCATGTTTTTGGTTGATGATGATGATGATGATGACATTTCGATTTTTCTTTTATTTATGTTTTCAGTGAAAATGATGAATATTTGAAATTTCTTTTTGTCGAATTTTCGGTTTTCCCTTTTCCGTTTGGGGCGGGAATTTGAATATAAGTGAAAAAGGAGATGAAAGAAAGTGTTTCCCAACCGTACAAAAGTTTATGGGCTTTTAAGCCCGAGCCCAAAATGTAGCCCTTCCGAACAAAGTGATAATTTTCTCGTTCTCAAGTTTTTAAAATTTTCTTTTTCAAAAAAATTTACCTAATTTGAATTGGCAGTTAGAATGGGATTTATCTCGATTGGTATAAATATTTAAAACTCATTCTTCTCCTCTTGCTTTTTTCTCTCTCCATTTCTTAATCAAAATATCTAAAATCCTAAAATTTCCCAAAATTTCAAAACTTCTTCCACTCTTTTTCTTCAAAATCATATCCAACACATCACATTTTACATGTTTAGAAGACTCAATCATAAAAGTAATATCACATTTTTCTTTTCTACATACACGAATTTGTGTTATTTCGTACTTTTTTATTTTGCTTGGATCTCCTAATCTAGAGGTGATTTTGAGTAACTTGTGTTGTGTTTTGATCTGCTAATTTGGATGTGCTTTTGGCTCATCATGTGGTGTTTAGGTGAATTGGTCTAGAAGTTATCATCACCAATATTGTCTTGCAATATTCTTTTCAAACTCTAATGTGCCGACTCAACCCTTTGTGTTGTGGTGTTCCCAAAGTGCATAACCCTATTTCTCAATGCCTCAACAAATCTTTTGTTGCGAGAAATTAACCAGTAGTCATGTACATAATCATTAAAAATAGAATAACTCAAACTGTAGATATACAAATCTCACATAAAATATCTATTCAGTAGATGTAACACCAATAACTTGAAGTAATGACATTCAATACTTATATATCTTATATGTGTTATCCATAATCAATACTATGCGAAAATTATTTACAAAAGTGATAGCATATGGATGAGCCCAAAAATATCTTCTTCAACTAATTTGAACCCTTTACATTCCTAAATCGATAGACGTATTTGTCGCATTCCATCAATATCAAAATATGTTGCATTTATGTTCTATTACCTCTAAGTGATTAACGATATGTTTGACATACATTGTAAACTTATTTTATTGTCGTCAAACTTTTAACATTATGATCCTTTAGTGTCATCAATATGTTTCTTGGTTTGATCATGTTATTCGTCATATCACCAAGTACAACTTTCTCTTCCTAAGACAATCGGCCTAAGAAAGCATGATCAGTCAATTTTTTGGCGAATTTGTGATTATGGACACCATATATTACATGCAGATACCATCCATCACCAACATTTGATGGTGTTCCTCTCAATCTAAATGGGCATTCACATTTTCTAATCCAAATATTCCTTGTAGGTTTTGATTCTTCCAATGCCTATATTTACCATTTCTTTTACAACCAATAATTAATTTTGTCTTTATTCTTAGTCGTACTGTCGCAGTTTCAAATCTAAAATTGACAACGACAATTCTATTTTCCCTTCCAATATTTATAGCTCATTTCAATAAATCATCTCGCGTATCAAATACCATGCTGATGCTAAACACATCAGTCAAATCAACCATAACAGGTTCACCTTCGTTGTTTATAGCGTCTTCAATTTTGGGTTCAATACCATAATTCATTACATCAAAATCATGTTTCAAACCATCATACATTTCATCGAAATCATGTTCCAAACCATTATCCATATCCTTAAAATCATGTTCCAAACCTTCATACATTTCGTCATTGTTTTCTCCCCCTTGGTCCATTTATCTGCATCTAAAAAGAAACATAAAAATTCAAGATTATGCGATACTGATACGTGAACTCAAATCATGTATGCATGTGTGAACTAAGTTCACGTATGTTTATATGATCTAAGCTCACGTACGTTTACTTGATTTCAATTCACGTAAACGTACGTTAACTTAGTTCATGTAAACGTACGTTAATTGAGTTCACGTATTGCTTGAGATTTTTACAATTTTACAATGTACGTGAATTTAGTTCACGTAAGATTACAAACATATGAAGAAAAAACTACAATATAAATACTAAAATATAAATACATCATAATACACTGACATTCCATTGACGATTTCCATAGATTGAGTTGGTGATTTTTGTTGAAAAAGTCTTGGTTATGTAAATGTTACTAAATATTATTTGAAGGAGAGAAAATTATAATTTCATTGATCTTTGTTGATTTGGATACATTTGATTTTTCCTAAAAAAACATTTATATTTAATTATTATTTTTAATTCTTTTGCATATATCGTGTTGATAATTTAAATTTTGAAAGTTAGATATACATTTAAGATTTGATTTTATCTCTAAATTTTAAGGAAAAGAGACTATATAATCTAAAATTCAATTGAGAGTTAACTAAAACATATTAAGTATTATAATTGGAGATCAAACTTGGTTACTCTCCATAAATAATTTAATTTGGAACTTAATCTAAAGTCGAGAATTTTTCTTTTCATTTAGAAATTTAAGTGTTACAAATTTAATTAAAGAAATGATGAAAACACTAATAATATATCATCAAATTTAATATTTAAAATTAAATTTTGAATATTAGATAGATAATACATAATTGATTTTTTTCTCATTCTCATATATGTATTAAATATAACTCTTGGAACAATTAAGTAATATGACATATCTCTTGAGCAATTGAGTAATCACATTTATTTAGAACAAGAATACCGTAAACAAGAGGATGCTAAAAATAATTTTTCTCATGAAAACGTCCATGTAATAGAGAAAAGAAATTCAAGCAAAATTTTTAAGAAAAAAAAATCTCATGAAAACATACAATGATTTAAAAATAAATAAAAGAAAAAGAAGTTGTTATCATTGTGGAAAACCAGAACACTATAAAAATAAGTACAAATTCTTGAAAAGTAAGAACATAGAGAAGAATTCAAGAGCAACAAAAGATAATCCTTTTATTGTCATTTATGTACTCAACATGATTGAATATGTTGAGTCTTGGTGGATAGACTCTAGTGCTACCCATCATGTGTGCAAAAACAAAGAACTATTCAAGATCATTGATGAAGAAGATGGAAGTGTTTTCAACATAGAAAATGCTTCAACTTCCCAAGTCAAAGGAACATTAGAGATTGAATTCACTTATTGAAATACATTTACTCTTAAAGATGTATTTTATGTTCCTAAAGTTAGGAAGAATTTGATTTTCATACCTTTATTTAATAAGTTTGACTAAAAATGTGTATTTGAGGGGGATAAATTTATTCTCTCTTAAAGAGGTATGTTTTTAGGGAATAGTTACTTTTATAAGAATATGTTCAAATGTAATGATAGTAACAATAATAATAATATGATTTCTGCTTTTATTGTTGAGTCTTGGGATTTATGGCGACTAGGACATGTTAACTTTATAAATTTGAATGATATGATGAAATCAATATTAATTTCAACTTTTGAAAACAAATTCAAATTCATGTACTACTTACATATTAACTAAAATCACAAGGAAATCTTTTTAAAAAGTTGAAAGAAGTTCTAAGGTATTAAATTTAATTCATTCTAATGTATGCGATTTACACTGTTGGCCTACAATTGGTGGTAAAAATTATTTTGTCACTTTTATTGATGATTGCACTAAATTTTGTTATGTTTATTTAATGCACTATAAGAATGAAGTTTTAGACAAATTTAAAATATTTAAAGCATAAGTAGAACTTCAAAATGAAACTTTTATGAAGTATTTTAGAAGTGATAGGGGAGGAGCATTCTATTATCTTGATTATTTTGAGTCCACTAGTATTATGGATCAAACAATTGCACCATATTCCCCCACAACAAAATGGAATTGCATAAAAGAAAAATAAGGTATTAGAAAGAATGGTGAATACCATGTTATCCTATTCTGATTTATCAAAAGGTTATTGGGGGTGAAACCATGTTAACTGAGTGTTATTTGTTAAATAGAGTTCCTAATAAAAGGAACAAGGTAGCCCCATACGAACTCTGAAAGAAAAGAAAATTCAATCTTAATTATATAAAAGTTTGGGGTTGTAGAGAAATTGTTAAGGTTCTTGGACCAAAAATAAAGGAATTGGGAGAAAAAGGAATCGAAAATGTATTTCTGGGTTAGTGCTTAAAATAGCAAGACATGTAGATTCATTTTTATTGAATCTAATGACTCATATCCTATTAACATAGTGATTGAGTCAAGAGATGTAATTTTTCAAGAAAATAGATTTAACTCAATTCCACATCCTAAGCAAATTGTTAGTTCTAGTGTACAAAATCTAGAAAATAATGTATCTAATAATGATACTATGACATGCTCGTAACCTAGAAGAATTAAAAGAGTTAGAAAAGAGAAAAGTTATGGGCTAGACTTCTTTATGTTCCTTATAGAAGATACAAATGACTTTATTTACAATTATGGACCACTTTGCAATAATTTATAGAGTGACCCATACACACATGAAGAGGCGATAAAGTCTCAAGACTATTTTTTTTGGAAAGGAACCATCCAATAGGAAATGGAATCAATTATGAAAGTTGGTGGTACAATTGATACATTCAAAGCTAGACTTGTCACAAAAGGATTTACATAATAAAAATGTATTGACTACTTTGATACTTCTCCACTTGTTGTAAGAATTGATCCCATAAGAGGGCTTTCGACACTTGCTTATATCTATAATTTTGTAATCCATAAAATAGATGTTAAAACAACTTTCCTAAATGGAGATTTAGATGAAGAGGTGTATATAAAACAATCTGAAAAATTTGTCATCAAAAAACAAGAACATAAAGTGTGTAAATTGACTAAATCTTTATATGGGTTAAAACAAGCATCCAAATAATGGCACAAAAAGTTTGATTAAGTTGTGTTTCCTAATAGATACAAAATAAATGAATCTGACAAGTATATTTATAGTAAATTTTACAATGGAAATGGTGTTATGATTTGTTTATATGTGGATGATATGTTAATCTTTGGCACCAATTTAGACGAGGTAGAAAATACTAAAACTTTTTTATCAAAGAATTTTGATATGAAATATTTAAGTGAAATAAATGTGGTTTTAGGAATTAAAATCATAAGAGGTGGTGTAAATATATGTTTATCCCAATCTCACTATATTGAGAAAATGCTAAAGAAATTTGATCATTTTAATTGCAAATATGTTTCTAACCTATTTGATTAGAATGTTAGTTTACAACCACATAAAGGATGTCTTATGATACAACTAGATTATTCAAAGGTAATCAGATGATTGATGTATGCCATAACTTATATTGGACCTAACATAACATATGTTGTTGCTTGATTAAGTCAGTATACAAGCAATCCAAGTAAAGAACATTGACATGTTGTTAATAAAGTATTAAATTATTTGAAATGAACAATTAACAATAGTTTAGTCTATAGTGGATATCCTTTAATTTTGGAAGGATATACATACACCAGATGGATAACTTATGTTGAGGATCATGCCTATACAAATGAATGGGTCTTCAATCTTGGTGGAGGTGCAGTTTCTTGGGGTTCAAATAAACAAACATGCATTACCGACTACACCATGTCTGCATAAATTATTATTCTAGTTGTAGGTAGTAAAAAAGTTGAATGACTAAGAAATTTTTGTATGAGATACCAATTTTACCAAAGTCAATGACACTAGTAACCATACATTGTGATAGTCTATCCACATTATCCAAAGCATAAAGTCAAGTATATAATAGAAAATCTAAACATATTGATTTCAAACATAGCTATGTAAAAGATTTAATTTTAAATGGAGTTATATCCATAATGTTTGTAAGAACTGAAAAGAATCTTGCATATCATTTGACGAAAGGTCTAACAAAAGACATGGTGTTGAAGACATCATTGAGAATGTGCCTCAAGCATATATCTAATTAGTTATCAATGATGGAACATCAAATTTTGAGTTCAATGATGAGAGTACACTATTAGAGTGATTACAAGTACTTGAATATAGATAGATTTCAAATGTTAAAAGCACTTGGACCATAAGCGTAAAGTTGGAAGGTTGAATGTTACTCTTAATAGAAAGGTCTCAAGTTTGATTCCCATATATGTTAGTTTTTGAATAATATTCAACTTCATTTTGAATATAACGAAAAAACGCGTTAGGGGAAATAACAAAAAAATGCGACGATATGGGATTCGAACACAGGTATTGAGTAACAATTCGCAAATAGAATGATAAAAACACTTCTTTCAAGATTTGTATTTCTTTCGGAAGTGACATTATTTTTCTCTAAATTATATTATTTTCGACATAATAAAACACAAAATTTGGCCATTACTATCCACTTTGTCTCATCCATTTTTATATTCTAAATTATCATATTCTTATCTAACATTGTGTTTGGTCGATAGAATTAAATGAGATATAGTTAGAGAAGAGAGAAAGAAAGAAAGAACAAATGTATAACTTCTCATATTTGGGATAACATAGAAATAGATAAGGGAGAAGGGTGGAGATAAAAAAGTAGGACCTACATCATTTTTAGTTGTTCGCACAAAAGCATTATCACTTCATATCCTTCATGTCTTTTTTCCTTTCACATTTTCTTCCTTCCTCTAACTTTGATGAAAAATTTGCATCTCATTTGTAATACATAGAGTATGTTAAAATAATAAGATATATAGGTGTTAAAACAAATCATTAAATATTGAGGTTAAATTTCTAATGGAGAACTGTTTCTAACAAAAATTGCAAATTGAAATTAGAGCTTGCTGATAAGAATAATGCAACAATTTCAGTGAGTTGAAAGCGTAGAATTTGAAGAAGTATGAACAAACAGAGAAGGTGGAGGTTAGAAGCTTGTGCCGCCATCATCGGTGCCATTAACCACTATAACTCTGTTGCATTTTGGTCCGCCACACCATCAACACATTTGTTCACAACAGAAGAAAAAAAGAAGTTTTATTGTAAAACAGGGGTATTTTTGTCAATGTGTAGAAAATAACCATTTCTCTCTTTTCACTTTCTACTCAACAAATCAAAGGAAGAAGAAACTTTATACTTCTCAATATTTTATTTTACTCTAATTTATTTTGTACTAAACAATATACCAAAGTTCTACTCCATTTCTGTCTTCCTAACTCTCTCTCTCTCTCATTCATTTCTCTCTTCTTAATTTATTCTCTCTACCAATCAAAGTGTAATGAACGGAATATATGCAATATTTTTTGTAATATACTATTGGAAAATACTCTTGGTGTATTAGTACAAATGATATCAATGTTTTTTAAAGTACTTGAAGGGAATTCGTTATTCATCTCATTTGAATCTGATTGGTGAAGACAAATCGAGCATAAAACTTACTATAACAACACCTTTTAAAATATGCTACATACAATCTCTATCAACAACGTCATTGTTAAATTATTGCAATAAATGTTACCAATAGCCCACACATATTTGTGGGTAATTCATCATTCTCTATAGATTTTTCGTAGATAAAGGTTAAATATGCCATGAATAATGACTTTTTTTTTCTTTCTTGATAGAAGTATGGTATGGTATGGTCTGTTAACTACTTAAAAGTCTTTTCATTTTAATAATTTTGAATAACTAATCAAACATATCTTTAAATTAATAAGTAAGTTAATATGTCAATGAAATTAAGTTCTATTTTGATATTTAACATCACATTTTGAAGAATATGACTTTATATACATCATACTTAAATTATATTTTATAATAATACATTTAAATATGTCACAAACTAAATGAGGTTAATATGCATAAATTACAAAAAATTTAATACATAAAAAAAAGGATCAAAATTGACTATAATAATTATATTAGTAAAAAAATATTATTTATATTTATTTAAATAGACCGGTCTAATAGGTCTAAAAATCTTATTATATGGTATGTAATTTGATATTTTTAACTAAATAGACTTTTTTAGAAGATTTGACCTTATCTGTTTAAGAAAAAGCTTGGTCTGATCCGGGTCTGACGTAGGGTAGGTCGAGGACCTTGTCGGTCGGCCTATTCTCATCTCTAGTTGTTGCTTCTAAGTTAATTTTCGGTTTGTTTATTGTTTAATTTTATTTTGTTTATGTTAAAAATCAAGTGTTGCTTCCAACAAATTTATGATTTTTCAAAAATATTGGTAGAAACTAAGCATATTTTATATTCAATGATGTATTTATTTATGAAGTCAATTTTGATTTTGCATATCACCACTATACAATTAATTTTATGAAGAATCAAATGTTCAATTATATAAGAGACTAACTGTTAGTAGTTATTAGATCACATATTTAGATCTTTGCAGTTGTGGTTGAAATATATATTTTTTAAAGCAAAAAGAATATATATTATCACATGTTATCACCAACTTCTCATAGTATATATGACAAGTATAAAAATATATGACAAGTACTAATTAGTAGTTTAAGGATATTTTTTTAATAAATATAAAATAATTGCTCTTTATTGAAAATTATGTATTCAATATATTAAAAATTAATATATTTAACTTTTTCAATAAATAACTTCTCAATTTAGAATCCATAATAAATAATATCTTAAAAATTAGAATACTTGTTGTTAGACATAAGTCCTCCTGATCATGATTTTGACATAATTAACAAACATACAATGTTCATGCATCATTTGATAAAACTAACAGTTTGAACCGAGTTACATTTCAGGAAAATCAAGTAAACACTATACACTTGGACACAAGCTTAAAACATAAGGAATCAAGCAAAAAGTAGAGAATGAGCTGGAGAAAGATGCAATTCTATCTAGTGTCATTAGTGGTTATAGTAGTTACTTAGTAGACTCATCCATGTGATTTCATGCTTAAGTATTTGCCAAATTAAAAATGAAATCTTTAAATAAACAAGTAAACAAATCGAGTAGCAATTCTATTGCTAAATCCATTGTGCAATCGATTGCTTGACTCAGAATTAGAGGTTTCACTAAGTACATCGATTGGAAAATCGATTACTTAAAGGTTTTTAGTGAAACCTGAACTCTGGGTTTAAACCAATCGATTAGCACGTCAATTGGAAAATCGATTTTGTTACTTATAGAACCAAGCTACTTATAAAATCGATTTTGTTACTTATAAAATCGATTTGCAAATCGATTGGCAAATCGATTCAGAAAACTCTTTTTCATCAGACTTGGCCTCTGTAACCAACCAATCGATTGAACAATCAATTGGGACATCAATTGAGAAATCGAGTTGTTAAGTCATAGAGACAACCACTTATTGAAACAATCGATTGGCAAATCGATTGTGAAATTTTTTTTTATCAGATTGAGCCTCTGTGTTAAATCAAATCGATTGAGACATCAATTGAAATTTGTTTCTTAACTTGCAAGATATATACTAATCGATTAGGTAAACGATTGGGAAAATGAAATGTTTAATCATATGTCAGAAACATGCTCTAGTCGATTGACACATTGATTTTCAACTAAATGGCTGAGCCACTGTAACAAGGCAAATCGATTGAAGTAAACTATTTGAATCACTGAGACTAGTACAATCAGTTGACGAATCGATTGAAGCAAAATGTTTGAGTCACTGTGATCAGGTTCAATCGATTGACAAATCGATTAGATTAAAGTTTTGTGTTACATCAGCCAACTGCCATATCAATTATGAGTAAATATGAGTCGACTGCATAATCGATTGTTTTGATCTCGTTGTTTGAACAAAACATCTATAATCGATTACTCAATCGATTCTGATATGAACATGCTTCTGTTTCTGATTTAAGCATTAAAAGAATTGATTGGCAAATCGATTCATTCATATATTTTCAAGAACCAAGAAAAACAAGAAACACGATAATTGATTGGGCAATCGATTAAGATGTTTTTAAACCTTTATAAAATCGATTGTAGAATTGATTTTACTGTTGTTTTTCTTAAACATATATAAGCTGACTCAAATCACTTTTTCTCATAACTTTGAGATACCTTTGAATAACTTTTGACACACTTGAAACAATTATTTTCACACACGTTTTCACAACACTTTGAGAGAAATAATTCGTTTGGCAAATCCTTATTGTGTGAATGTCATAGTGTGATTGAGTCGCCTTCTTGAATGATCTTTGATCTTTTATCATTTCTGTAAACAACAACTGTAAAGAAAATTCTGTAAAAACCTATTATAGAAACGGGTGGCTATCTTCGTTGGTGAGGGTGTTCATCAAGAAGAAGCCTCATCGTTATCTTGGGAGAGTTTGGCGATTTACTCGAGGGATACGATGGCTGTGTAATAGAAGCAAGAGTTGGATAGATAGGCCTTGTGTGAGCTGGACAATTTATAAAATATACTCTAGACGATTCTATTGGAAAAAGGCTGAAATCGGTTCGATTTCAAGACTGGATGTAGGCTGTCATACTGACAGTTGAACCAGTATAAATCTTGGTGCACAATTCTCTTACCCTTTCTCTTTATTTCAATATTGCATGAAAGCTTAATTTTGAATGTATGTGTTAGCAAAATTCTGTCTTGTTTGATATTTTGAATGAGCATTGTATGTGTACACTTGTATTGTTTTACATGCAATCTTTGGTCCTGAATAAATTCTGTAAATTGACTATCTTGTTAAGGTTAGAATTTATCACGTTTGAATTGGAATAATATTGATCACGTTGGTTTCGATATTAATTTCAATACTTAGGAAAAATTGAATTTCTTTGTTTGTAACCTTGCATAAAATTTCCTAAGATCGGAGGTCATATAAAGAACACTTGCTAGCAAAACAAAAATTCTATAAAGAAACCATTTTCTTCACGAATTTCATTTATTTACCTATTTAACTAAGTAAAAGAATTAGAGATTTATATCATAAATACTCATTGAACCAACAATGTTGAAAGAAAAATAATTGAAACAAATTTGTCAGCAGAAAGATGTAGTTAGGTTTAGTTAATTAGAAGGAGAAATTGGTGGAATATATGTAGAAGGTGAAAATCGAATTCGAGATGCGTCTGAACTTCTTCGTTGTCGCCGAGAATTCGTCGAAATTCTTCTAGAAGACCCTGAAGAATCTCTTCTTGGATGTTTCAGTTTGATTGTGATACTGAAAAATAAGATGTATATCACAAAAAATATAAGACTATGATATTAAATTTAATATAATGTGTTTATGGAATCACAAAATTGAAAATGTATACTCACTTTTGATGGACATCAATGTATTGATCAGTTTCATCCAATATATCTTCCTTGAATAATCAAAACAATTAAGTATTAACAATCTTACTTACAATATGGATTCGTGATATAATGCTAAATAAAGATAAGATAAATATAAAAATTATCATATCATTTGTTGGATATATATATATATATATATGATAACCAACGAATGAACATAATTTTATTTTGTCATATATTTAGTACATATCTCATCATTATATAATATATATATATATATATATATATATATATTATATTTTAATAATAAGATATAAATTTCAACTAAAGAGACATGATATGATAGAATTCTAGATTAATTTATTATATTATATTAGTTCATCAAACATTGCATTCAGACAAAATATAATAATTTATATCATGTCCATCAAATGATCCTATGTGTATAGAGATATGAAAATAAAGTAGTAGAATTATAAAAGTTTAATTAACATCAATAGTTACTTATAATTTTTAGTACATGATGTGTTTATGAAGCACTAAAAATGTACATGACATTATATTAATACGTAGACATCATTAATAATTAAATACACTGTATATTAATATTATGTTGGTGTTAGACATCAAACACACCATTACATTGAAGTTGATTTGTATAAATAAACAACTATGTGAGATCTTGCAAATTAGTAAGGAATATTTATTTTTAATTTTTTAATTTTTATTTTCCACTGATTATAGCAATGTAACTACTTGACTGTATTGAGAGTAAGGGTGATTGGAATAAGTGAGATTGATCAAGAGGGATTTATGGTTTAGGCTATGTCAAAACCAAGTCATGTCAGACTTTTTAATAGAGAAGTTTTTTGTTTTTTTATAAGTCTATTTAGTTAAAAATGTGAGACTACACATGTTAGAAAAACAATCTTTTAAATCTATTAGGTCATTCTACATAAATAAATATTAATAAATTTTTTTATTACTATAATAGATTTTATACTTTGTATTAAATTATGACTTTGCTAACATTTAAAGTATATTAACTTATAACAACTTTTTTTTATATATTTAAATGCATTATTATAAACTACAATTAAAATATGATATCATATAAAGTTAAATTCTCTAAATAACATGTTAAATATCAAAGTGGAGTTTACTCTCATTGGTTTATTAGTTCGTTAATCTATTTAAAAATAGATCAGATTATTTATTTAACAATCTTAATATGAAATAAACTTTTAAGTAGATTCATAACCGTATGAGACTTTCAAAAAGGTTAGACTCAAACATGAAAATAATTCTATGATAGATAACAAGTCAAACAGTGAATTTTTCGACCATATCAAGCCTAGGCCTCACAAAGTCAAAATCCGCTTAATCTATTTCCATCATTAATTGAGAGTCGAGAAGAAGAAAAAAATTATAATACTCCTTCTAAAATAAAATATAAACAAAAATATATTTAAAAAGTTAATGTATTTAATTTAAAATTTAGATAAAATACATTAACTTTTTCTATATTATGTTGCATATATTTCATTTCAGACGAAATATACGAATAATCAGTAACATTAACATTAACCTGAAGTAGCTCTTCCATGACATCTTCCAAAGTTATGATCCCAACAACTTCCTCATCACATGGAAGATACTCCATGTTCTCTATAGATGTAGTTGTATCATGTTGTCTTGATCTATGGTGTGGTTCCGAGTCACTAGTTTCTTGAAGCATAACATTTTTCAGTGTTGCACTATAATATTCTGTTTCTTGTGATTGCCAATTTGATGCCTCAGTTGAGATGCTAATATAATCATGTGGTAAAAATGAGCTTAGTCCTGCAAAGTCCATAGTTATGTATATTAGATGTTTTTTTAGATCCAATAAGTTGTAAAAGTTTATGTTGTTTATGAAAAAGTTATTTAGGTTGAAGCATTGTAAATGCTTAAATATGGAGATAAATTGGATGGTCCAACCAGTTGAATCTTGAACTAACTTTTACTATGATTGTTTTGGCACTTCAATCATAGTTTCATCATGGTTCGAATAGTTTACAGCAATTGAACTATGACTCAGTGATATTGTTGATTTCGTTGCTTGTTTGATTTTTAAAATATTGGCTCAAACATTATATCAAAAGGGTGTAAAATTCATGGACTTGTTCTATGTGTTGAAATTCAATTTAAACTTATGATCTGATAGGAGATATAAGGTGGCTTAGAAGTTGACAAGGAGGTTAAGAGTTCTACCCCTATCCGCAATATTAACATTAATAATAATAATATTTGAATTAAAAAAAAAAAAATTCTCCTTAAACAAATTGGATTTGACGGTAGTTCACAATAGATTAATACTTAAAAGCAAAGAAACTTTGACAATGAATCATGACATTTATTAGAATGTTTGGTTAAAAAAAGATTATGACTTGAATTTTAAGAAAAACACACTTTTTTTTTTCTCTTTCTTTTGTTGAGCTCTTACTAATCAAATTATTGTCTCAGTCGTGAGAATCATAAGATTCTACTTCATAAAACGATGTCTATCATCATTATTAAAATTCGAACAATTTTTTAAAGTATAAATCAACAAACAAGTACAATAAAATTTCCCTAGCTTGACTTTTCTAGATTTAGGTTTTGAAAGTAAATCATTTATTATGTAGACTAGGAATTCTACCTTGTGAATCAACTGCAACATTTCTTATGTTCTCTTTATTCCTAATGACAACGGCCATGTGACTTTGACCTTTCTTGAATTGATTCAAAATATCATATAGGGGCCAATTTTGACCTACTCTGTTAACCAAAAGAAACAACATAAGCTAAATATTAGATAAGTAATTATATGCTTACTAATATTATATAAGCTAAATATTAGATAAGTAATTATATGCTTACTAATATTATATTAGTCAATTACAATTAGTGGAATATTTAATCAATATGCTAGATAAATAATTTAGTTGTTTTTCATTGTTTTTTTTTTTATTTTTAATTTCTTTCTCTATCTAGCATAATGATTAAATTACTTTCAGATTAATAATTTAATATTACTAATATTAAATTCCTTTTAGATTATAATTTAATATTATTAATATTAAATTAATCACCTATTTAATTAATTATTCCATTGAAAAATACATTTATCTTCATGAAAATTAGAGAAATGAATTTCATACCTTGGAACTCTCCTTATAGTCATAAATTTAATTGGCGTTTCATCTTCAGAACGGCAGAACATCAAATTTTTTACCTAAATCAACACAAACTTTAGTATAAGTTTTTTGAATGTACTTTTAAAAAAACAATATATGTTTGATTTCATACTAAGATTGACAAAATGATGATGAACCATTTTAATTATGTAAAAATTATAGTATGTAACTTTTAAAAAATCACGGTGATTTACCGTAATTGTGTTAACCCCACCATAAAACTAAACATACACTCAATTCTGATAGAAAAATGGTCTTAAAATAAAAGTTGCTATAAACTAGAATATATCTATTTGCTTGATTACCAAGATAAGGCCAATAATATTGGTTTGTTTTCCAGAGTAGATTGGTATACGGCTGTGACCTTTGCTCATTATCATGCCCATTGTATGCCTATATAAAAAATATAAAAAAAAAAACAAATTAAATTAAAAAAAATATAATACTTCAAATATGGTACTGATATTAGTACATTGATTTTATTAATAATTTAAAAAATAAATTAAATATAATTAATAATAAATTAAGTATAATTAATATATAAATATCGTGTCACTATCCAATACTACACGTATCAGACACTAAAATTTATATTGGAACTTGGTGTTTATTATATTCTACTAATAGACAAGAAGACATACATGTCAAGTTTGGAGTTTATGTCAAGTGAAAATGTTTCACTTAAAGGTGTCATAGCATCTTTAGCAGTTTTCATTGTCAAGTCCAAAGCTCCAGCAATTATTGTAGTTTCATGGAGTGACAATTCTCCACCTTTCCCTGCCTAATTATAAACTTTAGCATATGAAATTAAAATATTAATAAAATAAAATTCTTAATTGATTAAGTAAAACAAGCTAATTAACCTCATTGGCATGTAAATTGACTAAAGTCTTAAGTTCTTCTCTTCCCAAAAGTGCAGTGTGTCCTTTGCCAAGAAGCCAATCCAACAACTATCATAATACGAATTTTCAACATACAAGTCAAATAGAAAAGTAAAATATAAATCGAATGAAAATAGATAAATAAATGAAGAAAGAATATAAACAATTGATTACAAAGTTCGATCAAATTATGCTTATATCACGTAGTGGCTTAGTATATGCCGAAAGAGCCATCTCATATGTTTAGGGACACCACATTTTTGTTTAACTTAATAGTTAGTAGTATATATATTAATTAATTTTCTAATATGTACATGCATAATATATAAATTTTTCTTATGTTATGTTAAAATAATTTTTTAAAATTTAAACTGTTAAAACGATATGTCACAAAGTAGATTAAATAGTGTCGCTTTGATTTGTATCGAAATCAAGTTTTTAAAACATTGATTATGAAATATTATTAATGATTTTGTAACAAAAATACATGGATATTAATATTCAAAATAGTTACTACAAAGTTACTATTTTATTGATTTGCTTAGACCACTCAAAATCTTATGACAAACCCTCGGTAGGTCCGGTCTCTGACAATGATTAATTAAATAATCGTTCATTTATGTTACGTTTAAGCGTCGATCCACTTATCAGTGAATACAAGTCATACTCAATAGTATATTAGTTTCATGATGCTTTTGTATTGTATTTTAATGTAAGTTTTATATCGGTAAATCTTCATACGAATTCGAACGATATAGATTAAAGAAAAAAATTATAATTTCAAGGTTTTAAATCTCGTTAGTAATTCAAATGTGATCGAAGTGGTCTCAATTTCATTTGCATTGTGTCATGACGATATTAAAAACTACATTGTTGCAGTCCAAATCGTAATTGCATATCTCTATTTAAAACCTTCTCTGTATGTTACAAAATACTAAAATATATTCTAGTTAAGTTGAGATTTTGTAACATGGTTGAATTAGTAAACATATATATTTGCCAATTTATCATAATTCAAAGAATGTTACAAAATCTAAGCTTATAATACACTATTATATTCAGTAGAGAAAGGATTACCTTACTAGTTGGATATGCAACTGGAAAGAAAAGTAGCAGAAGAACTCGAACAAAGGGAGACATCGTAGCTCCAAAGCTTAAACCATATCGAGAATTCAAAGCTTGAGGGATAATCTTGTATATGAGAATTTAAAAATATATATAAAATTATGACATTAATGTATGTGTGTATGTACATCAATTTACACTAATAAATCAATGTTTAAAAATTAGATCGAAGATTAAACATGTGAAAGTCTTGATAATGATGTCGTTAGTTCAATCACTTCAGCAATAGTTTAAGAATTTGATGATGAATAAAAAAAGTAAAAGGAATTAAAAAATAAATGACTCAATTACAATTTTAGTTTCTCTATTTTTATTTATTCAAGAAATCGGTCTTCTTATTTTAAAAGTAAAAAATATTGGTCTATTTTTTTATTTTTTTAATTAAAGTATGATGACGTTAGATGTTTTAAATAACATGATATATTATAAAATAATATAGAATAATTAATACCTATGAAATTGGAATAAAACGTCGTAAAAACTTGAATTTTAACTTCAATAATTTTTCATATTTTTAATTTAATCAATGACATATGAATAATTAATCCATCTAGATGATTCTATAATATAGAATTGTATGTCACATCGTTAAAAATATATCAAATCGTCATTTTTTAGTTAAAACAAATATGAAAGAGGGATCAAAAGTGTTGATTTTTAAAATAAATAAATCAATTTCGTAAATTGATAATAATAAAAGAACCAAAACTGCAATTATAAATAACTAAAATACAAAATGTAAAACTATTTCAATTTAATCATAGGCTAAATTACCTTCGTGGTCCTTTAACTTAATTTCAGATAACGTTTTAGTCATTTATCTTTTTTTTTCCGAGTTGGTCCTTTATTTTAGTTTTAAGTGACAATTTGATATTTTATGTTTTAAAATTTCAACAATGTTATCTTTTTTTATACAAAAATTCAAAAAAATCATCAAATTTTTCAACTAAAATCCATAAAATTGATAATAATCTTCAATCTAATGCAAATTTTATCAAATTTATAATTCAAATATTCAAATACACTCATATTTTCATCTCCAACAACATCAAATAAAGAATGAAAATATGAGTGTATTTGAATATTTGAGTTATGAATTTGATAAAATTTGCATTAGATTGAAGATGATTATCAATTTTATGGGTTTTGGTTGAAAAATTTGATGATTTTTTTGAATTTTTGTATAAAAAAGGATAACATTGTTGAAATTTTAAAACATAAAATATCAAATTGTCACTTAAAATTAAAATATAAAATATCAAATTGTCACTTAAAACTAAAATAAAGAATCAACTCGGGAAAAAAAAAAAGATAAAGGACTAAAACGTTACCTAAAATTAAGTTAAGGAACCACAAATGTAATTTATCCTTAATTATAATATAATTGAAGTCAAAACAACTGCGAAATAAACTGTTTATCATTTTTTAATTAAAAAAAAATATGAAAGAGAGATCAAAAGTGTTGATTTTTAAAATAAATAAACTAATTTCGTAAATTGATAATAATAAAAAAACTAAAACTATAATTATAAATAACTAAAATACAAAATGTAAAACTATTTCAATTCAATTATAAACTGTTTATCAATTTAATCAGTCAAATTGGTCGGTTTTTGGTCCGATTTTTTAAAACATTACAATAAATAATGTAATTTTTACATGGCTTTAGAAATTTCACCTCCTATTAAAATAAAATTAATAAAAAGATAAACTTTACCTCTGCTATGATACTCACAAGGGCAGCAGCAAGCAACATAGAAATCCATTCTGGGAACATTTCCTCCATAAGAACTGAAACCACCTTCAATCACATTAACACAAGTTTTATTCTAAGTGCCATTTAACATAGGCAAAACTAAATGCTTAGGAAACTTTAATGGTTTTTTTTTCCAATATAAATCAGGTATGACAATAGGAACACTGTGTGGCCGTCCGATTTTAATTAGATTAAAATAAAAAATAAATTTAATTTTTAATTTTATAATTTTAAACACTGTATTTAAATCTAAACTATTTGATAAGATTAGACGGTCCATGACAATACTCATTTATGATCCAACAAATAAAAATGAGTGAATAACCATTTAATCTTTAAAATTATATTGTTTGGGCCTTGGACTTTGGTCCAAATTAATGAAATTCTAAAATGATAATGAATTTGAAAATCTTTTAAAAAATTTGTTTTTTTAGCCGGTTAATTTAATTTTTAAAATCATCTCAAAAAAGGCCATTTATGAATCTTTTATTAAATTTGTTTTTTTAGTTGGTTAATTGTATTAAAATTTCATTTAATTTTTACTAAAAAGACCTATAATTTGTGTCATTCAACCCCTATAACTTTAGAATTTAAATTGAGATGATTACTAGAATAATAACACTACAAAGTATTTTAGATTAATCATACCAAAAAATTATTTGGATTTTGGAATAATATATAGTAATTTTCTTTATCTCAGCATAAAGGTCTTGAAATTGATATATGTAACATACCTCTAGTGCCAATGATTTAGCCATGAGGAGGGTGCATAAAATTAAATGCTGGTTCTTTACAATGGACATTATCTTCGCTGCAGATAAATAAAAGAAAAAAATATAAACAAAAAGAGAATTCTTTCATTTTTTTTTTTTTTATTATTCAATTCGTGCATTTGAGTTTATTTATTATTCTAATCGGATATAATTTTTGATTTTTTTTTTACGTGAACCTCCCATCTTTTACTCAAATTATGTAATGGGTTGAGTAACCCTTCTGTACTCTACTGCAGTCAAAGTTGTTTATTCAAAAATAATAATTTTTAACCTTTTAAATTTTTATTGTAAATTAAATAATTTAATTTTTTATTAAATTAGAATAAAAAAATTATGTTTTTTATCAAAATATTTATACTTTAATTTTTCTTAAAATACTGTATCTCATGTCTATACCAATACCAATACTTGATATTGTATTCGTACATATATTTGTTAGACAATAGGCCATAAGGTAAAATTAATGTAAATTTTGTTAAAAATATTTAAATTATCTAAAAAATAATTCAAAATGAAAAGTGGCACCACTTCAAATGATAGGTTGTGGGT
>JBBPBS010000738.1:3045584-3085647 GCA_037974835.1 Cicer judaicum | reverse complement strand
AAAAAATATAACAACTTAAAATAAAATATTAAAATTTTATAAGAACTAAAATTTATTTAATTATTTTTTAAATACGTTGGTTTTTATTTATTTATATTTAACTAATATAAGTCTATTTGTCTAAAATTTATTGAAACAAATCCGATAAAAAATATTATTTGATTGACAATTTTGTTCATTTTATTTTAATTATTCTAATCTCTTCGACAACTACAAAAGAAATTTGACAGAAATGAAAAGTGTAAAAAAAAAAGAACTCATAAATAAGGACTAAAATTTAAAAGTTTTTTATTTTATAGAGTCAAAAACATATTTAATCTTATATTTTGTTTTGAATTAGACTAAAATTCAATTCAAGACACATTATATTGTTGAATCGTTTAAAACGTCAGAATTTATACCTTATTTATAGAAACGTTGATTGACAATTTAACAGTTACCCGTATTATATCTCGAATTTTTGCAATGGGATAATCGTCGCGACATCATCAACTTTAAAGAATCTCTATATATAAAAGGGTCATGTAACAAAAAAATTCAAATATAACCCTTTTATAGATATTCCTCATGTCAGATGATTTTTGGGGTACATTATTCATTGCATATTCCTCCCCTAACTCCTATTTATTTAGCATCAAAGTGTTTAGAGATATCCCTTTTCTGATAGTCAAACAAGTCTCAACTAGTGTCCACCAAGGTATACCATCATCTCTAGACTTTAGCTGTTTCCAATAGTCCAATAAGAATCATATTTTATAGGGATTAATTAAATTGAGTCATTACTTTATTTTTTATTTTTTGTCTTTTTCGTTGCTCATGATGGCAATGAAGAAAATTACACTAACAAGAAATCAATAACATATATATACCTGCATTTTTCTGGATTTGAGGTTGGCCAGCTTTAACAAGAACTTCAAGATCAACTTGGCTAAAGGACAAAAGTCCTAAAGCAAGTCCTGATGACATGGCAGCAAATAACATAAAAACCCAACACATGAGTACTAGAATCCAAAAATGACTTCCACAACAATGTTCATTTTCCTTTTCGGATGAACTCATTTTTTTTTAGAACGGTGGAAAGTAGAATTAGCAAAAGAAAATATCAATTACATGCAAAGAATATTTCAATAGAGAATGTATTACAAAATCACAATATATAGTAAGTCCTAAAGTATATAATATATATAAGCCTGCAAATTTATTAAATATAAAAATTGGGTACCCCGGCATTTTGATAAAAGGCCTAAAACAATAAAAATTCCTAACACTTTGGAGATTTCTAAGAGGTAAAATTAGGACATTCAATAAACATATGTATTTGACAATGATAGAGTAGTGCCTGTCCATATATGTAATCATTTTCAATAATGAACATGTGTCACAAAGTTTTTAAAAGTATACACGTCTTAATCCGTGTGAATGTTTGATGTGCCAAAGTTAGCGATCCATTATTTTTCTTTCCAACCAAAATATATTTAAATCTAATTAAGTAGAATGATAAATTCAACATTTTCCACAAAGTAAATTGTTATGCAAAATTATTCGTATTCTTGTGATAAAGGTTTTAAAAAATGGTCAGCAACAAAAACTTTTTTGTGACAAAATGTCATTTTATGGAAATAAAAAATATTACTAAAAAAACTGATTTTAGTATTAGCTAAAAATCCACCATAATCAATAAAAAGTCGACGCTGCCATTGATTTAACCTTAATGACGGACAAATGCTAAATTACTCGAAACTAAACCCTAGCATTGGCTAGTGTTTTTTTTTTCACCTACACAACTATTTTTTTCATCTAATAAAATAATAAATGCTTAAGAATCATTAAAATCAAATCAAGAACAACACTTAAATTTTTCAGAAAAATTCATATTGCATTAACAACATAAACGGTATACCATAAAATAATATTTATTTTGAAACTACCAAATTATAACATAGTATGAAATTACAAAAATAATAAAGTTACGCAAAATATATATTTGTCGTTGAATGACTAAAAAAAAGTAAACATAACTATAAGATTAAGTTTTGTCCAGTTATTAATTTATCCTTAGAACATGAACAGGCGCTATAGTTTGAATCGATATCGAAGATTGAAATGGGGCTGGAGACATCGATCAAGTTGCTTGGTGGTAGACATCTTGTGACGGAAAATATTCCTTTGCTCATTTTATCACCACCACCATTGTTTGTCATCTATTTCCATAAACTAAAAAGGGTAAATACAAAATATAACTCAATAAACAATAATGTTATAAGTGAGCAACTTGTAAATTAGTCATATTTTTTGTAATTCCTCTCTCTATTTTTAACCAACATAACTTGATATGCATTATACTTTTAATAACCTTCATTACATTATAAAAAAAAATCTCCATTATAAGTGAACTTACCAAGAGTTTGAAAAATTTAAGAGCTATATTTTTAACCAACTTAACTCTCAAAGAAGCAAATACTATTGATATATAGATAAATTTAAGAAATGAATGATAGAGAAAAAAGGTACACATACAACTAATGTATCATATTAATGTATCATGTTTGATAGGGAACATACATCTATTTATATATCATTTGAATGTTAACTTGCATGTTGATGTTTGAATGACAAAAACAAAGTATTTTATTTATATGTAATTAATACTTGAAAAGTTATAGCTATAAATTTATATCGAAAACAAAACCACTATTAAATCTTATATTTCATCTTATAATTAATCTTTATACAATAAATCTTGATGCGATCAGAGACAAATGAGTGTGTTGTGTCCTTAGTATAGTAAGCAAACTACATATTACTTTCATATTAGTGTTTTTTCACATGCAACTCGTACCAAATTTGACAGTTCAATACATTCTATAACAACAATACAAAACATAAAAATGAATTGACTAACAACAACATAAAAATAGAATTAAAAAAAAGGAAGGAACATTGTGCTCGAAGAACCCCAAATTAATTTATGTCACGAAAATAATGATTGAGAAAAAAGGTACACATACCCCTAATATCAATAGAAAGGTACATTAATAATGGTTTAGGATAGAATAGGGAAAAGTTAATTAATATTTTGTTGAAACTATAAAACGACCACCGTTCGGATTAAAATGACAATTATTCTTATTATAAGTCTCATATTATATGCCATAATATTTGAAAAAGTGTTTATAAGTGGAGGGTAGTCATCACCCTATATTTTTGATTTTATGAGATTTGTGGTAGGGGCCAACCCAAATCTAAGATAGTATCGTAGTCTATCCAAAATCTATTGAGTCACCTACTATCATGTCACATTACCAAATAACGATTAGATGTATAGTCTTGGACATGAGGGGTGTGTGTTAAGAATCCTACATCATATGAGATAAGATCTAACAAATTATTTATAAGAGGTGAAAAGTCCTCACTCTACAAACCGGTTTTGTAGGAGTTGTGTTAGGGTCTAACATAAATTCTAAGATAGGATTAGATCATTGGTTGAGATCTAGGAGATTTTGTTGCACCACAAATCACAACGATTATGAAGATAAATATTTTGATTCTAGATGCACAACGTTCTAGATGCGATGAAGAAAGTTGATAGAATCTGAGTAAGCTCAACTCTTGTTTGACTTTAGATTCTAGGATTTAAAACTCAGTAAAAATGATTATGATATCAAGTTAAGAACATAACTGAATCTTGTAAAATGATTGAGAAGCTTAAGAGATTTTGAATATGATTGTATGAGTGATGTATTGCTTTGCGCTTGAAGTTATCTTTTATCCTTCATCTTAAGGCTTCTTTTATAAGATTATGACAACTCGATTGTTTGTTGAGAATGGTTTAGTTGTCATGTGTCAATAAGTGGATAAGATCATCCTTAAAGTAGAAATGTTCTTGCTTAAATTAGGAATGTTCTTATAAACCAAGAATGATCATCGTTTCTACTTTGAACCAAGAATGATCATCGTTTCTACTTTGAGGAATGTTGAGGTTAAAGCTTTCTATGACAACTGTCTGAAATGATTCCCTGCTTTGTATTGTGTAACACCTCGATTTTTAACAGCGCAAGTGTATTTTTTTTATGCTTAATGCTTCACCCCCAAAACGATTCTAGAAGCTTTGCTTGCGACAACAAACAATTGACTATTTCAATCAATGTCTTATTCATTCTCTCAATAACACCATTCAACTTTGGAGACTTCTGATTTCAATCCATCTCTTTCTATAATAAGCATCAAATAGTCTCAAATATTCACCTCCATTATCTATATGTATGCATTTGAACTTCTTCCCAATTTCATACTCAACAAAGGTCTTAAATTTCTTGAACATGCTCAAAATTTCATTTATACTCTTCAAAGTGTAAACCCAAATCTTTCTTGAACGGTCATCGATAAATGTCATAAAATATACATTGCCCTCAAATGTTCTTGTCCTTAAAGGACCGCATAGATGCATATGCACTAAATTAAGAATTTCTAGTTTTCTAGGTGAGTGACTCTGAAAAGAAACATTATTCTTATTTTCTGCAAAACAATGATCACATTTATTCAAATGTGGATTTGTCATGTCCGACAACATGTCTTGCTTAACTAGCTCAACCATGTCTTTCTCACTCATGTGACACAACCTCTAATGTCATAACTCAACTGGTCCAAATACATCAATATCTTTAACTATTGTTGCATGTGTCACATAAAGTAGAAGATTTCATACCTTTAGTAACAATCATAGAACCCTTGGTAAGTTTCCAAGTGTCCCATGAGAAGCAACTGTCATAATGTTAATCCCAAAACTTAGCAACTGAAAGTAAATTCAATCGAATGTGTAGAACATGTTTCACACCCTTGAGAGTTAACTTAGTACCAAATCTCCAAATCAACCTTTTCAAGACCAACACACTTTACCACACCTTCAACAATAAGTAAGTAATCATTTGATGTAACATTAGTATTGTTTCAATCACAATCTTCTTTCTTTTTACCTTTACTTTTCTCCATATAATTCTCTTTTTTCAAAAACCAACAATTCTTCTAATAATGCCCTTTCTACCACAGTTATAAGACTCAACAACTATGTACCTTTTTATGGAGTTTCTTCTACGTTAGTCTCTATTTCTTGAATATTGATTTTTACTTCTCCCCTTTGATTTAGTAGCCAATATCTCTGACTATGACGAAGATTCTTAAGATTTTCTTCTCATCTCCTCATTCAAAACACTACTTTTGGTAAGATCAATTCACAACACACCATTAGAAGTAGAGTTAGACAATGACGTTTTGAAAGTTTTCCACAAGTTAGGCAAGGAGTCGAGAAAAAATAACCTTTGAATTTCATCAATAAAGTTGATACCCATATCAAACAACTAATTCGTAATCCTTGGAAAGTATTCAAATGATTTGTAGCTGAAATCCCTTCTTGAAGTTTTAAACTAAACTACTTCCTTATCAAATACATCTTGTTATTATTTGTCTTCTTCGCATACAATTGTTCAAGCTTACTCCCACAAGGATTTAACATTTGTCTCTCCACCATTGTGGCTCAACACATTATCAGTAATTCACTAACGAATGACTCTACACACATGTTTATGTAGTAAAATCCATTGATTAGTAGTCTTGATAACTAACTTTGTTGCATCGAATGCAGATTGGTGAAAATCTTTCATGGAGATTGTAACATCCTATTTTTTTTATGTTTTTTTTTTATTTTTATTTCAAACAAAATATATAATTTCCCATGTAATTTCAAACAAACAAACAAATAATCCATTATTAATTTAAAATTCATCAGTATCTCAATTAGATACTTAATACTCAAATTACAAGGTTCAGAAATGTAGTAATAAAATGATAATTGGCATAAACTAGAGTTCAACATAAATAAATTTCCTAAAGTGGACCACTACTACTCCTAGGATTAAATGAGATGTTCCATCTATTGTTCTGAAAACTTTCCCGATTGTGCAAGTAGATTAGGAATGTCATTTGTCCAAAAGTATGGGTCATCTCCAAAATTCTTACCAATAAATAATAAATAAATAAATAACAATAAATAAAACACTACAATACCCACATAATTAATGGCATTATTCAATTCAAATTGCCAAATATACACTAATAATTAAAAGATAACAGTACAATGTTTACGTAATTGATAACAGTAGTTCATCCAAAACAACAACCAGGAGGTACACTGAAAATACAAATATAATATTATGATATTTGTATAATTAATAATAATAGTTAATCCATACAATATTAAGATATCTACATCATTAATAACTAAGGGGTATAATAGTAATAACAATACAACATGTTAATTCAACCAAAACGACAAGTAGGAACAAGTAATGATATAATAACATTAATTCACCCGACAACCATAAGGCACATTGAAAATACAAATATAATATCATGATATCTATATAATTAATAATATTAATTAATTCATACAAACAACCTTTCAATAGAAAACCAGGATATCTATATCATTAATAACATTAATTCACCCAAACAATTAAGAGGTACAATAATAAAAACAAGTACAATATCACATATTAATTCACCTCAAACTACCAGCAGCTACATTCATATGAGCATAATATTCACCTCATTCATTATTAACATTGTCTTATTCAAACGAACAAATACAATTATATACAAATTTATTAGTATAATATATGCATCATTAATAACATTATTTCAACCAATTATCAGGAGATACAATGTATCATTTATCTTTATAAAACACTAATCACACTTAATTCAATGCATACTCAAATAAACCTTATGACGTAATCTATATGCCAATGTAATGATTCCAGAATATCGCATCCCCCCGCAAGGGCTTCGTGGATCCTTCTAAGCAACACCACTAACTCGAAATCCCCGCAAGGATATATGGACTCCAACCAATTATGGATGCACCACCACACGACTATGAACGAATGCATGAATGTGGACACTTTAATAAATCATTAATATAATGTGATGCTAACTTATTAATGACATTTCATTTATTATTCACACCTTAAATATGTTCAATACAACCATTATAACAACGTATCACATTATATTTATTCCTTACACTTTGAATATGTTCAACACAACCATTATAACAACATATCACATAATATTTATTTTTCATACTTTGAATATGTTCAACATAACCATGAATATAACATGTCACACCATATTTATTTTCCAAATTTTGATAAAAGCATTTCAACATACTATATATTTAATCTCAAAAATTCTAAAATAAATACAATCATACATTCCAAAATAAATGCAATCATACATTCCAAAATAAATACAATCATACGTATAAATATATAATTGGAGTGATGCCCTTACCGATATGAGTGTCGTTATTAAAATCCTCACGCAACGGTCTTTGCTCCAATTGTGCTACCCTTGATGGGTTGAATCACTAACGGGTGTCAAATGATGCTTTTATTATTATTATTATTATTATTATTATTAGTATTATTATTACCAAAAATTAAAATAATATCATCAACGATTATCTCTACTCCTAATAAGGTAAAATATAAAAATAAAATAAAATGACTAAGTGTTACAGAGATAAAATCTTCCATCTTACTCTTCCAAAGGCCATAATTTGACTCATTCAAGGTCACGATTTGAGTTGCATTGACTTCTATAATTCACCATAAAATATAAGTACAAGAGAACCGAAGCTCTGACACCAGTTGTAAGGACTAGAAGCGTACAATAGAAACTCGTTATATTAATTATTTCTTGTGGAATATGAACTCAAAACCAATAATATTAACAATAAAGGAGATAAAAAAATATATATATTAAACATGACACCGAAAATTTTAACGTGAAAAATCCTTCAAAACAAGAGTAAAATTCAGACCAAGAAAATAACTTTACTATATCAGATTACGAGTACTATCAAAAGTTCATCTAGTAACACTATAGAACAATAATCATCACCCTATAGTAGAAACTAAACAATAACATAACACTTTAACAAAACTGATTCTCGAAAAAGACAAAAAAATACTAATAAAAATTATTAAAATAATAAACTTAGTGAAATAAACAACATACCAAAATTTCACTAACGAATGTCTCTACACACATGTTTTTGTAATAAAATCCATTGATTAGTAGTCTTGACATTTACCGAGATAACATCCACCGCAGATACCTAAAATATTTCTTCTCTTCGGCCACTAATTCTCTCTTGTGCCTCGCTTTTTCTATACGGTACACTTGCTTTCAATTTCAACTTAGGAATTTGATTTCTTTTATTTTTTCTTCATCATGTGCCAAGCCCATTCACAAGTGTATACTGCATTTCACTATACTCAAATATGGTATTTGACTATAGATGAAATCCTTGTTACTAGGTACCTTCTTCCTATGTGTTCTCATCCTCGTATTCAATTGTTATTTGATCGTGGCATAATCAATAGTAGGATCGGCCTCTTGTTGGCCTTGGGTGCCTTGAATTACAATTTCTATCTTTGATCATGAAAATCTTAGGACCAAAAGTGTATGTTTGTTTGGATAACGTGAAAGGCATTGAATAAATATCCTTCACAAATTATTGAAATTTTTATTCGGTACACAAAAAATTAATATGTATATTAAAAAAGTTTTTCACACAATTTAAATTTTTAAAATACAAGTTTTTAATTCTTTTAAATTTTCTGGTACTTAATTTAAATTTAGTACTATAAAATAAATAATTTATATAAAATGTGAATAGTGTTTCGAATTATTTGAGGGACAGTGTCAATGACAACACTAACGTTTGTGGCCTGATCACTCTAACTATGCAAGAGCTTCAACTACATAACAAAACTTATTTTAGATTTTACTTTTTGTTGTATTTTAATATTATATATCACATTGAAGTTAAAATTCAAACTAAGAATTTTTTTATTTTATTTTGAATGTGCGGAATTAGTTAGGTGGTTAATTTTATTTTGTTGGTTGATTAGACTTAGTTAATTGATTTATTTTGAAATGTGTTTTGTAAATAGATCTATTGTATTTATTGTTTTATTAATTTTTTTAATTATTAATATAAAATATTTTTAAAAAAATTTATTTTTTATCAAACTCAATTTTACTTACAATGTAAAGTTTATTTTTAACTCTATGATCATGTGGTTTCTAACAATTCTATTTTTATATTTTTCTAAAATGAAAATTAACATAAAATAGCGAGAATATGAAATAATTAATATAACTAGTTTTTATTGAAAGTAAATTTAAATCAGAGATCATGTCTACATGCTTGGATAAGTTGACCAAACATTCCCCTATATAATTTGTTGTTGACTTTAAGAGGGGGCACTACATTGATGTTTGTGTGTTCGGAGTAGACAAATAATTTCTTAATGCATTGGAGTTTGAATATAAACAAAATTTCATAGACAAAATTTTCAAGTTCAAATATTTTAACTCAAATGTGTTTTTATATTTTGATTTTGTATCTAACATCGACATATGTAGTTATGTTTCAATATTTAATTTTTTTAAATTATTATTATTGTCAGATGTTTTAATATTCTGTCAAATATGTGTATTAGTATCTCATAACATGTGGTGTCAAACGTTGGCATTTAGATACAATTTTAGTCTAAAGTATAAGTTAATCTAAAGTATAAGTGCTTCAGTCTTAATTTACAGTGATAACCAAACCAAAGCTAAGGTTAATCAACCACACTTTGACCATGATTCTCCATCATAATGGCACTACAAACGTGATTCAAAAGCTTGTATAGATAACATCAGAAAACAAATGAAACTAAGAAGCCTAAGAAAAAGAAAACAAGAAAGTGAAATGGTGCTGCAAATTCTTTTGGTACTAAGCTATAAGATGTAAACTATATAAGCTATCAGTTACTTCATCGGCTATCAACTATCAGCTAACATATCAACTATCAACTAATTTTTATCGATCAGAGCCTAAATATCTAAAACTAAGCTATCAATCTTAGAAGGAGCACTCCTACCACTACTTGAAAGACTCCTTTGATCAGAAACTATGCTTGTTGCTGATGAAACTCCACAACCACCACCACCGCCGACAGAAGCAACGCCGCATTTTGCCACAATCCTCACACTCTCAATCAACTCCTTTGTTTTACCCTCTTGTGACAAAATCTCCAACAACTTTTCAGGTGTTATCACCAACTTCACTTTCCAAAAACCAATGCTTTTGTTGTTGTTGACACTCCTATTGTCACTTGTACTAGTCCTACAAGATAAAGATTCTTTTGAAGTTCGTTTGAGCAACCCAATTCCATGATAGTATTGGTAATCCAATGACATTCTATATGGTGTAGGGTGAGGTATTGTAGGAACACTTTGAGATCTAACATGTCCTTGTCGAATAATATGTTTGTTGCTACCACTACTGGTAGCAGCAGAGATAGAAGAAGTTGAAGAGTGATCAACATGTCCTTGTCGGATAATATGTCTGCTACTATCAATACCGGTAGCAGCGAAAGAAGTTGACGAGTGATCAACATGTTGTATATTGTTAAGTGGCATTAAATAGTATGATTGTCCTGCAACCAACTCATAAAATTGACAAAGTGGTTTAGAAAATTGGTCATTGTTTGAGAAAATGGCATGGTTTTGGAACTCATTTGTGATGAAATTTACTGTAATTGGTGGATAGAATTCCATGATGCCATTATCAGATGTTATTATTTTGATTAAAGTGGAAGGATCTGACATGACACCCCACAAACAGTTTCCCATGTTGGAGTAAGTACCAATTAATGTGTATGAAGTATGTTGTTTGTGTGTATTTATGAGTGGTTTTCTTGGAGGGTATTCTTAGAGCGGGAAAATTGAAGGGGTGAAAAGAAAAAGATGTTCTATGGTTGATTCTACTTCTTGGAAAGAAAAGATATTCTATGGTTGATTGATGATTCTTCTTCTTGGAAAGAAATTCTTGTCAAGTAATATATTAGAGGATTTTTTTTTCTATAGTTTATTTTTAATTGAGATAATTTCTTTTTTTTTTTCTTTTTCAATTTCCTCTGAAAGTGAGTAAATGTGTGTACCTCTTTTGGTAAGAATCCAAACTCGGATTTACCACGTTGGGAGAGTCTCCCTTCCACTAAATCCGACCTCCGTTGATCTATTGGAGACAATCGGACATTAAATATTAATATCTCTTAATAGAAAATTAAACTCCAATTCACTATGTTGTAGGAGTACAATCTCTTTTCTTAGATCAACTTTGTTAATATATATTAGAACAATTCTTATATAATTATAATAATTTATATAAAAAAATATCTCTTTTAATTACTTTAAAATTATATATTATTCTTTTTTATGTGTCTAAATAATGTATTTTTACGCTTTATACCATTTATTTTTGGTATAAAACAAGTGTATCCTAATAGGCAATTGTGAAAAATCATTTACTTTTTTTATTGGATTAAAAAAAAGTTATTTTGATGATATATATATATATATATATATATATTATAAATTATTTGTTTGAGATTTGTAAACGAATTTGAAATATTTTGTATTTATTATATCGTAACAAATAAAATTAACAAAATTATCAATTATTAAAAATAATTTTTATGAGAATCTATGCGAAACAATTTCTTATTTGAAATAGTTTTTAAATTCATTTAAAATTCTGACATTTTTTAAAACATATAACAAATAGGTAAACAAACTCTTAAAATTATTATCTTTTTCACTTTAATTGTAATTCTAAGCATGATGTCTAAGCGGATTATGGAAAAATTATATCATGATAAGCAAGATATCTCTAATTTCGAATTATATTCTTTTTTTGGATGAAATATCATATTGTTATTTGCTCTGTAATTCACCCTTATTCAATAATAAGTTGTGCATGGTTTGTTCATGTCCAATATCAATAGTAACATTACATAAAAAAGAATAACATAATGCTTTATGTGTTATTTTCATCAAGTGTATATAATTCCATTGTGGTCACACTATGCTTGGCCCACTACCAGAGAAGAAAGCAAAAGGACTAGTACATAAACCTGTCATTTCTTTGCTCTTTTTCTTTTTACACTTTTTCTTTTTGCTTTGATAAAGTCATAAACGTTTTTCACTCATAAATAAGGCATTAGAGAGTATAGATTATGGAGACTAAGATTGGTTTCTCCCGCAAAAATTATGTAAGTGTACAAATTTGTTTAGTTAAGTAATAGTATATAAAATTATTGTATTTATATAAATTAATTTAATAATTATTAAATTATATACATTTTTATATTATTTAAATTAATGAAAATTATTGTTAGAATTTTGCGATAACATAAACGTAATGATAGAATAAAAATTATAATGAAAGTATATAAAAATATAATTTTAAATTAATAAAAAATAAACTTAAGGTCATGATTTCGCTTATTATATTAATATCTTAAGTCGTAGTTTCATTAAATTTTTATTTATATCTTTAATTATCAATCATTCTTTAAAATTATTAGAAAAGATTTGTCATTTAATTTAATATTTTTTCCTTAAATTAATTCTTTGATTTATCATACGAAAAATATAATTAAGAGAAAATAAAAAGAACCAATAGGTCGAGTAATTGAAAGATTAATATCTATGTTTTATCTTATAATAATTATAATCTCAATTATCATATAGATCTATCAATTAATTATAGTTGATAATTGGTAGTTGATTGATTAAGATATCCAAAGTTCGCCATCAGAAACATGTAAATAAAACAATAGAATAATTTGATTGAGATAAATAACAAAATCTAAAATTAAACTAAAATTAAAACTAAGATATAGTAAAATGTATTTTAATCACAAGATTCAACAAATACTCTAGAAGAGAGTTTCATTACTCATTGACGCTTAGAAAATAAAACAAATAATAGAAGTGTTCATCCATTCATAGAAAATAAATACAATCATGAAAGACCATAAATTTTTGCTTCAAAATTTGAGACGTGTTACTCGAAACACTCCATAAGTTTCCAAAATTTGTTATTTTTTCTCCCTCCAATTTTTTTCCTTGGTTATCCTTTTTCTTTTCCTTTTTATGATAGTAAGAACAATTTAATTTTATTCAACAATATTCTGCCCTATTTGACACAATCTTCTCCCTTCTTTAGCAACATTTTTTTACAATAAAGTTCAATTTGTCTAAAGTGTGCAACAAATTTTCTTCTTGCATTGATAAGTTGAAGTATTAAACTTAATATTTTTACACTAAAAACTTAATAAATTTGACCAATTTGAATTATTTTATTAACTTATGATCAATTCTACAAATACAATAAATAAATAAAAAGAAGTTGAAATTAAAATAAAATAAAATAGAAGATAAACATTCTCTTAAAATCCTATAAAAATAGGTCGATCAATTTCATTTTGCGTTCTTTATTTATTTATTTATTTTCTCCCACTAATTTTGTACAATATTTGGTCGAATAATAGTTGCAAATTGCAATGTAGGCCTTGGAACAACCCTTTTACTATGCATGTCAAATTATTTTTTCACCTAAAAAACATTGGCCTAACCACTAGTCTCAATATTAATAATTAGATTCACACCAATTTATTTTTTTACTTACAATAAATTTTATCAAGCAGATATATTAGGTAAAATAAAAGAGGTAAGACAAAAAAAATCCATCCAGATTGAGTAAATGAAATTTAAAGCAAAAAAATGAGCAAAAATGATAGAAAATGTTTAACATGAATTAAAGAAAAAGAAAGAAAATAAATGCTAATTTTTTACAACAAGAGATCAACAAACTTTGATAAATGTTCGAATTATACATGCATTTCATACCACATTAAGCAAATTCCCTTAAAAAAAAACCCTACCAAAATCCAATAAAAATATGTATAAACACATAAATATCTGATCTTCAAATAAAAATAATGATAATGTTGTCTTTAAAAATATTTGTCAACCTAGTTGAATTTATATTGCATGTAGTCATAAACATCTACTTACAAGTCACACAATTCAAGTGAAGAATTAAAATCGTGAAAGCAATAATTTATAATTGAAATTTTTTATTCAAAAAATATAAAAATTTACTATAAAATTTAGATTATTTGCTGTTGATTGAATGATCGATGTGCTAAATTATCAAATATTTATAAAAATATCCTACAATCACAAATTTAATTTAAATTAAAATTTAAAAAATCAAATTGATATTTTCTATATCTCATAAATCAAATAGGTCTCCCCATTTTTTCTATCAAGAACATATTTGAATTTTTATTCTTAAATAAAGATCAAAGTTCATGTAAATGTAGATTAGTTCTCTCCAATTTCCATAATTTTGTTGTTGGAATTTAAACTTAGATACGACAAAACAGCAGTTGACAATTTGGTACTTGTCTGATGTCTTCCTAATTGAGGCAGGCTTTGTCATATTGACCAACAAAAAGGGAATTCCATTCATATATTTAATAATTCAAGATTTAAATGTTTTTGTCTCATTTAGGAAGTCTTTGTCGACACCTAACTCTTCTCTTATTTTCATTTTAATATTAAAAGTCTTTACTATGTAATCTCCACCAAGATTCAAGCTTATTGGAACCTACACTTAATTTTTTTTCTCCCCTTTTTGTCTTCACTTAAATATTTTTTGTCAATTAAATTAATTATGATTCTTTACATTTTAAAGAAATAAAACCATTTCTGCAATCTAAATATTAATTATTATTTTAATTTACAGCTCAGAGCTCTAAAATTTCCAAGTTCTTTTAGTGTCCTTTAAAATATTTCTATAAGAGAACTTACTTAAGGATGCTTAACTAAGTTCCATTGAACCACAACACCTCATTAATTTTTTACTTCAATGAAAATTTCACAAAAACTCAAAATAAGTTCTACAATTTATTTCATATATCTTAAAATAACTCTTATAATACATCTCACATATTAATATTTGAATCGATAAATCATAATAAATATTATTTTGAAGATAAATTTATTTTCTGCCTTGACAAACTCTAAAGATGAGGAATTTAAAAAGTCAACTATTAGACTTATCAATCAATCATTGAAAAACCTTTTATTAAAAATTCTCTTAGCTTCCAAATCAAATTGTCATTTATTTGAGTCATTCGTCTATGTCTTAATCTAAATTAAACCCCACTTGTGATAAATTTATTTAAAAATTTAAAATTAATTAAAAAAAAAAGCAGTTTATGTCCATCAAATAGGTCTATTTAAATAAATAAACATAATAAATATGTTTTCTATTATTATTATAGTAGATCCTTTTATATTGTGATTAAAAGCATATACTTATTGAGTTTTAGAATATTATTTTTATTAAAATATATTTTTTTTATGAAAAATAAAATAAAAAAATTTGGGTATATGCCGTTTGGGCTGTATATTTTTTTGTACCTATCTATTATCCACTTTCTCATTGTCAATATGTAACTACACAAGAAATAGTCACAGCCAGTTCTCTTAAAAAAGCCAAACCTTAACTAAATTCAACTTAACATACAATGTGATCAAAATTGAATCCATTAATTCATATTCCACCAATAGTATACACTTCATACATCAAACCACACAATGAAAGAATTTGAATTCCCTTGTTGTGAACTAGGCTTTTGGTTATTTTTAATTATATGTCTTATGATTGTGTCACTAGCAGGCATTGCATCAGGCCTAGCTTTAGGAATATTGTCATTTAGTCAACTTGATCTTGAGGTTCTCATTAAAGCAGGCAGACCAAAAGATAAAAAGAATGCAGGTTGGTTATATAGATGTCACTGCATTCTCCAATCTCTGTTTTTTCTTTTTTGAACAAAACATGATTTAAATATAAAAATAATTGAATGTAAAACACTTTGGTTATATTTTTTCTTTTTGAAATTTTTTGCTTGAAAAATATTTTCGACCAAAACTTTTCTAACTAAATCATATTCCTTGAAATTTGGTGCATCTTTTATGAATTTTATTTATGAAAGATACATTTCTTTTTAGTGGTTGAATAATAAATATCAACGTAAAAATCACATTTAGATTTATAAAAAAAATTACTTATACTAATTGGCATTGCTTTGTTACTTTATTTGCAGAAAGGATTCAGCCTTTTGTAAAGAATGGACATTTTGTCTTGTGTACTCTTCTTTTGGGAAAATCATTGGCTATGGAGGTATATGCATGTAGCACAATTTTTTTTTCTTAGATTAGAAAATGGGAAATTAGTATTTATTAGCAAGACACTAATAATATTTTATAATTATTTTTGATTGATTTGAACTCTATTCTTTTAATTTATAAGGACAAACTTTTATAACTAAAGTGACACTGATAAGCTTTTATGTGGTATATGGATATGATGTTAGATTAATTATTGATTTAAATGTGTTTTATCTTTATAAATATATCAGTTTTTTTAATACTTGCAACTTTTTTGTTTGATTTTGATCCTTACAATTTTTTTTTTCTTTATTCTTTTGTTTTAGTTCTTGCAAAATTGTTTTATTTTATTTTATTATTGGAATTAGTTTTTACAATATATAAAATACTTGAATTTAGTTCTTCCAATATTTGTGACTTAAGGACTAAAATTAAATATTATACATATTACAAGGATTAATTTTAATAAAAACTAATTTTAAGAAACTAAAATAAAAGAATAAATATCAAAAGCAAAAATAAAATTATTTACACGAACTAAAATTAATTTAAAAATTTTATATGAACAGAATCAAAAATGAAATATTTAAAAGAAAAAACATATTTAAATTTTAATTATTTAAATAATTAGATTCACAGTAATAACTTATTGAGAGTTTGGATCTAATAATCAAACTCATAACTACTTAGGCAAGGAGATATTATCTTGTTACATAAAGGGTCATAAGTGATTTTTTAATGTACATCATTGACAACAAATTAAAGTGATGCTAAATGTTTTATTTTTCAAGGCATTGCCAATATTTATGGACTCAATCATCCCATCATGGTTTACTATTCTCATGTCAGCACCATTGGTGACTGTATTTGCAGAGGTAATGTTTGTTTCAATAAATGCAGTTACATTATAAAAATTATTTAATCAAGTTTTTCTTGAATTAACTTATGTCATAAATTTCATCTCAGATTTTACCTCAAGCTGTATGCTCTAGATATGGACTTACTTTTGGAGCAAAATTTGCTCCCTTTACTCATCTGCTTCTTCTTATCTTCTTCCCAATAACTTATCCAGCTAGTAAGGTAAATCATATGCGTAGGTATAACAACTTAATTAATTAAGCACTTAAGCTTATTTATAAGCTATTTCAATAATAAAAAATAAAAAAATAAAATTGTTTTATATAAGTTATAAGTTGTTTTAATAACTTATCCTAGAAAGCTCACAAATTCTTCTAACAATATCGCATGTGTTTATGTCGAAAAATAAGTTTAAATAAGCTAATCCAAAGAGACCTTAAATCTATTCCATGTCAATGTTTTGTGTCAAATAGAAGTAATTTATAATTGATTATGAAACACAAATACAGACACCGAATACAATACTGACGTGTAGACACCAATTATAATTTTTAAAATTAAAAGTAATTAAATGCAACTACAAATGTTATATTTGCGTTCAATATTAACATGTGTCAAACATTGATCGCACCTTAAATTTGAAGTGTCGATGATAATGAAAAGAAATAAAATTATTTAATTTTTCAATTTATGCATATATACACAAATAAAGAAAAATAATAACAGTAGAAATAAAAGAAAAAAAATACAAATTGAATAGAAATTTAAACTCAATTTATTGAACTAATTACCATAGTAAAAACTCATCAACAAACACATTTAAGGTAATTTGTCTCTATAGGCATATTTTTTAGAAGATTTAATTAATATATATCTTTAAGTCTCTTGCTATTTTGGTAGGTGTTGGATTGGGCTTTAGGGAAAGAACATTCAGCTCTTTTGAGAAGATCAGAGTTGAAGACATTTGTTGACTTACATGCAGATGAGGTTTCCTCCTAATATATACTATTTTGTTAACAATCTTTAAATGTGTGAAGCATTGTTAGTATAGTCCTTGAATATAATCTCCACTAATGAGTAAAACTCATTTTTATTTCTAAATTATTTTGTTTGAAAAGAGTAGTTAAATTATTCATTTTTACATATTTTAAAAAAAAAAATCAGGGATCAATTTGTAATTTTTCAAAATTTGTAAGGACCGATTTGTAATTTTTGATAATAAATAGGGACCAAATTACAATTTTTTGAAAATTTAAGAATGAAGAATTTATCAAAAGATAATTAGAAACAAAGAGAATTTAATTGAAACATTTGAATTATTTAAAATTTTAATTTTTTTAAAATTTTCAGTTAATCTGACTAAATACATTAGGAGACTAAATTAACTGATGAAAAATATATTTTAGAATCAATTTAACAAACGAAAGATGTATTTATGTATCTTTTTGTAATTTCAATACATCCGATTACTACTATAATAATATTTCACACGTTTAAAGATTTAAAGATAAAAATAAATGTTGTCCTTTGATAAAATTGATGATAAGTGTGAAGGTGGTAGCTAAAATATTGATATGCAGGCAGGGAAAGGTGGAGAGTTATCTCATCATGAAACTTGTATAATCACAGGTGCTATGGATTTGACTCAAAAAACAGCTGTAGATGCAATGACACCAATCTCTGAAACTTTTTCTCTTGATATAAATTCCAAACTAGACATGTAAAATGTCATAAACTCTTAATTTGTAAGTCATTTATATAAACAAATTTCATCAATCTCTAAGAAATTAATGCAGTTCATTGTTGTCATCAGGCATACAATGACACAAATAATGAGTAAAGGTCACAGCAGAGTACCTGTCACTACTAGAAATTCAGGTTTTACCTGCGGATTTTCTGGGGTTTTAAGCTAAATATCCGCAGGAAACACGTTTACCTGCGGATTTTTCTGAGGAACTGTTTCCCGTAAAACTTTCGTGGATAATTGTTTCCTTAGGATTTCGATATCCGCAGGTAAGGTACCTGCGGATAATTCTACAGGAAAAGTAAATAAAATCCACAGCATACATTTTTTATACTTCAGCCATTTTCTTGCGAATTTTTATGCAGAAATATTCTTGCGAATTTTCAGGCAGAACAAGTCTGCAGTAGTATTCCTGCGTTCTATACATTTGTAACATTGTTCGAATGAAAATCCGGTAAATCCGTGTCACACTGTTTTTGTGAAAAATCTGTAGGAAAGGTCCAGGCATCAATTTTTTCTTGTTTTTGATTTATATGGAAATTATTATAAATATATTTTTGAAGTACTTAATTAGAATACTATTAAAATACCTTTGAATTCCCCTAGAATTTAGTAAATACATTTTGCCTACTAAACTCAACTCATAGATTTGTACTAGCTTATCTCATTATAAAATTTCTATATAAATGACTCATATTTATGTTATTCTCATAAATACATAAAAAAAAAAAAACTTACCCTTTTTTCTTAATTGTTTGAATAGACACCTTTATAATCAAGCTAAATTTGAAATATTACAAATAGTAACAATCTAACTATTGAAATGAGTTTGGATTCAAAGAGGAATAAAGAGGATTTCTCAATTCAAATATTACATAAATAATACATATGATGTTAAGTGTTGAGGAACAAAGAGGATTTGCCCCATCATTCTCAAATAGCTAATCCTCCACTGATGATGATGGATGATGAACATTGGCTCAACTGAAAACCATATGGTTACATGTATTATCACAAGGATAAGGAGAATCAATGATCGTAACACCTTCTCGGTTGAAAAACCAATCTCCAACAGCTAAAACAATTACCTACATACTGTTAATGTATTTGTACGTATTAGTATTTGATACATAAATAAATTAAAGAATATTATCAGCAATCATCTCAAGAATCACCATTAAGTAGCATTTCCCATTGTCAAAAATCAAGCTTGTACTAACATTTCCCATTGTCAACTAAAAGCTTGTACTCACCTTGTTCCCAACAGCTGGAGAATTGTTTGAAAACCATGTATCATGCCTCAAGGTTTGGCAGTGCGCAAAACACAAATTAATAAACAGTCCATTCTGATTTGATCTTGAGAAATCTTTAACAGAATTCAGCATGTGATTCCTGAATCATGTATTTAAGAGACATTGAAATGTCTTAAACAATTGAATAGTATGTATTTAAGATTTCTCTTCACTTGCAATGAATGGTACTTATAAATCACCTTGCATAAATTGGATTTGTGGCCTAGTACATTTAGCATGGTTTAATCTGCAATCATGCTAATATCCATGGGGATCTGCTGATGGAGGAGCTAAACTAGATTGGATCTTATTACAATTTGAAAATGTGATTGTTTAGTACAAATAATTTAATGATCAATACTATCATTGTACTTATTATATGATTTATGATAAAGTTACATGCCATGAACCATAAGCAGCATTAAGAAGAGTGGGGTTCAATATAGAGCAAGCAATATCGAGAGATCTATTTTCTGCATATTCTTTCAAATGAAATTAACAATACATTAATAGCGAAGCGACCGGTTAAACAAAGTATTGTTGGCTGTAGCATAACAAAGTCTTGGAAGAAAATACTCACTGAGATTTGGACTGTTCTTGCGACATATTTTATGGATCCTCAATCGTTCTCTTTGAACACCACATAGCCCCTGAAGAAGAATCTCAACTGTCAAGGTTGTTTGGAATACAGTCTTTTCCACATATAGGAACCCTTTAAAAAATTGTAATATTAACATGACACATCTTGATAATCTTAAAGCACAACTTATGGATATATTGAGCAAAAGAAAGATCAACTCATTCATCATTTTCAAAGATTATATAGAATCTTCCATCAAATAATCTCATAGCCCTTGAAAAAGAATCTCAAGGGCCTCAAGATGCTGCAAAAGATAACAAACATCAACTATCGAGTATTTCTTGAATACTGTCTTTTCCACATGAAAGTATCTTTTGAAAAAAATGTAATATTGAGATAACACTTCTTGATAATCTTAAAAGGACAACTTATGAATATATTGAGCAAAAGAAAGATGAACTCATTCTTTACATTCAAAAGATTATTGTAAGCTCAAATCTTCCATCAAATAATCTAATAGTTCCAATGAGTGCAGAATAACCAATCAAATAATGAACACAATTTTCTTGAACTACAACCTAAAAATAAGTAATATGAAAAAACATCATTTTCTGCCATAAAATCTTCTCAAACTACAAATTTGAATTCTTCATTAGCAACATCATATGTATTCTGTAAACGTTTAAACTAGTGTACACTGCAGGTTACTGATGGGCATCGGATTTTGACAGATAAAACCAAATTTTAAAGTGAAAAATAATCATCTTTCAATTTAGCTTACCATTGATATTCCATATTCTCAATGAACCATCCTTGGAGGATGTGATTATTTGTTCCGAGTTCGGAGTAAAGCATAACCAAGTCACTGCACTCTGAACAAAGAGAAGTAACAAAATCATTGATCGTATCAAATCATAGTTTACGTAGAAGACCTCATGAAGAAAGGAGAAACATGTTTGTAAACTAATTTTATTTTCTCGAGCAAGTAAAACAATCCCATGGTTTTATATTTCATAGTATGGCTTACGAGTTATGACTATGAGCTTATTCCACCTATAAATTTTTCAACTTTATGTCACCATTATTCTAATAGACACAAAATAAAGAACTTCTCCAACACTATCTTAGACCTTACAATAACACTATCATACTCGTATTCAAGGACAACACCTGTAAGACTTCATATGAATAGCTTTTCTATCAACAAAAAAGAAACAAAACCAAAGTCCACACCTCTGCTTAGAAATTCCTTATCAGTCTTAACAAAACCAGCAACCAAAGCTCTAGGCGCTCCTTGAATAATTTTTTTCATTACTAATAATTGATTAAGGACTCATAAGCATATGTATACTATTCTCATCTAGTTCATTGCCTCAACTTTCCAGAACCATGAATACCATATGTTAAATAAGCAATGACAATAATAATTGATTGTGACATTTGAATCAGCTTAGACACAAGCTTAATTGAAAATACCTCTATACAAGGAGCAATGGCGACAATGTCAGAACTCTTTGCCTCCTTTAACTTGAGAATAAACTGCAATCTCAGAAAAACACAGTATCTGCAACTAAAGCAATTTGCAAATTGAAAATGTTCAAAGAAACAACATATAGAAACACTAAATCAGAAGAAAAATCCTAAATCAGAAGAAAATCAAAACCTTTAACTCATTGTAGTTCACGAAAATGAATAATGAAATGAGAATAATGAAAAATAGCGAGAAACAAGACTGAAATAAAACATAGTGACGCGCAACACTTACGACGGCGATGAGATTACGGTAGCGACGAGGTTACGGCGGCGACGAGATTACGATAACAGCGAAGTTGAGATGCAACGTAAGGAGGTTAAAATTCGATGGTGGCGATGACGGCGAGGTGTGACGGTAGTGGTTATGGTTGAGATGTGGCAGCGAAGTGTGACGATGGTGACTATAGTTGAGATGCAACGGCAAGGTGTGAAGGTTGAAATAGGTTGAGACACAAAATAACAGTTAGGTTTCTGTGAGGTTTTTGAAATAGGTTCTGAAATACGTTTGATTGCCACAGTGAATTTCATGAGGTTTCTGGGTAGGTTTCTTAACAATATCTTTCTTCTAAAAAATTGAAGAATTTTATTAAATATATACAACTTAACTTTAATTGTTTAAGAACAATTATAATAACTTTATTTTTTAGAATATTAAATTTAAATTGTCAAACTAAATCATAGAGATTATTAAATTTGATTATATTTTAAATTTAACATTATTAAATATTTATTTTTTATTTTTTGAGTTTTGTTTAAAATAGTTTTTTTTCCATAATTTTAATTAAAATTAAAAATAAAATTTTAATTATAAAAAAAGTTTATTTAGTTATTAAAGTCAAAACTAAATAGATAAATTTATCAAAAACTTTTAATTTAGTAAATTTAATAACTGTTATAATTAAAACAAATAATCGATCAAAATATTCATAATAATGCTAATTGTACTATGAAACTAGACTAATTTTTTTATTTTGTTTAACTAACAATTTCTCTTATTTATTAAAAATAAAACCATAAAAATTGATTTATTACCTGCGGAATTTGTAAAGGATTTGACAAAAGTAACTTTGCTGCGGCAGATTCCAGAAACATGCTAGTATATGATTTCTTAAGAGACGTTTGCTGCGGAAAGAGACTCGCATGTAAATCCGTCGCAAAAGAAAAACTTACCTGCTATTTTACAAGCGGAAGATGATACCGCAGCTATATTCCAAAAAAATGCAGCAAAATCCTCACGTATTACCTGCGGAATAGTTTTCTCAGGAAAATCTGCAGGTAAAACAAAGATTTCTAGTGGTGCTATACATTCTGGTAATCCAAGAAATATTATTGGCCTTATTTTGGTAAGCAAATTAACAAAAACATACGATAAATTTAAATATAATTTTGGTCTTTATAATTATAACGGCTTGGTAAATTTAGCAAAATTACATAGTATGACAAAATCAGAGCATCATTTTAAATTTGTCTGGAAATCAAACATAAACTTAGTCACAATTCACAAGTGACTTCGTCAATTAATATTTTATGGATCTTGATTTATTGTTTTATCAATTAATGTTGGAAAAAAAAATGATCTTCAAATTGAAATTTGAAATAATATTGTTGCTTGCAGGGCAATAGCATATTTTTCTAAACATTGGTTATGATTATTTCCTGTATTAATCACAATCATATAGTGTTACAAAACTATTAATTAATTTTTTTTCATAGGTTAAGAATTTAATCTTCTGCCGCCCAGAAGATGAGACTCCAATTAAGAATTTGATTATCAGGAAAATTCCTAAGTAAGAATCTGAATATTAAATATACTCTTAGTTCAAAAATAACTATCGTATTTGATAATTTTATTAAATAAATAAATAAAAAATAATAATAATTGTTATAAATCACATGGTTGAAGAGATAAATATTCTTCTAGTAAGAAAAATATACCTGAGAGCTTGAGAGAGAGTACACTCTTTAGAAATCATTTTGATTGATTGATAAAATATAGTAAATGAATACAATATATGCTTTATATATAAAACTTGTGAAAATTATGAAACTAATTATCTAATTATTTATTAACAATCACTAACAAAAATTGTGTAAATTTGCAATAGGGTATATGAAAGTTTGCCGCTATATGAGATATTAAATGAATTCAAGATGGGTCATAGCCACATGGTTGTTGTTTTGAAAGGAAACATGGAGAGAGAAAGCACTCCACCTCATGCTGTGGATTCACCTATGTTTTTGAATATAATAACTAATAAAGAATCAAACCAAGCTCAATTTATTGGAGGTAACATCTTTGCTTAATTTAGCCATGGTATCATAACAAATCAAACATATAATTTTTTGGTTCTATTATGTGTTTCACATTTGGTTATTTCATATAAATTGAGAAAAAATTATACAAAAAAGAAAATAGAATACTAATTTTATTAAAGTAATCTTATTAAATATTGATGTAGTTACCATTGTCATAATTGTAAAGTGAAGGATATTGTCTTTGGTGTAATGTGTTAGATATTAATTAGAAGGTACATTTGAAAAAATGATAATGTATTTTAGTCTACAAATATCGATATTGTTATATAGTATGTTTTGTTTGGAGATTTTATAGCTGTGTGTAAGTTTTTGGTGATATTTATTATTTATTCTAATAAAAAAAACTAAAATAATAATTAATATAACTAATTTCATTTTTATTTTGGATTCATAGTTGGGATGATAAATATTACAAGAAAGTCACACAATTTCGAGGACTTCAAGACTTACTAATTTTCTTTTTAATTATCGTTTAAAAATTATTTACACATATCAATGAAATCATTAAATTTTATTACTTTGAATGAATTTTTTTTATAGTACCCTTAATATATATTTTTTTTTTGTATTTTTTTTTATATTTATTTTAAGATTATTTGTTATTTTAATCACTTATTTTAACCGTATTGAAAAAATAATGAATTATACTTTGAACTTTGATAGATGAAGTGAAAATGACATGTTTTTATAGCAAATGTGACACTAATATAGGTTTGATAGATGAAGTGAAAATGACATGTTTTTATAGCAAATGTGACACTAATATAGGTTCGAGGGAATATTATTTAAGATGAATGTTAAAAATAGAAGTTGAAAATATTTTGGTTATTATATTGTAATTAAGATGAATGGATTAGACTCCCTCATGAATTTTATACCTATAAAATAAAATGATTATAATTATATATCACTTATATGTTTGTCAATGTGAAATCTTCATAATCAAATCCTTCGTATGTTATGGAAATGAGTGAGAGAAGTTCAATTCAGGAATTAACATTAAGTTCTAGTGACGTGGAATTTCATAGTCCTACATTAGAAAATGTGATGGTACTAGACAACAATGAAGTAGGACAAGAATCAAAGCAATGGGAGCAAGAATTTGGATGTATATCACATGAGCAAATAGTGTCTCTTTCAGCTTCTATGCATGAAGAGGCTATTGGCATCATTACAATGGAAGATGTTATGGAGGAATTATTACAGGTTAGCATAGTGATTAATTCTATAGCCTATAGTTTCACATTTTTATATTAGAAACCAAATTATACAATACATTTACCAATTGATATGTTATAATATTGAGAATCCACCAAATACATTTGGAGGTTAAAGTAAATTTTAGTGTAAGACTTAAAACGAATTATTTAAATTTTAATTCAATATTATAAAATTAATATAATTAATATCATATAATATTTATTTTAATTGATTTAATATTATTACGACAAAATTTTAAAAAATGTTTATATATTATAATTTTAATAATATTAAAATTTGAGGCCTAAAAAGGTTGTTTTAATGGTTTTATCTTTGGATCTTAATAATATTATCAAATTAATTGTTGGTAAAAAGATTAAAAAAAATTATGTGAAGATGATGAACATTAATGTTCTCTTAAGGTGGAAAAAATTAAAGGGAAGTAGGTTGTCGTTATATTTATATATTAAAAAAATCTATGCATTAAGGTTCACAAAAGAAAAATTGTAGTATTGAGATCCATTGAATTATGTTAATGGGAAAGCCCAAGTTAAAAACCAACTCAAATAATTTGGAGCTCAAAATATAAAGAAAACAAGGCTATGTACTTTCCGTGGTCCAACATTAGTTCAGAAGTATGCATTTAAAAATACCACCAATATTTGCAAGTCTAGATGCATGCTTATGTACAATTATATTCAAAGCAAAAAAAGAACAATTTGTGTGGTCCTAATATACATTTTTTTTAAAATGGATTTTTTTTTTTAAAAACGATGAAACTCACGTATATTAATTATAAATATTTACCGGTCAATACGAGAGTTTCTTTTATAGTTAGGATGAAAAATATGAGAATTTCTTTATAAAATGTTTTTTCATGTATCTTTTGTTGTTTCAAATGTGTTTAATTATAGAGGTTTTTTCACAAAGAGGAATAATTAGAGTTGCTCATTGTAATAATTGTAAATTACGACTCTAAATGTTTTCTAATGCATTAAAAAAAAACTCTTACATCGCCTTAGTATATAGCTAGGTTACATTGTTCCAACATGCAAAATTAACATGGAAATATTGTAGAGTTTAATTGTTAGTTTTCACTTTAATTGTTAATTAAGAGTTGATTTAAAAATTAGAAACGAAAAAATATGAAATTTCTCTTTAATTCAGCTTCTGTGTCAAAGACACCAAAATATGAGGTCAATTATATTTTTCTCTTCACAAATTTCTATTAGTATATAATTCTATTTTATTATTTAGTAATAGTAGTAATATTTTATATCACCATTATGTTGACTTTTATTTATTTGTTTTTAATTTTTTGCTTTACTAGGTTGACATATTGAATGAAACTGATGGATATGTTAATGTTCAAAAGAAGTAAGTAAATTTAGAGTTTGTATCTTTTTATTTCTTTTATTACTTTTATTTTATTTTTCTATTTTTTTATTAGATTCAAAGTTTATATCGTATAGATTGAATTTAATTTTTTTTTTTTATAAATTTAAAATTATTTAATATATTATTAAAATACATTAAAATTAATATTTGATTCATTTTTATTGAATCAAGTAAATTTTTTTAAGTTTCAATAACATATTAAATGATTTTAAAATTCAGTAAAATTTTATGTGTATAATTTATATGATATAAATTTTCAATTTTTAATCTAATAAATAAAACTAAAAAATAAAATAAAAGAAATAAAGATGATTTGCCAATATTGAAATCAAGGAGATCTAAATTCTACGAGAACATGTTTATTTTCTTATTAAATTCTCAAACAAAACAATAACAAATTCCTTGCTTCAAATTTTTTCTTATTTTCAACAATAGAATTAACCTGCAGCAATCACAAAGATCACAATCAAGATCATCAAGAAAAACTTCCGGATCCAGTCGTCGTTCAAGAATTTTTTGACAAAAATTTACTTTATTACCTAATCCCAAATGGCATAAGACTTAAGAAGCTTATAATGTAGATTCTCTTATTCCAATGTCATGTTTTAACATTTTCAGATATTTAACAACAATCATTTGTTTCACTATAAAAATCATTTGCTGATAAAAGAATACCACATAATTTTCTTAAAGCAAAAAGTTTACTAAAAATTAAAAGAAAACAAAAATTAAGAGATATAAATCTAATACATAAAACACGAAAGAAAAAAGTGTTGAAAAGTTTACAAATTGTGCCGTTTTTTTGGCATAAGGTCAGAAATTATATAATATAATTTATATGTATATTTTTTTTTCTATCTCAGAAATTGTGTGTATAAAAAGTTGTTTACTAGTAGTAGAATAATTATGCAAATTAATAAAATATGTATTTGCTTCATTATTGATAAATCTTATATTATTTATTTCGCTATCATCTCTAATTTTTAGAAACATTTGTAATACTTTCAAGTCATGTGAATATTTCCTTACATTAAATGAGTATTCAAAATTGGTTCCTCATATTAGTACCTCGATAGTATAGTATTATGAAGTATCAACATATAAACAAAGAAAATAACACAAATCTATTGTAACAATTTAAGAAAATATAAACAATTGAGTGTAATCTAATGTTTGAATATCGTGTCTACATCAAATATTAGCACATGTAAGCCTTTGAATTTTTTTCTCTAATCACCATTTAAAACAAATTTATCTATTGATTTTTATTTGAAAAATTTATCATCCATCCCGATGTACCTCCCCCATCCATTTATAAAATTATAATCTTTTTTCACTTCACTTCTCTAATAACTCATTCAAAACTCTCAAACTTCTAAAAACAAATCTCGTAATTTTTGAAGTACAAGTGAAATTTTAAACCTTTTTGTTAAATTTTAAATTTTTAAAATGCATTTTTCTAATTTTTCATATATCATTTAAAAATTTCGTTCCTTTTGAAACTTCTAAAGTATTTTTTTTTTTTTTCAAAAATTTCAAACAATCTGAAATTTTTTAAAATAATATTTTTAAATATTCAAACATTTTAAAAATCTCCAAAATAATATTTTATCTTTAATTTTAAACAGGATCTTAATCGATCTCATGGTTATCTTTGTCAAAGAAGAACCAAAACAAATAATAATTCCCTAAACAACAACCTGCTTGTGGGGTGCCTATACAAATCAATAATTCAACAATTCCCCAAAATGGATCTAAAAAAGCATATAGTTCATAATTCCCCAAAATGTTGCGATCACAAGCAAAAGAAATAATACTCATGGTTTAGCACTGCATCACCAGACACCAATGGATATGGATGTAATTTGGTTAGTGAAATTTTTGAGAATTTTACATTTTGAAATTTTTCCATGAAGGTGAAGTTTTTGAAAATTTAACAACATAAAAAAAAACTATAATTTAAATGTTTTCAAATAAATAAAATTTTGAAAATTACAAAAAAAAAAATACTCATTTTATATTTTGAAGTTTTTAGATTCAATAGAATTTTCAAAGAAAACAAGTATATTTTTTTAAGATATAATAAATTTTATCGTAATTAATTCACACAAATATAAAATACCAGATTTGAATCTGAATAAAATGTTCAATCTAAAAATATCGGTATTTATCAGTTCAGTTAGATTTTAAGAATTTTAAAATTTTTTTTTACTAAAATTGAATGTAAATATCAAAACTTTAAAATATATTTTATCTAAAATTTAAAAAAAAGGATAAAATATTTTTTGTGTTTTTTTAGGAGGGATGAGAGGTATAGACAGGGTGGTAGATAGTAAATTTCTCTTTTTATGTAATTGCAGTCCTGCAAATGAATTTTTTGTAATGGTCTAACTTTATACCTATTGACTTTTGTATATTAAAATCACCAACTCTGATACCTACTAATTAAGAACCATATAAAAGCCCACCAAAAAAACAAAAATAAGATAAGGCGATTAAAAAAACATTAATTTCATTTCATGATGACCATACATTACTTTTTAGGATAAGATCTATCTCAATAAAAATATCTTCACTCAAAACCAATAACCAATTCCAAACATTATCACACAAAGGAGCCAGCCATGAAAACTCTAATTTTTGCATCAAATCCAATTCTCCATCTATCAAAATATTCTCCAACATGTAAACCAAACTTCCCAACTTTTCACACCAAAACCACAAAAAAATTCCATTATCCATTAACCACATTGAAGCCACAAGCTAGTGCCAAAGGCTTCTCCAATACATCAAATATTAAAACAAATGATGTCACTATAAAAAAAAAAATCCCAACAATAAGGATGATGATGATGATGAAATTCCTAAGGTAGTTATGTATAGAATAATAGGTAGAATATTGTTTAGTGTTATTGTTCCAATGGCATTAGGTTTATCAATTTTACATCTTTATGGTGAATTAAAAGATAGACAAATATGGAATGCTCCTTTGTGGATACCATTTTTGACAACACTTATAACATTTGGAGCTTCAGCACTTGGAATTGCATATGGAGTGCTTTCTACAAGTTTGGATGCAGAGAGGGAAGGTTATTTGTTTGGTTTGCAAGAAGTTGAGAAGAATTGGGTTGAGATGTGGAAGGAAGAGGAAGCAAGTTAGTCAAAGGTAGTGTCATTTTGAAGATTGGGTTAATATTTTGCGATTTGTATTTGGTAATTAAATTAGGAGAAATAGATGTATGTTCAAATAACACAACTATTAAATTATTCCTATTATTTTTTATGTTATTCTTATCCTAGGTGAATATAAACATATGATAGTATTGGACTTCCTATATAGTATTTAAGTTTGATAATTTTAACTTTTTTTTATAGGATATGGAAAATAGAGTTGCACCTTGTTAGATAGATGAAGAAGATTGGGTTGGTACATTTAACCATGTATTTTTCAAGTAGTGTGATTTTCTTTTAATGGGTTGTGCCAATTTAATCTTGGGTGTGTTAGGTGGCTAACTTCTTAGAATTAAGATTAAGCTTTCTAAATCGGGTTGCAAGTTCACTATTTATAAATACAATTTATATGTAGAAATTTTTATCAATTACGAAATATTTAAAATTAAAAGGTTTAATTATAATTTTAGTTCATCTATTTTTATTGATTTATGAAATTGATCTCCTATTTTAAAAATCGATAGTTTTGGTTCCTTTTTTTTGATTTTTTTTTAACTAAAAATAACATGAGATGTTTTAAGTAACATGACATATGATACGGTAATGTAAAATAATTAACACTCAAGAAATTAAAATAAAACACACTAAAAATTTAATTTTTAACTTCAATTTTTTTTTATATTTTTAATTATTTAATGACATATGGATAATTAATGCATCTAAATAATTCTATATCATATAATTGTATCTTATACTATTAAAAATATGTCAATTTTGGAATTTTTGTTAAAAAATGTGAGGGATGGACCAAAATTGTCAACTTTCGAGGACAATTTATGTGATTTGGTAATAATAGAGGAATTAAGACTGCAATTAAGTCAAATTAAAAATAGAAAATTGACCAACAAATTTTAAATAAATTCTTATGCTATATTGAAATTTAAGTTGAACTTTACTAAATTCTTACAAAACTGATTTATAAAATGATAATTTTATCAACAATGATATTTTTAAATTATATTTTATTTAATGTGTGATTTTTATCGCATCTTGAAATTTTTTGATTAGACAATAATATATATATATATATATACATAAAGATTTCTTCATCACACAATCATAATTTGTCCGGTTATGAAATTGTAACTAAGACATCTTTAACTAAATATCTAACTACAACCTATTTTATGTAAGGATCACATGAATCCTGATAATCTAACTACTTTTATGTTTTTCCAAGTGGAATAAAATAAAAATAATCAGTGGTAATTTTTTTTGATAAAGTAATATGAACATGTGCTTTATATGTTATATAATGGGTGAGTTGGTTATGTATGAGTTTCACTTAAATGTTGATAATGTGAACAAAAACTCAAATACATCATAAAGAAGAAGAATCCACTTGTCATTTTAATATATTTTCACTATTTTAGTGATTTCACAAGCTCACTAATTATTGATTTTATCAATATGTTGGAAGAGTCAAATATTTTTAAGGTTAGAAAGATCACAAAAAATAAAATTTTAAAAATTAAAAAATCTCTAAAATTTTGTAGTCTTAACGAGCTTATAGACCCTCTTTTTTAATTTTATTTTTGATATTTTTTATTTTTCAAGAAATAAATTTTTCTGAAAAATAATTTTTTTTTCAAAATTTTCAAATAAAAATTTTTGATTTTTTTCTCGAAATCTTTTTGTTCGAGAATTTTTTTTTTCTCGAGATTTATCTAAGAAAATTAAATTTTAAAAGTTTTTCAAGAAAAAAATCTCAATTAACAAAATATTGTACTTATGAGTCCCTCATTTAAGTCTACAAAAAATAATGAAATAATTAGATAATGGTTTTAAAAAAAACTATTTCAATAGGAGACCTAATATTATGAGCTTATTAGAAGATTTATTAAAGGATTTTAAGATTTTATTGACAATTTTACTTCTCATCCCTATATTTTTGATAAAAATACAAAAATATCCTTTATAAACTTAAAATTCACAACCAAAATTTTTCTTAAATCATCACAAAAATCTATCTATTAAAAGAATCTTAATTATGTCTAAAATATCTTCAATTTATTTTTTATGTCTAAAATATCTTCAATTTATTTTTTATTGATTAGTCTAAAATATGAAGGGTAATTTTGTAAATATGTTGCATTAATACAGTGAGATAAATTATTCGTTTCTGCTTCTATTTTCAATTTTTGTTAAATAAAAAAAGGAAGGAAGAAAGATAGAGAAAAGAAAGGGATGCATCAAATATAAGAACATAGAAGAAAAAAAGCTCAATAATCAAGTTGAATTTTTTCTTTTTAAAACGTTCAATAAATTAAAATAAATAGTTGCTTAAAAATAATTGAAATTAAGAGTAACTAGAAGAAAAAAAATAGTATAATACACAATAGTTCCAATAATTTTCTCGGATGAATGTGTTAAGGGATATTTAGTGTAGTTCCAATAATTTTCTCGGATGAATGTGTTAAGGGATATTTAGTGGGATATTTAGTGTAGTCGGATGAATGTGTTAATGTCTTAGTCTACCTTTTCGACCATGATTTTGTCCCTCGTAACCTACGGTTAGCACATGGTGGATTTATTGAATAGTTTAGAATTGGTTGATTTCCAATTTATTTTTAGATTTGTTTATTAATTATTGTTATTTAATATTGATAGACTTGTTTATTCTAATTATTTATCAAATTTATTTATCGCAACTTATTTATTATGTTAGATTACAGCTTATGAAAATTTAAATATATTAAAAATAACACAATAATAGTTTTTACATACAAATAAATTAAGAAAAATTTAGATCTATATATTTTTAATATCGTAGAGAGTTGTGTAATATTATGCAAAAAAAATTTATTAATATTATACAAAATATTCTTATATATAGAAGTTTCAAATCCAATGATTATAATTTGTTGTAGTATTTCAAGTTTGTCCGATCAATTAAAAATAATTTAAAAATAATAATATATTTAATAAATATTTTTACATTTATTATTGTAAAATAAAAAATCTTTATTTTTTGTCCAAAGTTTGAGTATATATTTACATGGGTTTCTAATACGTTATACTTAACAAAAAAAAACATTAAAAAAATAATAAAAAGTAAATAAAAACAAAGAAATATATTTTTTGCATCCTTACTTACGTCTCTTCATCTCTGTTTTATTTCCATCTTAATTTTTTATTTTTTATTTTATTTCAACAAAGTTATGTTTTCATCATTTGTACACTCAATAATAATCAAGGCAATAAAAATAATATAAAAAATAAATATCAATTTATCTTATAAACATAAATATTCAATTTTGTAGTTTATAAATCAAGGTAAAAATTAATTCCCAAAAAAAGAGGAGAAGAGTTTTATTTTTTAAAAGTGCTGGGTGAAATGGGTTGGGTGAAAATTTGTGTATCGGATGAAAATAAAAGTGTTTATTGAAAGCCACTAATTTCAATTTATTAAAAGCCCAGATTTTCCCATGTGACAAATACATCACAATTTTCCATGAACAAGACTATGTGGTTTTGGAAGATACAACTTGAAGATGTGGTGTGTTTACTTTATCAATCTAGCTACATGTTCATCTTTTTTTTTTTTTTACTACCGTTTTATTTTTGTTTTTAATATCGATTTTATTTTGTGGGTATTTAATATTCGATATTAAATTTTAATTCTTAAAGAAAATAAATTAAATATAAAATTATAATTAAATATTTAAAGGTTAATTAAATATAATTTTTTTTAATATTCAAATCATTCGGACACAAGTTGTTCTAAAAATCTTCACAAATAAATTAATTAATAAAAAAACATTTTTTAAATAGCTAATTAAATGTGACATTTTTTTAGTTTTTATTTTTTTAAGACATAAGTTATACAGCCTGATAGTGTTAAAACTCATATTTTAAAATAATTATTCAGATCACAACATTATTATTATTATTATTATTATTATTATTATTATTAAATGGCTTTTTGTCAACAACAAAACAAAAATATTTATATGGAATTAGTTGAGATATGACATCTTATTAATCTTAGATATCTATGACACCCAAGTTGTGACAACTTGACAATCTCAATGCTAAAATAATATTATTTTTTTATAAATAAAATAAAATTAATTGAAATGCAACATCTTATTAGTTTTAGTTTAAGATATCAGAGTTTTGACAATTTTGTGATTTTAAACTTTCTCAGCTAAATCCATATAAATAATCAATGTACTCATCAAAATCAATTTCTCAGACTCGATGTCTTTTTTTATTCATCAAATCAATAATCTTTTTTACCACATTAAGTTTTTGCAACAAAATGCATTTTTCTAAAAGCAACCAACACACAAATATTTTCTACCAAGAACTACATCAGCTAAATCCATATAAATAATCAAATGTACTCATCAAAATCAATTTCTCAAACTCGATGTTTTTTTTATTCATCAAATCAATAATCTTTTTTACCACATCAAGTTTTTGCAACAAAATGCATTTTTCTAAAAGCAATCAACACACAAATATTTTCTACCAAGAACTACGTAGCTTTGATTTCTCCATCGCACCTAAAGATAGGTAAGAACAAGATTGCACTCTTGTCAAGCATAATAATTAAAAAATTATGTATATTTTAAATACACTTTTCTCTAGATTTTTTAAAAAATGATTATATTTACAGTAAAAAAAAGTAGAAATAAACAAGTTAACATTAATTTTTGCACAATTAATTATACATAACCGTATTTTAACGAATGTCGTAGGATGCTAATACATTTCCAACGCGTAATCAACTTCCGAATTCAAATTTGATTTTAGAGATAATTTATATTTTATTTTTAAATATTTCTCAATTTTTTTTTATTTTAAAATAAACTTTGTTGACAACTCCATTGATTTCGGGAAACACTAGAAATTTTAGGCCGCGACAGCTGGAACTCTGCTGGGGGCCCTTAGAGAGTTAAGCCTAACATAATTAATTATGCAAAAAAATTACTTTTTTCTATATTTGTTTGTTATTCATTTTCTTTTACTTTATGTGTTTATTATTTCTCAATAAATATTAGTTACCATTATAATATTCTTGTAAACTAGTAAATGATTTATTTTATTTTACTTTATTATTATTATTTTCTTTATATATATATATATATATTTGTGTGTGTGTGTTTTATTAGCATTACGAAATTATTGAATTATGCTTATTTCACACGTTATTAGCATTATGAGTGAAACTCTATACTTGGGCATGATTAAAACTTAAGTTTAGTTAGAGGTTTAGTCATAATCATATTGGATGCACATTCTATTTGGTTATTGCAAAGATTTCATCTAGAGTGTGACTCCGTTAGAAATATTTACATTTTGGATGTACTTTCTATTTGTAATGATGTTTCGACACCAGTACCTGACTCTAGAGACCAATGAATTTTAGGATTATAGAACCCATCCAGGAAAATGTTCATGAATTTAGAAGCTTATAGCTTTTGTCGTTAATGATAAAGTTAAATATTTTTATAGTATCATGCATTCCTTTCATACATCAAAAATTATTTTTAACATTATACCATACAATATTCATAATGATTCATTTTTATGTAGGTCTATTAGAGAACCATTGAATTCAAAGTTATGTTGTGGATATCTCTAATTAAAAATAGAATCTAACAATGAAACCACAGTCGCAATGCTAAAGAAAACTCTTAATGTGAAAACCAAAAAGCCTCATCTTAATAGTTTAAAAAGACTTCCTAGCTTGTTAGAGCTTAATTACCATTTAACCTATGCTAAGTGTAGTACCTCAATTTTTTTCGTTAAATTACGTTGTCATTATTTTACTTATATTTATGAAATCTAAAAAATAAAATGAAGAAGATATATATATATATGCATTCATAATTATATAAAAAAAAGTATAAATAAGAAACCAAAATAATATAGCTAAAAGTAACAAATGACTCATTTTGTCTCATCATCTCTTAAAATCACATTTATAATAACATTAAAGTATAATACATTAAATAAAATAAAAATTCCTATTGTCCTCTCTCGTTATTATGATGCAGATAGAAGAAGACAAAATTGTGTTTAAAGCAGAAGCATGAAGATAATATTCTGCAGAATTAGAGACACATATAGGGAGAAACAACGGCAGAACAAGAATGCAACTAAGCAAGTGAACTAACTCTATAAATACATTTTTATTTGTTTTCAAAAAGAGGGACGAGGAAGAAAATCTTATACTAACTCTTTTAAACAAACACTAAAAAAAAATAAAAAATAAAAAACGAGGGAGTTTTCTTTTTTTTGTTTATGAAAACAACCAAAGAAAATGGAGGAAGTAAAAAACAAGAGGAAGAGAAGATAAAAAAATTCGCAAAAGTTCAACTACCTTAAGGAAATGAGGGAGAAAAAAAAATCATTCCCAATTTTTTTCCTAAAGAATGGAAATAAGTGAGAAATGAGTAGAAATTTTCTCCTTAGACATTTTCCATTTTATCTTTTGTCTATTTATATTTTAACTAAAACTTTTTATATTTAAATTAATATATTAATAGTTAAATAAATCTTTATTTTAATCAAATTTTAATTAAGCGAGTTGTTACACTTTGAGATTTATCGACTTTGTCTAAACTAAGGTGTATCCACTTTAAATTAACTATAACAACTTGATATTTAATTATAATTTTAGATATCTGTCTTATTTATAAATAAAATAAAAATTATATTGATTGTGTTACTAACAAATTATTTTCAAGGTATCTCAATTGATTATATTACTACTAAATTATTCTCGATACCTATCATCCTAAAATATGACACATTTCCTATCACAAATTATCATTTGCCACAAGAATATTTAATAAAATAATTATAATTAAGATAATTAAACATAATATATTTATTAATTTTACTTTACATTCACGATTCCCGGTTACAAACATCTCCATAATTTACTTCTTTTCAATGGAAATGCACCATTTTGATTTTTTTTCAATAAAAACAATAAAAATTGAATAATCTATTTCTAATTAAAGCATCAATTTGAATTAAGCACATTTAATTTTTTTTTAAAAAAAAAACTGAAACAAGCATATTGAAACTAATTTCCAATGTGACTGACATTGAAATAGTTTCAATTTGTAATTTATTCCTTGTCAAACATAAAAAATTTATTGGGGTGATTTCAATAAATCACCAACATATATCAACTATATTATACACAATTTCAAACGTCATTGACATCGTTTCAGTTTTTAAATTTATCATTGATAGTAATTAAAATAATAACAAAATATGTTAATTAAATTTATTTTCATTGAAAATTATAAACACATCTACTATAATTTGCTGTTTTTAACCGGAATAAAAATACATAATTTGACATTTTTATAAAGAGTAATGGTACATAACATCAAAGATTTGCAAAAAAAAATAACAAATACACCTATGTCAAGATTTTAAAAGTACGAGAAATGAGTAAGTTTAGTTTTTAATGTAATTCTATAAAAGGTGGACCAATCATAGTAACTTTTTTGCAAAAACAACCATTTTCATTTTACAAAAGGAGCCAAAAAAATTCCATCAATTTGATTCCAATCAAACACTAAAATAACTCAAGCACATTAAAAATAATTTTTAACCTGATTGACACTATTTTAATTTGCAATATATTCCTCCCAATCAATTTAAAATATCACTTGCAATACATTATAGCACTTTAACTATATACTAAAAAAGTAATTAAATAGATGGGATAGATATCCATCAAGTGAAATTAAGATAATTGATAAATGGTTTTTAAGAACTTCTAATGAATTTTAAATTGATTAATGAATTATTTTGACCAATCAATTATTATTTAAATTCATATTCATTGAATCTTTAACGGTTATTTTAAATTTTTTATCTTATTGTTGTACGTTGAAGTAATTAAATAACATATATATAGTCTATGATTGTTCCCACGATAACAATATTATTTATAAAACTTTGCGACTATATTCAATTAATGCTCGCCTAATAGATTTGAAAACTTAAAAGTAAATGTAATATCATATCGCAAAATTAATATAATTAATATTATATAATAATTTTTAATTAATTTAATATTATTGAGATAATATTAAATTTAGACGAAAAAAAAATTATATGTTTTAACTTTAAAAATATTAAATTATTAGACTTTTTATTAAGTAAAATTATTTTTTAAAGTATTTTAATAAAGTAATTTTTTTATTTTTCATGAAAGTTTAAAATTATATGTTGGTGAATTTTTTTTTTATTAAGTAAATCTTTATTTTAATTAAATTTTAATTAAGCGAGTTGTTACACTTTGAGATCTATCGACTTTGTCTAAATTAAGGTGTATCTACTTTAAATTTACTGTAGTAACTTTTTATTTAATTATAATTGTGGATATATTATTCTCGATGCATCTCAATTGATTATATTATTACTAAATTATTCTCAATATTAGGGATGGGAATAAGCTAGGCCGTCGTTAGGTGTCTATGGCCTGACCTGACCTATTTAATAAAAAGGTTAGACTCAGACTATTTTTTAAGGCTATTTATTTAAATAGGTCAGACTTAAGTTTATAAAAAAACATATTAAGTCTGACAGGCTAGTCTATATATATTTATTAATATTATTTTGTATTATTATATCAATAATATTATTTTCTATTTTAAATTCTATCAATTAGGTAATCATTCCATATTCAGTAGTCGTTCCATATTCGGTAGCGGTTCTATATTTGGTAGTCGTTTCTTCATATTCATATTCGGTAACAGTTCAATTAGTCAATCACTCAATAGTTGTTTCTTATTTGTTTAAAAGGCCAGACCAGACAAAAAAAAAGTCTATAATAGGTCGTAGGCTAAGCTTAGGCCAAAAAGATAAATCATAAGTCAGGCTCAGGCCTTTCAATTTGTAATTTATTCCTTGTCAAACACAAAAATTTCATTGGTGTGATTTCAATAAATCACCAACATATATCAACTATATTATACACAATTTTCAATGTCATTGACATCGTTTCAATTTTGAAATTTATTATTAATAGTAATTAAAATAATAACAAAATATGTTAATTAAATTTATTTTCATTGAAAATTATAAACACATCTACTATAATTTGCCTGTTTTTAAAGGGAATAGAAATACACAATTTGACATTTTTATAAAGAGTAATGGTACCTAACATGAAAGATTTGCAAACAAAAATAACAAATACATGTATGTCAAGATTTAAAAAGTAAGAGAAATGAGTAAGCTAAGTTTTTAATGTAATTTTATAAAAGCTTGACCAATCATAGTAAGTTATTGACAATTGTACGCAATTTTTTCGCAAAAACAACCATTTTCATTTTACAAAAAGAATCCAAAAAATTCTATCAATTTGATTCCAATCAAACACTAAAATAACTCAAGCACATTAAAAATAATTTTTTACCTGATTGACACTATTTTAATTTGCAATATATTCCTCCCAATCAATTTAAAACATCACTTGCAATATATTATAACACTTTAATTATATACTAAAAAAGTAATTAAATAGATTGAATAGATATCCATCAAATGAAATTAAGATAATTGATAAATTGTTTTTAAAAACTTCTAATGAATTTTAAATTGATTAATGAATTATTTTGACCAATCAATTATTATTCAAATCTATATTCATTGAATCTATAATGGTTATCCCAATTTTTTTATTTTATTGTTGTACGTTGAAGTAATTAAATAATATAATAACTATATTTAATTAATGCTGGCCTAACATATTTGAAGACTTAAAAGTAATAGTAATATAAC
>JBBPBS010000738.1:3015877-3045188 GCA_037974835.1 Cicer judaicum | reverse complement strand
AATTAATTTCTTGAATTTATAATAATAAAAAAATTAAAACTATAATTAAATCTACAATATATAAATAGAGTTTGTGACTTCATATTCAATAGAAGTAGAATTTTTTATATATTCAATTAAAAGGAGTGAGAATTCAATAATATTTTTTTTATAACTTGTTTTTTCTTAAATAAATCATTATGCAACAATGTTCTTTTATTTTAGATGGATTAAATGGACTAAATAAATAGATTATGCAATTCCACCAATTAAAATCAAGAAGGTGTAACTTCAATTATCGTTACAATAAATATTTATTTTTTTATATTAATATGATGAATATTGATTATGTTTCGGTAAATAAATTTGAAGAGGAAAAAAAAAAAGAATGTCCAACCTTATTCCAAAGTTCATTTGAGCTAATTTCGCATGTGAATTATGATTGTAATGTTTAAATTACAGCTGTCATTTTGGAGCAAAAATTATATTAAAAGATAGATGGTCCATGGACAATTTGCACATTAAATTTAAATAATATTTTTTAATTCATATACCTTTTAACATTTTCAAATGGTGTAAAGGATTTGTGAAAGTTCATTGTACCGCCAAGTTAAAGTGCTTTTCGCCGCCTCACGCTTCACTCTCACCGTTCACCCTCACTCTTGCCCCCTCACCCTCACTCTTGTCTCTCACTCTCACTCTCACTCTCACTCTCTCTCTCACACTCTCACTCTCTCTCACTCACTCACTCACTCTCACTCTCACTCTCACGTACGAGATTGGGGATTGAATCGGTTTTAGGGTTTTAATACATACCTTCCACGTGCTGATTTCGAAGATCTACTTTCACAAATTGCTTTTGTAGTGGTTTCCATTTTTATTAATTGGCTGATATGTAAATGCAATTGCAAAGGTGAGCCTTTGTCCTTCATTGCTACTTTGATCGGAATCTTCAATTGCATTTTGTTACAACGAATGGCTATTGATGCAATGCTGATTTGCAAAGGTGAGCCTTTGTCCTTCATTGCTAATTTGATCAGAATCTTCAATTGCTTCAATAAATTTATTACACTCTCTTTGTAGCTATTTTCTTACAACTAATGTCAATAATTGATGCAATGCTGACATGCAAAGGTGATACACCATTGAAGGTGGTTGTCTTTAATACAAAGAGGAAGAACAGCAACAAGTTAGTGATATGCTGATTTGCAAAGCTAAAGGTGATCCACTTATTCTTTATATTTTCGTTTATTTTCTTTGCTTCATTCATGAGGTTAGGTTGTGTATAAATAGAACATAGATCAATGTCAATAATCATTCTCCTAACACCCTCGTTGCACTATCATTCTCTCTTTCTCTATTCTATTTATATTTCAATTTTCACTTCACCTATTCCACCATCCTCCCCATTAGACAAGAAATAACCATAAACAAAAATGCAGTTCATCTTCATTACACTGCTGTTGTTGGCCAGCATTGCGGCACCAACTGTGTGCACCACTTACCTTCCTCTTAAACGGGTCATTCCACTTAACCACAGTGTTAAGATTGAGACATTGATAGCTCGTGACAGAGTTCGTCACTCAAGAATCTTGGGTGACGTTGGCGTCAACTTCCCAGTCCAAGGGATTGCTGATCCACACTCCTTTGGGTAAGGCTAATCCTCTTTCTCTCGTATACTCCATTTATTTCTTACTTCCTTGTTCTTTTCATTTTCTGGTATGCTCTGTCATGCATTTCTTATATTGTACAGAATTGAATTTCATTTTATTTTTATCAGTGACAGTGATATTTAATTAATACTATTGTTGGTTTGTTTCCTCAGTCTCTATACCACAAAAGTAAAGCTTGGATCTCCACCCAAGGAGTTTACTGTTCAGATTGACACCGGAAGTGACGCTCTATGGGTTAACTGTCTTCCTTGTACTGGTTGCCCTCATTCCAGTGGACTTGGGGTCTGGTTTTTCAATTTCCATCATTGCTTTTTTACTATACACATACTTGTAGTGTAGTGTGTATTTTGTTGCCTTGGGAACCAAGGTTTAGATTTGGAGCTTAACATCTGTTGCTTGTTGTGTTGTATTGTTTACAGATTGAGCCGAGTTTTTTTGACGCAACTAGTTCATCTACCGCTGCACTAGTACATTGCTCAGACCAAATATGCCCTTTAGAGGTTCAAGATGCGGGTGTTTGATGCTCTCCTAAGGTTAAGGATAATAAGTGCAGCTACGTTATTCTGTATCAAGATCAGAGTATAACCTCCGGTGTTTATCTCTCTGATGGCATGTATTTTGGCACGATCATTGGGCAGTCTTCTCCGACTAGTGTCAACACTTCAGCCACTATTCTTTTTGGGTGAGAAACTCCTATTCTTATTTATTTTGGATTAATATGTATTTGTATGTTTTGTGGGATTCGTAGCATATAGAAATTAGACCTGGATAGGTGGGTCAAGAGAACCTATCCTTGTAGAGGGAACTCTTGGACATGCTTGGTAGGATTGAAAATCAGAGAGAATGTTGGGAGAGAAGAGTGGAATTAAATTGGTAATGCATGTTTTGTCAATAGATTGATTTTTTAATAAAATGGAGAACTTGTAAATAGTGGGATTTGCCTATCTTCTCGTGTAGTTTTTTCTTTCATTCTCGTGTTTTTGTTAATACTGATTAATATGGATTTTGGTAAACTTTATTGGATTGTTGTTTTTGGAAATAGGTGTAGCACCTATCGATTTGGTCTTTTGGCCCAGACGTTAAGAACGTTTGATGGAATCTTTGGGTTTGGCCCTGGTGATGCATCAGTTGTGTCACAATTATCATCACAGGGGAAAACACCCAAAATTTTCTCTCACTGTTTAAAAGGAGATGACAATGGAGGAGGAATTCTAGTTATTGGCGAAATATTGGAGCCCAATATGGTTTACAGTCCAATTGCCTCATCACAGTATGTTCTCTTCTGCATTGCTTTTCCCATTTTCTTTCCTTAGGTTGTGGTTCATTTCTTTCCCCATCAGTTTAGTTATGTTTTTTCATCCACAAAGTTTCATCACATGGTACACCCTTTTTATGTTTGAATCAACATAGCAATGGATAAGCATTTTAAAATATTTTTATTTAATTGAATGTAAAAAGTGATATTGTTAAGAATCAGTTTAAATGCTTCTTGTGTTGTTTTTTTCTTGTATTTTCTTACTCTCTTAAGGTGATATTTTGCAGTATAATTAATTGACTAGTATTTTTCTTTTTAATTAAATCCCAGGCTTCATTACACCTTAATTCTCCAAAGCATTTCTGTCAAGGGGAATCTTCTTTCAATTAATCCAGCTGTATTTGCACCATCTTACCACCAAGGAACTGCACTTGACAGTGGTACAACCTTGGCTTATCTTATTCAAGAAGCTTACGATCCACTTGTTAATGCAGTAAGATTTCTTGTACCCTGCTCAAAAATTGCAATATTCAACTTTGTTGGGCATATTATTCTTTTGCCTATTCTATGAAGAGGAATCATCATTGTGAGAAAATAATGTGGATATGCTCTTACTCTTTGGTTTGCTTGTCTCATGTTTTCTCTATTTCCTAAAAATCACTTGATATTTTTCCATTGAGTTAATATGGATTCTCACGTTCCTGTCTTATTAACTGATATTAAATATTATTATGTTGGATATAGATAGATTTTGAACCATTCATTGATCTAGTCGATAATTCTTTTTTGTTTAAAATCTTAATATGATTTAATATAGACTTGTATGTCTTCAATATTTTAAATTAAATACAGTATTGAGGTTTAATCTTTTTTATATAATTTTTATTCATTTTCATAAATGGGGGTTGGCTTATTTCTCATATTTTATGAATGTTTTGATCTAACATATACTGATGTTTAGTTTCTAAATGAATATGTAGATAACTGCTGCTGTGTCACAACTTGGCATCCCCGCAATTTCAGAAGGAAGTCCTTGCTATCTGGTTTCACCCAGGTAATCACAAATATAATATTTGTTATGAAGATCTTTATATACCTCATATGAAAAAAGTGTTTTTTCTATTAAGATTTCTGATTATCTCATTAAATATTGTGTTTGTTACATATTCAGTATAGATGTTTTTCCTTCGGTCAGTTTTAATTTTGCGGGTGGAGCGTCCATGGTTTTAAAACCAGCACAATACCTTGTGCGTAATGATTTCATGGTATGCATTGATGTATTTCTGTTAATGCTTTGGTTATATTCTTGCATACAAGTAACTCATTCTTTGGAATTGTTTGTCACTGATGTGAAAATATGCTTTAACAGTACGCTCCATCGTGGTGCATAGGTTTTCAAAAAACACAAGGTGGACCCTCAATATTAGGAGCTAAGATGGTAGACAAATTTAAAGAGACTATGAATGCTGCTAGGAATTGGAAAAAATAAATAAATAGAATTCTCTCATTTTATTATTAAATGAAATTTTTTATAAATGATAAAAACTTCTAGAAATGTCTTATGGATATGTTGATAATGGAAAACACACGATGATAATGATTAGATTCTAATTATCATCATTCAACTTGATTTCATTATAAATTTAAATTTATGTTTGCTCTCCGTTTGTTACCACAATCTAATTTCCAAAAAGAAACCAATGTACTATGCTCAAGTATCCTAATCATGAATTATCCTTTACATGCAAGTATGGTAATAATAAACTAACAAGTATGATTGTATCTTACACAGATCTTGTCTTAAAAGATAGGATTATTGTTTATGACTTGGATAATCAGCGCATAGGATGGACCGACTATAATTGTAATTTCATCATTTGAATTGTTTTTTCTTGCAAGAAATATCCGCTCCTTCAATATGTCTTGCAATTGAAAACTCTTTTTAGGTTCTATGCCAGTTAACGTCTCTATGACTCGGAGCAAGGATAAAAACATAAATCCAAGAACAAAACGATCAAGTGCCAGTAGCTCCGAGATAAGGATTCTCTACACGGTTTTACATGTAACCTTTGTAGTTTTTCTTTTGCACATATTGTATTTTTTGTGAAGGAAATATATGATATAAATTGTGCTAGAAATAAATAATTTAGGAATTTTTGTACACTTTCATTTGAGAAGTTTGGGAGGCTAATTAGACAAATGACTAGGATAAATGGATATGTAAAGAGAGTTGAAATTAACATTGTCACCAAATTTCACAATGAATGGATAGTTTAGGAATGTTTGAAATCTCATTTTATTTTGATTTTAATTAATGAAATTTGTATCGATTATATATATCAACAAACTGTATTTTCTTTTAAACAATTTAATGGTGTTTATATCTATATAACTAGTGGCGGCTAGCTCAAAATAAAGAACAAATTAGAGATTTGATCTATTTATATTGGCATAAAATTGAAAAAAAACATTTAATTTACACTTCTATTGATGCAACCTGAACTTTTTCAATTTTTAGTTGAATGTTAGAAGCTGCTACTCCTCTTTTCCCACTTTGGTTTCTTCTCTATAGATGTTTTCCCATTCCATCATGCTCATCAAAGTGATGAGGTCAAAAGAGATATTCTTTGTATTGTATGGAAGCAATGAATCATTTTTTGTATCATTTATTGGCTAATAACTATTACTTAATGTTCAAGGATTCTTCTCTGCACAATATCTATAATCTAAGTATTGCCACATAGTTGCTTTTACAAAAATTCCATTAACTGCTTCCTTATGCCGAAGCTTTTAAGTTTAAGTAAAATAAATCAGTTCAAAAAAAAGTTTTAAATGTTGTCATTAATTATTTTGTGGTACGCAGAGTTCAAAAAAAATCTTGCAAATTATTATAGGAAATAAAGAGGAATGAATAATTCTTTTGTCCACATAGTGAAGCTCCTACATGAGACTATAATATCTACTATAAAATAAAATCTGTTTGATAATCATATTCTTAAAATCTATATTAAATCATATTAGAGATGAAAAATAAAATAAAAATTTATTTGATAGTATATTAAAGATGAATATGGTTTATGCATGCATCTTTCCCGTGTTCTTTTGGAAAATTTGATTTGTAAAATATTATAATTTTATAATCAATAAGAACATATGTTTTCTGTATTTTTTATTTTGTTCTCAAGTTTAAAAAAACGAATAAGAAAAAGGAAGCCTAAAAAATGTTTATATATTATAATTTGAATAATATTAAAATTTGAGATTTTATAATTAATTGATTTAATATTACGACAAAATTTAAAAAATGTTTATATATTATAATTTTAATAATATTAAAATTTGAGATTTTTTGTGGAAGCCTAAAACTGTTGTTTTAATGGTTTTATCTTTGGATCTTAATAATAATATCAAATTAATTGTTGGTAAAAAGATTAAAAAAAATTATGTGAAGATGATGAACATTAATGTTCTCTTAAGGTGGAAAAAATTAAAGGGAAGTAGGTTGTCGTTATATTTATATATTAAAAAAATCTATGCATTAAGGTTCACAAAAGAAAAATTGTAGTATTGAGATCCATTGAATTATGTTAATGGGCAAGCCCAAGTTAAAAACCAACTCAAATAATTTGGAACTCAAAATATAAAGAAAACAAGGCTATGTACTTTCCCTGGTCCAACATTAGTTCAGAAGTATGCATTTAAAAATACCACCAATATTTGCAAGTCTAGATGCATGCTTATGTACAATTATATTCAAAGCAAAAAAAGAACAATTTGTGTGGTCCTAATACACATTTTTTTTAAAATGGATTTTTTTTTTAAAAAGCGATGAAACTCACGTATATTAATTATAAATATTTACGGGACAATATGAGAGTTTCTTTTATAGTTAGGATGAAAAATATGAGAATTTCTTTATAAAATGTTTTTTCATGTATCTTTTGTTGTTTCAAATGTATTTAATTATAGAGGTTTTTTTCACAAAGAGGAATAATTAGAGTTGTTCATTGTAATAATTGTAAAATTAAGACACTCTAAATGTTTTCTAATGCATTAAAAAAACTCTTAAACCGCTTTAGTATATAGCTAGTTACATTGTTCCAACATGCAAATTTAACATGGAGATATTGTAGAGTTTAATTGTTAGTTTTCACTTTAATTGTTAAGAGTTGATTTAGAAATTAGAAACCAAAAAATATAAAATTTCTCTTTAATTCAGCTTCTGTGTCAAAGACACCAAAATATTTTAAATTTTTCTCTTCACAAATTTCTATTAGTATATAATTCCATTTTATTATTTAGTAATAGTAGTAATATTTTATATCACCATGTATGTTGACTTTTATTTCTTTGTTTTAAATTTTTTGCTTACTAGGTTGACATATTGGATGAAACTGATGAATATGTTAATGTTCAAAAGAAGTAAGTAAATTTAGAGTTTGTATCCTTTCTATCTCTTTTATAATTTTTATTTTTTATTTTTTTTTAGATCTAAAAGTTTATATCAAATAAAGTGTACTTAAATTTTTTTCACAAATTTAAAATTATTTTATATGTCATTGAAATACATTAAAATTAAAATTTTATTTATTTTTGTTGAATACAATAATTCTTTTTAAATTTCAATAAAATAAAAGAAATAAAAATGATTCACATATATTGAAATTGAGATCTAAATTGAAATTGAGATCTAAATTCTTCGATAACATGTTTATTTTGTTATTAAATTCCATAATAAAACAATAACAAATTCCTTGCTTCAACTTTTTTCTTATTTTCAGCATTAGAATTAATCTGCAACAATCACAAAGATCACAATCAAGATCATCAAGAAGAACTTCTGGATCCGATCGTCGTTCAAGAATTTTTTGACAAAAATTTACTTTATTACCTAATCCCAAATGACATAAGACTTAAGAAGCTTATAATGTAGATTCTCTTATTCCAATGTCATGTTTTAACATTTTTAGATATTTAACAACAATCATTTGTTTCACTATAAAAATCATTTGTTGATAAAAGAATACCCCATAATTTTCTTAAAGCAAAAAGTTTATTAAAAAATAAAAAGAAAACAAAAATTAAGAGATATAAACCTAATCCATAAAACACGAAAGAAATCAATGTTGAAAAGTTCTCAAATTATGCCCTTTTTTTGGCATAAGGTCAGAAATTATATAAAATAATTTATATGTATATTTTTTTCTCTGTCTCAGAAATTGTCTCTATAAAAAGTTGTTTACTAGTAGTAGAATAATCATGCAAATTAATAAAATATGTCTTTGCTTCATTATTGATAAATCTTATATATTATTTATTTCGCTATCATCTCTAATTTTTAAAAACATTTATAATACCTTCAAGTCATGTGAATATTTCCTTACATTAAATGAGGATTCAAAATTGGTTCCTGATATTAGTACCTCGATATATAGTATAGTATTATGAAGTATCAACATATTGAAAATAACACAAATCATTGTAATAATTTAAGAAAATATAAACAATTGAGTGTAATTAAATGTTTGAGTAGTGGTGGATCTTGCATAAAATATTTGGGGGAGTCGGAGAGCGACAAATATTAACTGAAATATTATCATTGAAATTTTTAAAAGTCATATAATTTTTTTTAGAGTATCACACAATTCATACATAGTAGACAAGTTTGAAAAAAATTAAAATTTCAATTTTCACAAGTCATACAATTTTCACAATTCACATAGTTCAATCAAATTAAATGTTTGAGTGTCGTGTCAACATCAAATATTAGCACATGTCGAATACTAGATATTGAGCCTTTGATTTTTTTTTCTCTCTAATCACCATTTAAAACAAATTTATCTATTGATTTTATTTACAAAATTTATCATCCATCCCGATATACCTCCCCCATCCATTTATAAATTTATAGTCTTTTTTTCACTTCACTTCTCTAATATTTGAAACTTTTTGTTAAAAGAAAACAAAAATTAAGAGATATAAACCTAATACATAAAACACGAAAGAAAAAAGTGTTGAAAAGTTCACAAATTATGCCTTTTTTTGGCACAAGGTTAGAAATTATATAATATCATTTATATGTATATTTTTTTTTTGTCTCTGAAATTGTCTGTATAAAAAGTTGTTTACTAGTAGTAGAATAATTATGCAAATTAATAAAATATATATTTGCTTCATTATTGATAAATCTTATATTATTTATTTCGCTATCATCTCTAATTTTTAGAAACATTTGTAATACCTTCAAGTCATATCAATATTTCCTTACATTAAATGAGTATTCAAAATTGGTTCCTCATATTAGTAACTAGATAGTATAGTATTATAAAGTATCAAACATATAAACAAAGAAAATAACACAAATCCATTGTAACAATTTAAGAAAATATAAACAATTGAGTGTAATTAAATGTTTGAATATCGTGTCTACATCAAATATTAGCACATGTAAGCTTTTGAAATTTTTTCTCTAATCACCATTTAAAACAAATTTATCTATTGATTTTTATTTGAAAAATTTATCATCCATCCGATATACCTCCCCGATCGATTTATAAAATTATAATCTTTTTTTCACTTCACTTCTCTAATAACTCATTCAAAACTTTCAAATTTCCAAAACAAAAATCTCATAATTGTTGAAGCATAAATGAAATTTGAAACCTTTTTGTTAAGTTTTAAATTTTCAAAATGCATTTTACTAATTTTTCATATATCATTTAAAAATTTCGTTCCTTTTAAAACTTCTAAAGTATTTTTTATTTTATTTTTTTAAAATTTCAAACAATCTGAAACTTTGAAAATAATATTTTCAAGTGTTCAAACATTTTTAAAATCTCCAAAATAATACTTTACCTTTAATTTTAAACATAATCTTAATTGATCATATCGTTATCTTTGTCAAAGAAGAACCAAAACAAATAATAATTCCCTAAATAACAACCTGCTTGTGGGGTGCCTATACAAATCAATAATTCAACAATTCTCCAAAATGGATCGAAAAAAACATATAGTTCATAAATTTCAAATCCTTGATTTCAATATATTTGGTAAAATATACGAGTACTCCAATTAAAACCTTAAAGAAGATGAAAATGTTGTTAATCAAAATGTTGCGATCACAAGCAAAAGAAATAATACTCATGGTTTGGCACTGCATCACCAATGGATGTAATTTAGTTAGTGAAATTTTTGGGAGTATTACATTTCGAAATTTTTCCATGAAGGTGAAGTGTTTGAAAATTTAACAACATAAAAAAAAATACTATATTTTAAAAGTTTCCAAACAAATAAAATTTTGAAAATTACAAAAAAAAATACTCACTTTATATTTTGAAGTTTTTAGATTCAATAGAATTTTCAAAAAAATAAATATATTCTTTTAAGATATAATAAATTTTATCATAATTAATTCATACAAATATGAAATACCAAATTTGAATCTGAATAAAATGTTCAATTTAAAAATATCGATATTTATCAGTTTAGTTAAATTTTAAGAAGTTTAAAATTATTTTTTACGTGAATATCAAAACTTTAAAATATATTTTTTATAAAAAATAAAAAAAAGGATAAAATATTTTTTGTGCTTTTTTAGGAGGGATGAGAGGTATAGACGAGGTGGTAGATAGTAAATTTCTCTTTTTATATGTTTTTGGAGTCCTGCAAATGAATTTTTTGGAATGGTCTAACTTTATACCGATGAGTTTTGTATATAAAATCACTAAGTCTGATACCTACTAATTAAGAACCAAATAAAGGCCCACCAAAAAATCAAAAAATAAGATAAGGCGATTAAAAAAACATTAATTTCATTTCATGATGACCATACATTAACTTTTAGGATAAGATCTATCTCACAAACATTATCACACAAAGGAGCCAGCCATGAAAACTCTAATTTTTGCATCAAACCCAATTCTCCATCTATCAAAATATTCTCCAACATGTAAACCAAAATTCCCAACTTTTCACACCAAAATCACAAAAAAATTCCATTATCCATTAACCACATTGAAGCCACAAGCTAGTGCCAAAGGCTTCTCCAATACATCAAATATTAAAACAAATGATGTCACTATAAAAAAAAATCCCAACAATAAGGATGATGATGATGAAATTCCTAAGGTAGTTATGTATAGAATAATAGGTAGAATATTGTTTAGTGTTATTGTTCCAATGGCATTGGGTTTATCAATTTTACATCTTTATGGTGAATTAAAAGATAGACAAATATGGAATGCTCCTTTGTGGATACCATTTTTTACAACACTTATAACATTTGGAGCTTCAGCACTTGGAATTGCATATGGAGTGCTTTCTACAAGTTTGGATGCAGAGAGGGAAGGTTCTTTGTTTGGTTTGCAAGAAGTCGAGAAGAATTGGATTGAGATGTGGAAGGAAGAGAAAACAAGTTAGTCAAAGGTAGTGTCATTTTGAAGATTGGGTTAATATTTTGCAATTTGTATTTGGTAATTAATTTAGGATAAATAGATGTATGTTCAAATAACACAACTATTAAATTATTCCTATTATTTTTTATGTTATTCTTATCCTAGATGTAACTTTTTTTTATAGGATATGGAAAATAGAGTTGCACCTTGTTAGATAGATGAAGAAGATATATATATATATATATATATATTAATATAAAATGGATGCAAAATTTTGGGTTGGTACATTTAACCATGTATTTTTCAAGTAGTGTGATTTTCTTTTAACGGGTTGTGCCAATTTAATCTTGGGTGTGTTAGGTGGCTAACTTCTTAGAATTAAGATTAAGCTTTCTAAATCGGGCTGCAAGTGAGAATTGTTCACTATTTATAAATACAATTTATAAGTTATATTTCATTTATTGTAGAAGTTTTTATCAATTATAAAACATTTAAAATTAAAAGATTTAATTGCAATTTTAGTTCCTTTATTTTTATTGATTTATGAAATTGATCTCCTATTTTAAAAGTCGATAGTTTTAGTCCTTATTTTTGATTTTTTAATTAAAAAATAACGTGAGATGTTTAAGTAACGTGAGATATGAAATGGTAATGTAAAATAATTAACACTCATGAAATTAAAATAAAACACAGTAAAAATTTTGCTTTTAACTTTGAATTTTTTTTATATATTTAATTTAATTAATGATATATAAATAGTTAATGCATTTAAATGGTTCTATATTATATAATTTATGTCACACCATTGAAAATATGTCAATTCTGGAATTTTTGTTAAAAAATGTGAGAGATGGACCAAAATTGTCAACTTACGGGGACAATTTATATGAATTGATAATAATAAAAGAACTAAAACTATAATTAAATTAAATTAAAAATAGAAAACTGACCAACAAATTTTAAATAAATTCTTATGCTATATTGAAATTTGAGTTGAACTTTACTAAATTCTTACAAAACCGATTTATAAAATGATAATTTGTCAACAATGATATTTTTAAATTATATCTTATTCAATGTGTGATTTTTATCGCATCTTGAAATTTTTTTGTTAGATAATGATATATATATATATATATATATATATATATATATATATATATATATATATATATATATATAAAGATTTCTTCATCACATAATCATAAATTTGTCCGGTTATAAAATTGTAACTAAGACATCTTTAACGAAATATCTAACTACAACCTATTTTATGTAAGGATCACTTGAATCTAAGTGGTAATTTTTTTTGGTAAAGTAATATGAACATGCACCTTTATATGTTATACAATGGATCAGTTTGTTATGTATGAGTTTGACTTAAACGTTGATATTGTGAAAAAAACTAAACCCTAAAGAGGAATCTATTTGTCATTTACATATATTCTCACTATATTGGCAATTTTATAAGTTCAGTAATTATTGATTTCATTCCACGTGTTGGAGAAGTCAAATATTTTTAAAATTAAAAAGATCACAAAAAATAAAATTTTCAAAATTAAAAACCTCTATAATTTTGTGGTCGTAATTGGCTTATGGACCCACTTTTTCAATTTTATTTTTGATATTTTTTAAAAAAATATTGGTAACTATTTATTTTTTAATTTTCAAGAAATCAATTTTTCTGAGAAACAATTTTTTTTTCTCTAAATTTTCAAATAAAAAATTTGATTTTTTTCTTGAAAACTTTTTTTATCGAGAAAAATATATTTTAGATTTTTTTTGAGAAATATTTGAGATTTTTCTAAGAAAAATAAATTTTAGACATTTTTCAAGAAAAAAATATCAATTAACAAAATATTGGACCTTTGAACCCCTCACTTAAGTCCACAAAAAACAATGAAACAATGGGTGAAGGTTCTAAAAAAACTATTTCAATAGGAGACTTAATATTAGGAGTTTAGTAGATGATTTATTAAGGGATTTTGAGACTTTATTGACAATTCTACCTCTCATCCCTACATTTTTTATAAAAATACAAAAATATCCTTTATATATTTAAAATTCACAACCAAAACTTTTCTGAACTCATTACAAAAATGTATCTATTTACCATCTAAAAGAATCTTAGTTGATTATGTCTAAAACAATTTAGTTTTTATTGATTAGTCTAAAATATGAAGGTTAATTTTGTAAATATGTTGCATTAATACAATGAGATAAGTTGTCCGTTTCTGCTTCTATTTTCAATTTTTGTTAAAAATAAAAAGACAAAAAAAAAAGGAAGGAAGAAAGATAGAGACACATTTAGAGAGATAGGGAAAAGAAAGCGATGCATCAAATATAAGAACATGGAAGAAAAAGGGTCAATAATCAAGTTGAATTTTTTTTTTAAACATTCAATAAATTAAAATAAATAGTCACTTAAAAATAATTGAAACTAAGAGTAAGTAGAAGAAAAAAAAATAGTATAATCAATTTCACATTTTTTCTCAGTTTTATTTTTTGGTTTTTATAAATAAAAATTAATGAATAACCTAACCTTCGTCTCATTCTTAGTCCACCTACTGCACCTCCAGCTTTCGACTATGAAATGAGGTTTCATATAATTATTGATGATCTGTTGAATAGTTTGAATTATCTTAAACTAAATTATATAGTTTATGATTTTGACATATAGTTAATAGAAGGTGGATTTATTGAGTAGTTTAAGATTGGTTGATTTCCGACTTATTTTTAAATTTATCTATTAATTTTTTTTTATCAATTATTGTTATTTAATATTGGTAAACTTGTTTATTCGAATTATTTATCAAATTTATTTATTGCAACTTATTTACTATGTTAGACTACAACTTATAAAAATTTAAATATATTGAAAATAACACAATAATAGTTTTTACATACAAATAAATCAAGAAAAATCTAGATCTATATATTTTCAATATTGTAGAGAGTTGTGTAGGCTGTTTCCATGCTTTAGCATAGTCACTACAAAAATTCGGCCAATTCCATGTGATTGGTAGCAATGGATAATTCAACTTCAATTTTACCTACACCTTATTAAATTTATTAACATTATGCAAAATATTCTTATTAAGTTTCAAATTCAATGGTTATAATTTGTTGTAGTATTTTAAGTTTGTTTAATCAATTAAAAATAATAATATATTTAATAAATCTTTCTACATTTATTATTATTAAATAAAAAATCGTCATTTTTTGTCCAAATTTTGAGTATATGTTTATATGAATTTCTAGTATGTTATACTTAAAAAAAAACATTAAAAATAATAATAAAGAAGAAATAAAAATAAATAAATATATTTTTTACATACTTACTTACGTCTGTTCATCTCTCCTACAAATAAGTTATTTTCATCTTAATTTTTTATTTTATCTTAATAAAGTTATATTTTTATTATTTGTACATTCAATAAAAATTAAGGCAATAAAAATAATCTAAAAATTAAACATCAATTTATTTAATAGACACAAAAATTTAATTTTGTAGTCTATAAATCAAAGAAAAATCAATTCCAAACAAAAGAGGAGAAGAGTTTTATTTTTTTAAAAATGCTGGGTGAAATGGGTTGGGTGAAAATTTGTTTATTGGATAAAAATAAAAGTGTTTATTGAAAGCCACTAGTTTCAATTCACCTTCTTTTCTCGGATAGGACACAACTTACTTGTGCCCATTTTCTCTTTTACGATAGAGCCCACGTTTTCACATATGATAAATACATCAGGATTTCCCATGAACAAGACTATGTGGTAATATTAATTGTGCTTAACGTTAACTAGGGACAAATAGTTTGGTTAAAACCAGTGCCGGTGGAGATAACAAATTTCTTTTTACGTTGGACTATCTAATATTAAAATTGTTTCTATTATTTAATAAAAAAAGATGGATGAAGTTTGTGTTGTTTGAGATTGAAATGGGTTTTGGAAGATACATCTCGAAGATGTGGTGTGTTTACTTTATTAATCTAGCTACATGTTCAACTATCTTTTTTATATTGTTTTATTGTTGTCTTCAATACTTATTTTATTTTGTAGGTATTTAATATTCGGTATTAAATTTTAATTCTTAAAAAGAAATTAAATATAAAATTATAATCAAATATTTAACGATTAATTGGATATAATTTTCTTTAATTTTCAAATTATTCGGATGCAAGTTAAGTTGTTCTAAAAATCTTCACAAATAAATTAGTTAATAAAAAAACATTTTTTAAATAACTAATGAAATGTGATATTTTTTTAGTTCTTAAATTTTTTTAAGACACAAGTTGTACGGTCTAATAGTGTTAAAACTCATACTTTAAAATAATAATAATAATAATAATTATCATTATTAATTTTAAATGGCTTTTTATCAACAACAAAACAAAAACATTTATATGGAATTAGTTGAGATATGAGATCTTATTAATTTTAGATATCTATTACACTCAAGTTGTGACAACTTGACAATCTCAATATTAAAATAATATTATTCTTTTACAAATAAAATAGAATTAATTGAGATGCGACATCTTGTTAGTTTTAGTTTAAGACGTTTAAGTTTTGACAATTTTGTGATCTTAAACTTTCTCAGCTAAATCCATATAAATAATCAAATGTACTCATCAAAACAATTTCTCAGACTTAGTGTCTTTTTTTATTCATCAAATCAATAATCATGTTTACCACATCAAGTTTTTGCAACAAAATGCATTTTTCTAAAAGCAACCAACACACAAATATTTTCTACCAAAAACTACATAACTTTAATTTCTCCATCGCACCTAAAGATAGGTAGGAACAAGATTGCACTCTTGTCAAACATAATATAAAAAAAAATTATTTATATTTTAAATACACTTTTCTCTAGATTTTTTTAAAAATGATTATATTTGCATTAAAAAATAGAAATAAACAAGTTAACATTAATTTTTGTACAATTAATTATACATAACTGTATTTTAACGAATGACGTAGGATGCTAATACATTTCCAATGCGTAATCAACTTCCGAATTCAAATTTGATTTTAGAGATAATTTATATTTTATTTTTAAATATTTCTCAATATTTTTTTTTATTTTAAAATAAACTTTGTTGACAACTCCATTGATTTCGGGAAACACTAGAAAGTTTAGGCCGCGACAGCTGGAACTCTGCTGGGGGCCCTTAGAGAGTTAAGCCTAACATAATTAATTATGCAAAAAAATTACTTTTTTCTATATTTGTTTGTTATTCATTTTCTTTTACTTTATGTGTTTATTATTTCTCAATAAATATTAGTTACCATTATAATATTCTTGTAAACTAGTAAATGATTTATTTTATTTTACTTTATTATTATTATTATTATTATTATTTTCATTATATATATATATATATATATATATATGTGTGTGTGTGTGTTTTATTAGCATTACGAAATTATTGAATTATGCTTATTTCACACGTTATTAGCATTATGAGTGAAACTCTATACCTGGGCATGATTAAAACTTAAGTTTAGTTAGAGGTTTAGTCATAATCATATTGGATGCACATTCTATTTGGTTATTGCAAAGATTTCATCTAGAGTGTGACTCCGTTAGAAATACTTATATTTTGGATGTACTTTCTATTTGTAATGATGTTTCGACACCAGTACCTGACTCTAGAGACCAATGAATTTTAGGATTATAGAACCCATCCAGGAAAATGTTCATGAATTTAGAAGCTTATAGCTTTTGTCGTTAATGATAAAGTTAAATATTTTTATAGTATCATGCATTCCTTTCATACATCAAAAATTATTTTTAACATTATACCATACAATATTCATAATGATTCATTTTTATGTAGGTCTATTAGAGAACCATTGAATTCAAAGTTAGGTTGTGGATATCTCTAATTAAAAATGGAATCTAACAATGAAACCACAATCCCAATGCTAAAGAAAACTCTTAATGTGAAAACAAAAAAGCCTCATCTTAATAGTTTAAAAAGACTTCATAGCTTGTTGGAGCTTAATCACCATTTAACCTATACTAAGTGTAGTACCTCAATTTTTTTCCGTTAAATTATACTTTTTTATGTTGTCATTATTTTATTTATATTTATTAAATCTAAAAAATAAAATGAAGAAGATATACAATATATATATATATATATATATATATATATATATATGCATTCATAATTATAAAAAAAAGTATAAATAAGAAACCAAAATAATATAGCTAAAAGTAACAAATGACTCATTTTGTCTCATCATCTCTTAAAATCACATTTATAATAACATTAAAGTATAATACATTAAATATAATAAAAATTCCTATTGTCCTCTCTGGATATTATGATGCAGAGAGAAGAAGACAAAGTTTTGCGTTTAAGGCAGAAGCATGAAGATAATATTCTGCAGAGTTAGAACACATATAGGGAGAAACATTAACTCATACAAAATCTGTTTTTTCTTTTTCAAACATAAAAAGAACTAATACACTCAGATAAAAACAAATAAGTTTATAATGTGAATGCAATAGACATGTATAAGAACTCAGATGATGAATAAAGAAAATAAAACATAAAGAAGGAAATTAACAGAAAACACAAGGGCAGAGCAAAAAAGCAACTAAGCAAGTGAACTAACTCTATAAATATATTTTTATTTGTTTTCAAAAGAGGGACGAGGAAGAAAATTTGATACTAATTCTTTTAAACAAACACTAAAAAAAAAATCAAAAGTAAAAAACGAGGGAGTTTTCTTTTCTTTTATTTCTGAAATCAACCAAAGAAAATAGAGGAAGTAAAAAACAAGAGGAAGAGAAGATAAAAAAATCCGCCAAAGTTCAACTACTAGAAGGAAATGAGGGGAAAAAAATGATAATTCCTAATTTTTTTCCTAGGGAATGGAAATAAGTGAGAAATGAGTGGAAATTTTCTCCTCAGACATTTTCCATTTTACCTTTTGTCCATTTATATTTTAACTAAAATTCTTTTTACTTAAATTAATATATTAATAGTTAAATAAATCTTTATTTTAATCAAATTTTAATTAAGTGAGTTGTTACACTTTGAGATCTATCAACTTTGTCTAAATTAAGGTGTATCTACTTTAAATTAACTTAGAGATGGCAATAAAATCCACACCCACAGATATCCATCCAAACCCGCTTGATTTGGGCGGAGAAAACCCGCTTTAATTGGGTGCAGGTACGAATTTTCCACGACATTAAAATCGGGTGCAGGGGCGGGTTTGGGAGTGATAATATCCACCCCGCACCCGCACCCAAACCCCGCAAGTATTATTATTATATTTTTTAAATTATATATATATATATATACATATTTAATATATTTAATATTTTTTGAAATATTAAAAATTATAATTTTATCTCTATATAAAATATTTTTTAATTTTATTATTGTTTAATAATTATTATTTTATTATAATAAATATGATTTTTAAATTTATAATTTTATACATATGAGTGGGTGCGGGTGCGGACGGAGAAACCCGAGACCCGTTGCGGGCGGGGATGGGTGCCTAAATTCTACACCCACTATGTAACGTGGGCGGGTGCGGGTTTTCCCCGATTAGTCGGGTGCGGGTGTGGAGGAGGCGAAATCCGCCCCCGCCCCGCCCCGCCACGTTGCCATGCCTAAATTAACTGTAGTAACTTTTTATTTAATTATAATTTTGGATATATTATTCTCGATGCATCTCAATTGATTATATTATTACTAAATTCTTCTCAATATTAGGGATGAGAATAAGCTAGGCCGTCGTTAGGTGTCTATGGCCTGGCCTGACCTATTTAATAAAAAGGTTAGACTCAGACTGTTTTTTAAGCCTATTTATTTAGGTCAGACTCATGCTTATAAAAAAGCCTATTAGGCCAGGCCACCCTATATATATTTATTATTTATTAATATTATTTTGTATTATTATATCAATAATATTATTTTCTGTTTTAAATTCTATCAATTAGATAATCATTTCATATTCAGTAGTCATTCCATATTCATATTGGATGCATATTCAGTAGTCGTTCCATATTCAGTAGTCTCCATATTTACACAAGAGTTTTATATTAACTAGTTGTAAGTCTCTCGAGCAATTTAGAGTCGCTAATCAAACATCTCTATTAACAAAATATTATTGTTTCAATTTGATTATCATTTTACCATATATTCAAACTCAAACCATAACTCTTACAATAATACTGTACAATATGTTTTCTACCTAAATTTACATAGATTTTACATTGAATGTTTTGTTTATCAAAATCTCATTATCAACTTAATAGAGCTAACGTTGAGTACAGGGCTAAAGTGGTAAGATTATACATTCTAATAAGTCCCTAAATTTTGATTTGGTCAATTCTTTAAACTCTAAGTTGTTATTACACCTGAACAAATCAGGTATTTAACGAGCCAATGGAACAAAGACAAAAAGTAGAGTTGTGTTTACGGTTTTTCAAAACAATTGCATAATTAAACTATATTGTTGAATCGAATCAAATCAAATCAAAATTAACCGAGTAATTTACGAATCGAACTAATGTTTTGCACAATTAATTAGCTATAACCAAACTAAAACAATTCGGTTCATGGAAAAATGGTATGGTTATAATTTCAAATTTAAAAGTCATTTGTCGAATCATTAATCTGGTCCAGTATGACAAAACTTTATTTGATTTAAAAGGTAAAAATTCAATCAATTAATTTATCATCCATTCAATCCGATGCTTATTTATTCATCTAATCCAACCACAAAATTAAAATTTTGTTAATAAATTGAATTACATCTATGTATTTAACGAGATGGATTAACTCAATTCATCCTACACTTTTTTCTGAATCTAATGGATTATATTTTTTTCTTCTTTATTTACATCTAATAGATTAAATTTACTTATTATAAATTTATAATATAGATAACTTTCTTTAAGTATTATTATAATTTTTCTAATAACAATGTTTTAATAACTAAACCACAATTTAATTTTTTTGAAAATTATATTTTGTTATAAATTAAAAAAAACAAATATTTTTTTATATAATTTAAAATAAACCTTTTTTTTTTCATAATTGTAAAAATAAAATAATTTCCGAAAATTAATTTAATATATTAAAAAACTGAAACTTTTATTATGATAAACTGAAAATTTTGTGTTTGAAAAACCAGATTTTTTTAATTAATTTAAAGATAAGCAATCTAATTGTAAAATAAAATATAAATATTGTAATTTACTTATTAATTATTTTAATATTTAGTTAATAATATTGATGGTGTATGGAAGTGGCCGACAATTAAAGCTCCGTCAAAAAAATTATCGTAGTTCCGCGACATACCATTGTAATTCGTCATAATTATGTCACGGGGGCAGCCGGACACTATCAATGCCCTCTTATTATTTAATTAAAAATAAATAAATTATTATATGTATATTATTATATTTATTTAAAAAAATATATTATTAGACATTTTTTTCTTTTAATAAATACTATTTTTTTTATATTAAGATACTGCTTTTTGAAATATAAATAACATTATTTCCAAATAACTAATAAACACGTTTTTCAATTAATATAAAAAGCATTGTTTTTCATTAAAAGAATACAGCTTTTAATGTGATAAATAAGATCGTTTTTATAAGTTATTAATTTAGTCATTTTTAAATAATAAGAAACTGAGTTTTTAACATTAATAACAAAAACAATTTTTTTTTAAAAATAAAAAGAATAAACTGACATCAAAAGAAAATATAGTTCTTTATAATAATAAATAATATTATTTTTGGAAAAACCGATTGGATGTATATCCATTCATTGAAAATACGATAATTGATTGATTAGATGGTTTTTATTTAAAAGGATGGATTGAATTGAATTTTTTTTCCAAATTTTTTAATAAACTGTTAATAGATCGTGAATTGTTTTGATCCATCCACTTGAAAATCAATTCATTTTACCTCGCTTGATTCAGTTCGGTTATTATAAATCTTTGCCATAGTTCTATATAGTTTGACTCAGTTTTCTAACCGAAGTAAACTATCTGTCTTTATTGTGTTTTTTTTTTTTTTTTTTAATATACTCTTTTTAGATGTTTAACAAATGGTCATTGAATAATTTAAATAAATAAAAACTGTATATTTATGTCGCAATTGATATAGTGACGAGTAATCATAACTTTCGCAAAAATTGTTGCCCAAATTACTAAACATGATTTCCTTGTAAAATTAGTACTAGTAGCTTCACCACTAAACCTGAAAGTTAGTCAAACATTTATTAATCTATCTAATTCATTTATAAATCTAAAAGTTAGTCAATTAATTGGATTCAATTCCTCCATTTAATGATACAGATGAATTCCAATTCATGGGACTATTTTTACAAATTCAATTGATTACATATGTTTTTTTTTTAAGGGGATGACATATGTTTGTGACCTAATTCTAATTGATTATATTTATTTATTATAAAATAGATACCTTTTAATAAACATTATTATAATTGTTTTAAAAAATCTCTTTTTATAAATTAAAAAATGTATTTATTTTATAATTTACAAAACACTAGTTATTTTATAGAATTTTAAAGAGCTCAACTGCAGACCACTGCAAGTCGTCGAGTTATATCGGGCTCTATCGAAAAACTTGTTGGAGTTTCCCCAACAACAACAGTGGATCGTTGGAGCTTCGCAATGGTGGCTGTCAGAGCTCCACCATCGGCTGCGACCAAGCACCTTCTCTATTATTTAATTAATATTAAATAAATAATAATATTTATATTCCAAAAATAATAGAAAAATTAAAACATATTTTTCTTTTCTTTATTTTTCTCAAATCTAAATACATAGAAGATAATATTGTCTAGTCAACAAACAACAACAATTACATAAAAGATTTAGTAAAAAATTTTGGTTTCTTCATACGAGACTTTTCACCCACAAAGACATCATTTGCAATTTCCAATGCTTGGTAAGAGGTCTTCATGTCTTCATCTGTAGCTTCAGCGTAGCCCATAAAAGATAAATGCTTACTAATATGTCCTTCTTACCAAAGATTATTATCAACTTGTTGTCTATTATAAACTTCAACTTTTGATGCAAAGTGGATGTAATTGCTCCAATAGTGTGAATCCATGGTCTCCCCAAAAGACAACTATATCCTCTGCGCTACAACTTCTGCATCTGAGTACTCGACCTTTTTTATTGATTTTTTTCCCCAAACTCGACTTATCCTTCCTAACATATATGGATCTTCTATACCTATATTGTTCAAAACTAAAGCTACTGACTCAATTTCGTCAATATAGAATAGCCAAGTTCCCACAGAGGTATGACTATACTATAATTAATGCATCATTTGGTTCCCATGAGAAATATATTTGGAAAATCTTTGAATTGACAAATTACTCCTTCCACCTCTTGTTCTCTATAATACTATGAAATTGTGTCCCCAATAAGGTTAGCTATACTCTGAGTCCAATCACGATTACTTTTAATTCTAACATGATACCCTTTCTTGTACATATGAGACATGAGCCAAATATACAACAGTAAAAAGAAAACTAAAAATTTATCTCCATATTCTCATGTCACATATGTAGAGAGTAGTATATGTCAACAAGTACTGTGGGAACTAAATTTTCTTCAATTTTGTTAAAAGTCAGGAAGACATTGATGGTGGTAAAATCTATAAAATTGTCAAGGTTTAGAAATAAAACAATCCTATAGATAATGAGAATCAAATCATCTATATATTTTCTTGAAAAACCATGAATAATTCATTGTTCCTCTTTTTTACTAGCTAACTTTCTTTTGCCTATTTATAACACTTCATCAATTGTGCTCTAATTTGGATGTTCTCAGTATATCGATATGAATTTCCTCCTTGTAATGGATAACCAAATATTTATTCGAATTCTTCCAATGTAGGGGCCAAATAAAAGTCTTGATAGAATAAACATCTTAAAAGAGGATCCCAGTACTGGGTTAAAGTAGTAAGAGTCTCTATTTACACATTAACTATCAAAAGGTTTATGCTATTCTCATATTTATTATAGAAACTATCACGTTATATGGTTTTTATTTGGTTACTGATGCCTCCTAAACTTTTAAAATCAGAATTCTTAAAGTTTAAAAGTAATTTTTTTTTCAATCTCATTTTTCCACTTAATTCACCACGTGACTAAGGGACTTAAGATTCCATAACAAACCTGAAAAATGAATGCAAGATGCCATTATATTTTATTTTTTAGTCAGAGAAAGACCAAAAAAATAAATTGCCATAAGATATAAATATAACTACGTATAATTATTGTTTTGAATATATATATATATATATATATATATATATATATATATATATATATATATGACTCTTTTATTTAGTGAAGTTCTTAATGAGTGGCTCTATTGTTCTAAAAGTGGTTCATAGAGCCAATTATTCTATTTTAGAATATTGTCAACAACAATAGGTAAACTATTTAGAGTGATAATATCATAAAAAAAAAGATCAAACTCTATGTAAGATTTTTATGTTAACCAAATAAGATGTACATCAGAAGGCTAATACTATGCAACGTCTAACTCCTTAAGCTTCACTCAAACTCGAGTATAGATTCACACTCATAAGTGTGTGTAAAAGTGACAATATAGTGTGTGAAGGGAAGCCTAATATGAAAAATGGTACTAAATAATAAACATATATATACAAAATAATAAATGATATTTGAATATAAATTTAAGTCATATCACAATATAAAATAACAAAAATATAACTACTTATCGTAAATTCATATAATTAATGAAATTGTAGGAGAAATAAATGTAGACGAAGTTAACCATATAACACAATTATTTATATTAACCTTGACTTATGAAAGTATCCCTAGTAGAGTCACCAGCTGTAGCGGCCTAAAATTTTGAGTTTTAGGTCGAATTCAAAGGAGTTGCCACCAAAGTTTATTTAAATATAAAAAACATTGGGTAACCCTTAAAAATAGAAAATAGTCTTAAAAATCATATTTAAGGTTGAGTAGTCGATTATGCGTAGAGAAAGTATTAGTACCCTACGATATCTGTTAAAAAATAGTTACTTATAATTACTTGCGCAAAAATTTATGTTAACGTTAAAATATTTATTTATCCATATTAGTTAAATGTAAATATTTTTTTAAATATAAATGTGATATTGAAATAAAAGAGTACTCAAAATAGAGAGAGAAAAAAGTTTTTTATTTTATTATTATTGTGATTGACAAGAGTAATATTTTGCTCCTACGTTTCTTCAGGTGTGACGGATAAATTAAATTTTACGTAGTTCTTAGGTGCAAAATGCGGATGTGTTGGATATTTTTTAAAGAAGATGTGTTTTGTTGTTGATAAAAAAAATTTATTTTGACAAAAGAAAATAAAATTTTAATCCATTTAAGAATAATTTTATTATTTTGGTTATAAAATGTGCTTTAAAACTATTAAGTTGTACAATTAATATTTTAACAACTCAAAGACAATACTACGGCATTTTTGTCCTACTGCAATGCATAAAAACCGTTGCTTAAAATAAAATAACCGTTGCCGTAATCTACGAGAACGGTTTTCTGACCGTGGGGAACCAAGGCTTTGCCTTAGCCTAACACAACGGTTTTTTGTGAAACAGCAACTTTTTTTAAAAACCGTACTGGTAGCTACCTCTAACAGAACGGTTTTTCAAATTGACAACAACAACAGTTTTATGATGTTGCCAAATTAAAACAGTTCTTGTAGGTTCCTTTTTCAATTAAGTTACGGCAATGCTTTAAAACCGTTGCAAAAAGTAAATTTTTTTTTGTTAAAAAATAATTTCGTAAATTATTGTATTTTAGAAAAATAATTTTAGTAAAATATTATTATTGAAATTCTATAATAAATTTAAAAATATAACAATTGTTAATACTAAATTACTGTAATGTATTGTAATAAATTCATAATGTAACAATTGCAATAGTATAAATTCATAAAGTTCATTGTCATATAGATGAAGCGTTGTAACTCTTGATCATTCATACAGTGTATTTCTAATGATTCAATTTCTCTAATTTATATTCTAGAGATAAGGAGACAATCAAAATAACAAAAATAAAATTCCTTATCTATAAAAACAAATACACAAAGAAAACTTAAGTATCCACATCTATTTCTTCATCTTGTGCTTCCAAATGTTGAAATTCATCATTGGTATCACCATCATTCATCTACAAAATAAAAATAATATATTCAATAAGTAAAATCATGAGTAAATGAAAAAATGTTAAAGTCTATAATAGTAATATAGTTATAACATTGCTGGACTCTATATTGCCGCGTTAAGTCATTGCTGGACTTTATATTGCCGCATTAAGTCATTGCTGGGCTCTATATATTGCCGCATTAAGTCATTATTGGACTTAGCTTGAATATCAAGCCGAAAACCATTCCCTTTGTTCATTTTCCTGCAATCAAACAAAAGAAATAACATCGAGAATTATTATTCAAAGTCCAAAATGAGTAACAAACAGTCCTAAAAATAGCAGTCCAAATAGTAACAACAGTCCTAAAAAATAGTAGTCCTAAAAGTAACAAGCAGTCCAAATAAGAAGCAATCCAAATAAGTAACTAAGAAACAACAATCCTAAAAGCTTTGAACTACTTCTCCTGTTTGATTGCAGGAAAATATAGCAGTCCTAAATATAGCAGCAGACCAAAGAAAAAACAGTCATAAATATAGCAGCAACCCAAATAACAAGCAGACCAAATAGTAGCAGTCCAAATAACAAGTATATAGCAGCAATCCTAAATGCATCAAGTATATAACAGCAATCCTAACAAGTAAATATAGCAGTAGTCCTAAATGCATCAAGTATATAGCAGCAGTCCTAACGAGTAAATATAGCAGTAGTCCTAAATATAAAGTATATAGCAGTCCTAAATAACAAGTATATAGCAGCAGTCCTAAATGCATCAAGTATATAGCAGCAGTCCTAACAAGTAAATATAACAACAGTCCAAAATATAACAATCCAAATATAGCAGTCCCGAATATAACTCTTGTTTGGCTTCTTCGACTAGATTATAAAACTTTTTTGCATCTTTGTTGAGGCCTTCATTAAATTCACATTCTTCTTGTATAACATCTCTAAATCTTTCAAAAAGTAGTTCATCAATTTGATCCTCTTCATCATTCACATGATCATCATTAAGATCATTGGGTTTCTTATCTCTTTACCATGACGAACCCAAAAATCATATCCTTTTTGAAATCCTAATGCTATTAAATGATTTCATACTACCTTCCTTGTGAACCAATTGGTGTTGTAACATTCAACACATGGACACGAAATCTCTTTTCCACGAGGTTTTCCTTTGGTGTATGCATAATCTAGGAAAAAATCTACACCGTTTTGATACTCTTTACTCTCTCTAGCGAATTTTGTCAATTCGTTGTCCATCAAGTTTATGAGGAGACTACCATATCGGAAAAATACAAGTAACACTCATAATGCAGCCAATTATCAATGCAAAATCAATAAATTCTCATAATGCAGAAGTAACACTCATGTAACATATAGCAGAAGTATGACAATTACAAGTAACACTCTTAATGCAGCTAATTATCAATGGAAAATCATGATGCTGCCAATTCATAGTTTAGAGCAAATTATCAATGCAAATGTATCATACTATCGCACTTGTGGATAATTTTTTATACATACATATACATTGAAATGATAAATTTCAGTTGATTATTCATTGCTCAGAAATTCTGAAACCAAAGAGCTATTACATCAAAATATTTTCCTGCAGACACTAACATTACATGAATTCCCCATAATATTATAAAATGGAAATAATTTACAGTTTGCAGTCCTGCTGACAACAACTGGTTTTTCTAACTTTTCCGGAATTATCTCAGCTATATATCTTGCAGTAACTTATAAGTTCTTACTCACTGCGAGTTTAGCATTATTATCACAAAATAATAAACATAACTTTAGATTTAAACTAATGTTCAGCTAAGGTTATTATAAAAGAAATTGCAATAAGTTGGTCAATCTACATAGAATCAAAACTTGCAACCAACTTAGTTATAATCCAAAGCAAAATCACTCTAGAAGTGGTTGAATGCCTATTATCTTCCATTTGTCTACCAGTGTTGTCAAGTTCTTACCTTGTGAGGCAGGATGCGAGAATTTGGATTCGAAAAATTAGGGTTCTACTGAATTTGAGAAATCTACAAAAATAAAACAGAATTTCAGTGAAATAAGCGAAAAATTAATCACCCATTTCGTAGCAAAATTAAACCTAATAGCAGAGCAAAATAGGATTAAAAAAATTAGGGTTTTAGAGCAAAGATACAAAATACATACCAAAAACAAGGTCGGAATAAATGGTGTACGCAAGACAGAATCCTCAAACCTTGAATGAAACCTTGAACGATGTTGAGTTACGCGATAAATGGTTTACGCGAGACAGAATCCGTTACGCGAGGGAGAATGGGTTACGCGACGGAAATGGGTTACACGACAGAGGTTTACACGAGAGAGAAAAAGAATTTATGGGTAAGGGTTAAGGTTGCTGAAAGTGAAAAATGAGAGAAGCTACTGAAAGTGAAAAATCGAGAGAAGCTAGGTTCTTGAAATTCTGAGATAGGTTTCAATAGAGGGAAAGTGTCAAGGCTTTGTTGTTGAAAATCTGAGATAGAGTTTCAAGAGAGGGAAAATGAGAATTGCTGAAATTCTGAGATAGGGTTTAAGGAGAGGGAAAATGAGAAGGATTTGTTTTAGGAAATATATTTGGCGCTATAAAAAATTTACTCAAAAAAAGTGTTTTTTTGTTTCATGAAACGTGTACCTACAAGAATAGTTTTTTTTTTTTTTTTAAAACTAAAGAACAACGGTGAATAAATGTTGCGTAAAGATATCAATAAACAACGAGAACGGTTTTTTAGTGTTGTTGTAAAAATTATAAAATTTCATGTTCTACTGCAACGAAATATAAAAACTGTTGGCTATTTCCCTATACGAAAACGGTTTTTTTACCATAAAAAATTAGGCGTTGCCATAGCACCAAAATGTTGTAATGCAAAAATAACGTTATATTCAATTTATCAAATTTACAAATAGATTTTAAATTTATTTATTTATAAAAACGAGTGTTAGAACTAAGAAATTGTACTAACAACTCAAACTCAAAGATCAAACAAATATCACATCCATTTATACTTTCATAAAAGATTTATTTTTAATTTTTTTTTAACATTTATTAAAAATTGATTAAATATAATATATAAAAGAGTTGGACTTACTTACAAAAATAATGTTGGAGGCTTGAAGGTAAAAGAAAACAAATAGATTTGGAGTCAAAAATTTAATTTTTGTATGTAATCTAAAAAGAAAAGAAAAAATAAAATAAAAAGACAGCTAAATAGAAGTAGAAATGAAAGGAGTGAGTAGGCCAGGTGAGAATGAGAGGGAGAGAGAGAAAAGAAGAAAAAAAAGGAAAAAAGATAGAAAAAAAGAGAGAGAGGAAGAGATGAACACAAGAAAATATAAAATAAAAAGAGAGAGTAAGAGATTAAGACAAGGAAATAGGAGCCAATTCTTTTTCTATTTTAGTTCAAACTTCCATTATTATTTATTCATTCTTTTTACTAAAAAAGCTTGATTTTTGAATTTGTATCTTAAGTTTATTTTCTAATTTTTAATTTTTTAGTACTTAAAAAATGTTTAGATTTTAAAATTATATACATTTTTATAATAACAATGACTTTTGGAAGTTAATAATTAACAAACAGAAGTTTTTTTCTTTTTATTTACAGTTTTGGATTTATAGTTTCCAGTATTTAGTTGGATTTAGACACAATAGTTTGACCAACCAATTTATCTTTTATTTTTGTTTTAAACACTTGCAATATCTAATTATTTTTATTAATTTAGTTTTAGTATGTACCATTTTTTTATTTAAAATCTTGTAATATTACATACTCCATTGTATTTATTGTA
>JBBPBS010000738.1:2960936-3015494 GCA_037974835.1 Cicer judaicum | reverse complement strand
TGAAGATTTTTTTGTGAGGAGAATTAAATAAATGGTAAATATAAAATCAACATATTATAATTATTATAATTTAATTGATCGGACAAAATTGGAGTAACAATTTTAAACTACAACTAATTATATTTCACTACAAACTCATTACAAATTAAAAACATTTTATCAAATACTTGACATGCAACAACTATAAAAATTTGTTGAACATTTTATCATATTTCAACAACAATATAAACTAATTAGATATCACTACAAACTTATTATAAATTGACAATATTTTGTCAAACACTTGAAATACAACAAGTATAACAAGTTACAAAACATAAAATCAATTGAAACAACAATTGACATAACAACATAACAACATCAACATTCATCTCTAACTACATATTGAAACTACAAACTAACTATATTTTACTACAAAGTCATTACAAATTAAAAATATTTTGTCAAATACTTGACATGCAACAACTATAAAAATTTGTTCAACATTTTATCATATTTCGACAACAATATAAACTAATTAGATATCACTACAAACTTATTATAAATTGACAATATTTTGTCAAACACTTGAAATACAACAAGTTACAAAACAACATCAATTGAAACAACAATTGACATAACAACATCAACATTCATCTCTAGCTACATATTGAAACTATAACAAAAACATAAACATTAACACTATATTTTTAAGATAAGAACATAAACACTAAAACCAAAAATAGAAAAACAAGATGAATCGAAGAGTGAAATTTTAGTTTGGATTTAAGGTAAGAAAATGAGTTTAAGTTGGATTTGAGAGAAATGAAGATTTAGAGAGTTTTAGATTTGAAAAATACAGTGAGTGGAGGAAAATGGCATTATACCCTATATGTAGTACCTACCAGATTTCAAAATATGATAACTTAAATTACTAAATGCGTGAATATGATTCATTAAGAGGTATTTTTGATTTTTTTGGGAGTTTAGCAAACTACTAAGGAATAAGCAATTCTCTAATTAGAGGTCTAATTTTGAACTCAAAAATTATATGTATAAAGCCCTAGCCTCACTTGCTTTGGCTGGGCTATGTATAAAATAACTATACCACGACCGACACATGTTCATAATTATAAATTAATCAATAAAAAATTAGAGTAAAAATTGAATGAGTAAGAAATTGACAATTTGATACACATCTAACTTGACTTAATTTTAAATAACTTTTTGTTAAATTCCAACTATACTTTAAACGGCTTATGCGCACATTTTTAATTTTCTCTTTAATTACAAAATTATATTAGGAACGAAACTAAAGAGAACTACAAGGATTACAGAGTAATCAATCAAAATCAAACAACAATTAAAAAAAAAAATTAAAATTAATCAAGATAAAGGGAGGAAAAAACAACAAGAAGAGCGTTGAAGAAGCCCTCAAGAGTAGGGGTGTTCATGGGTATAAGGAATCTACAAATTCAACCACTCAAATAAAATAAATATATTTTTTGACTCAATTCATTCAAGTTTAAGTCTAATCCAAATCAATCCAATTATGTTCAGTTCGGGTTGTAGATTTGTTATTTTAAGTGAATTTAACTCATTTACATGACATACATTTTAATTTATTGTTTCTATTTTTAACGTAGATTTATAATTTAGTTATTGATTTTTATTTGAGTATTTGTCATTAATTTAAATGTTTTGTTGTGTTAGTAGATATCTATTAAGTATTGAATAGTTTATAAGCTACAATTTTATGAATTTTGAGATGTTTTAGTATTTAAATTAATTGCATTTTTTTAGAAAAAAAATGTTTTATTTATGACCCTGACACCAATCATTTTATAATTAGATTGATTTGGTTTGGGTTAGATATAAAAATCATACGTTAAGAATTCAATTTAACACAAATAAATTTGATCTATTTACATAATAGATTTGACCAAGGTCAACTCAACTCATCTCGTAGACACCCTACTTCGTATCCAAAACCTCCATACAAACATTTTTAAATGTTTCCTAAAAATGTGCTACTATAGAACTGAATTAAATTATATATATGTTATAAATAACCATTTTAAGTTTGATAAAAGATATGTTTAAATTATTGAAAAGAAGATATGTTAAAATTTTAAATTATAACTGTAGTAAGAATAAAAATATAAATAAAAAAGGTAAAAATATGTGAAAAAATATATTATATATTCATTTTCATCCATTATCCAAATAATAGTTTTATTTCATTTTATTTCGCTTGTTTTAAAATATTCAAACAGAGTTTTATGGCTCTATTGTTAGATTAACTATATTTTGAATTTAGATTAATTGAATTTAGATTGACAATTAAATTTTATCAGAGACATATCATATATACATTTAACTATTTACTTTGTTTTACAAGGGACAAAAAATCAAAGGCTTCAACATCATTCTCTTACAAACAGAATATTTTGATTTTTCTTTATAAAATTGAATATGTCAGTTCATTGATGATCAATGTAAATAAATTTAGTGTCTAAAATACCCTTATACACATAATCGCTTATAAAAATGATGTTTACCCTCTATATGTTTTGCCCTTGAATGTAAATTAAGATTTTTGATTAAAAATATAGCTGGAGTACCATCACAGAAGATATGAATGTTACTCATTGATTTTGAAATCTTCTAGTTAATACTCCATCCACAAAAGTTGAGTGTTACAGCCTGCTGCTAAAGTATATTTTACTTTTTGTTGTTGAAAAAACAATAGTCCTTTGTCTTTTGCTTCACCGAGAGATTAGATTCTCACAAAGGAATGTTTCCTTTATAGCTTGTCTTCAACAAAGTCAGGATCACGTAAACCTTTTAACCTAAACTTAGAGGATGACTTATAATACATACCAATTAATATTACCTTTTAGATATCTAAAGATCCTCTTAACATCTGTTATGTGGGATTCTTTAGGGTGAGACTGAAATCTGACACTAATACACACACTAAACATAATATCAAGTATAAAGGTAATTAAGTAGAGGAGATAATTAATTATTCCTCTGTATACCTTGTGATCTACCTTTTTATCTAACTCATCCTTATCAAGAGAACAAGTTGGATGCATAAGTGTAGACATAGACTTACATACATCCATTTTAAATTTCTTACGAAACTTTCATGTATATTTGGGTTGATGAATGAGTAGACCTTTTGGGTTTTGATGAATTTGAATTCTAAGAAAATATTTTAATTCTCCATCTTGCACATATAAAATTTATTCTGCATTAACTTATAAATAAATCTCTTGGTAGAGCATGCCGTTAATAGAACCAAAAATGATATAATCGACATAGATTTGAACAATGAGAAGGTCATTCTTAAATTAGTTTCTAAGTAAAGTAGTGTCACTCTAGCCTCATTCAAAATAATTTTTTTGTAAGAAAGTTTAATCTATCATACCAAGCTATTGGAGCCTGTTTTAGACCATACAAAAATTTATTTAATTTGAAAGTATAGTCTAAAAATTCATTATCTTCAAATCCATTAGGTTGTTTCACATACACTTCTTCATTCATGTAACCATTTCAGAAAGAAATTTCCACATCCATTTGATATAAAATGATTTTGTTAAAAACTACACATGAAAGTAAAATTTTGATAGCCTCTAACCTTGCCACAAAGGCAAAAATTTCAATCTAATCAACACCTTGATGTTGATTGTATCCTTGAGCTACAAGTCTAGATTTATTTCTAATCACTTCACCTTTCTCATTCAGTTTGTTTCTAAAAATCCAATTTGTTCCAACTGACCTATTTTCTTTAGGTATGGGGACAAGATCCTATACGTCATTTCTTTTGAATTGATTTAACTCTTCTTTCATATCCATTATCCATTAGTTATCTGATACAACTTCGTTTATAGTTATAGGTAAGATTTCAGATAGTATTCCAAACATAGATGTTTCTATAAAAATGGATATGGTTTTCAAATAATTATTTGATTTCCAATGGTTAGAACATTTGGATGAGAAGATTCATATTTCAATCTAGGTTTGGATTCCTAATGATCTTCATTTGCGGGAGGTTCATTATTGTTTACTCTTGAGTTATTAGGCACATCTTATGATTCAATGAATGTTGTTTTTTTTTGTTTCCACTGATATATCTTATTCCTCTTATATATGTAGATCTGCAAAAGAAACACTGATTTTTGAGGAATCAATTCATGTTAGCTTTGACTTTTTATGGTCAAGCTTTTTGTCACCAAACTTGACATCAATTGATTCCTAAAAAATTATTATTTATTTGTTGAGTATTTTATAGGCTTTAGACTTTTGAAAGTATCCCAAAAAGGGACACTTTTGAGACCATGAATCAAATTTGCCAAGATTCTATTTGGTATTCAAAATATAGCATATGCAACCAAATTGATGAATGTAGGAAATGTTGGTTTTTTTTTTTCCCCTTTCCACAGTTTATAAGAAGTATTATTCAAAATAAGCCAAATATAGATTCTATTAGGAATATAACGTGCAATGTTAAGTGTTTCTGCCCAAAGTGCTTGACAACATTCATTTCGTGGATTATCGTGCTTGCCATTTCTTGAAGAGATCTATTTTTTCTTTCTACAACACTTTTTTGTTGAGGTGTTCAAGGAGACAAAAGGTTATGTAAAATTTCATTCTCTTCACATAAGTTTTTGAAAATCTTATTTTCAAATTTACCCAAATGATCATTACACATTATTGCAATACAAAAACCTTTTTCATTTTACACTTTTTTGTAGAAGATAGTGAAAACTTTATGTAAGTTATCCATGTGTTTAAGAAACTTTACCTATGTCTATTTGGAATAATCATCACTAATAACAAGTGCATACTTTTTACCACTGACATATGCAATATTTACAGAGCCCAATAAATGAAGATGTAAAATCTGTTGCTAAATATGTTACTAAGGATATCTTTAAGATAAGTTGTTTTATTCTTAGGTACCCACATTTAGTTAGATCTTGGTTTGTTAATTTTGAAATGTGTTTTGGCATTCAATGTTTTTTTTCGTATGGCAAGTTCTTTTATTGTGAAGAAAGAAGGAGTGGATGTTACGATGATAAGAGCATGTCTCATAGACCTTCAGAAAAATAACAGATTCAGGGTGTTTATTATAGGATTCATAAAAAATTTGTCTTATTTGTAGCATTGATTTTTTATTAGTGCATTGACTTTCACCAGAGAATACATAATTAACTAGAGGTAGAAAATCATTTGTTTGTCAAGGTTATTAGAGGAACACGATCATATGCTTGTTGTAATCAACCGATGAATCGAAGCATAACTTGTGTTTTCTAGAATTAAATGAGACGTGTTTCAAAGCGTGTTGAGCAAACTCAAAATAAAAAATTAGAAGCAAAGTCTTGGTGTTTGTTTGTCTTAGCCCAATCATTAGAGGATACAATCTAAGATCATACAAAATCCACTTGATATGAGAACTGCAAACTTAATCAGACCGTTAGTGCTTTAAATTGTTCCCGCAAAATGATTTTACTATCATCATAACAAGAATTTGGAATCTAGAAAAAATTTATCAATTTATTCGTCTTCTTCCATCTATAAGAGTACAAGTAGATTTGCCTTAGCTTTGTGTACCTGCTTATTTCAATCATAGTTGAGAACTAGAGAATCAAGGATACTCTTTGTTGTTTATTTGTGGCTACATTTTTCAAACTTTAAAGGTGAGAACATTTATCATAAAAATTATGACTTTATGGTGCATCTTGTGTTGTTTCTTTTTATCGATATTGAGATCATTCTGGATATCTCAACACCAGCACCGTCTTTTAGAGAATCATATTCATCTTTAACTTTGTCCCAATTGTGTTGATTGCAAGAAATCAATATGTATAATAAGGTTCTATATAAAATCTTCAGAGACTGATCTGCCAATAAACCTTATCAAGCAATAGTCCTTGTAATTGATTCTCCTTATCTTGATATGGAGACAAAAAGATTAGTTGATATCATGATCAAAGTATATCAAATAAACCTATAGAGAAATAATAGATTTCGAGTGTTGAGTAGAGGATGCATAAATTTCTCTTCTTTAGAACATTGTCTTTTAAAAAGTTGATTTTTCATCAGAGCATTGACTATCTAAAATGTTGATTGTTTCAGAGTGTTGACTTTTAAACATAGTCAAAAGATTAGATGGTTGATGTGATTATCAGAGACAAACAATCACTTGCTTGTCACATTTTTCAGAGGTATACAATCACTTGTTTTTTCACAATAAGAGTGATCAAATGGTTGTTGTAGACATCAAAGTCAAACTAATCATAACATTACACGTATTAGATAGAGCCACCAATGGCGCGTTTCCGAAGTCAGTTCACCAGACTTAGAATATGAAATTCAAGTGAAGCCTTTGTATTCCTTTAAATTAATCAAATTATCAGACGAAACAACATAAAGTCATTTAAAATAAACCTGATATGGGAGTTACCCACTTAAACAAAACATTAGTGATTTAAATTGTTCCCACAAAATAATTTTGTTATCATCAAAATAAGTAAGATTCATAGTTCTTCAAATCAACTTGATTATAATATAAATATCAGTTGCTCTTTCCAATCGACTTCTTCCATGTTTGTTGGTTTCTCTTCTCACAACTACTTTTGGAGAACATGTTGGGCAGACAAATCGTTAACCTTTCTTTGCCATTATGCAAAGTTTCACATTTCATCAAACCATGCTACCTTGAATTTTACACCAAAGTTACTTGTCATATGATTTTGATTGCTATAAAAGTAACAATATCTTAAAAGAATAAAGTCACAAATCACAAAGAGGAACTTAAGATGTTTGGTAACGAAGTTCGACCGATGATGCCTACGTCTTCGACTATAAAATAGTTGTAATTTCCTTTTATTAAATTGATGAATTTGGGTTTATAAAGTACAAGTTATGGTTAAATATTAATAATAATATTTACATTACAACAATACCTCTTAACTATACCACAAAGATTTATCCGACCCCCACCCCTTAGTTGATCGTACAACAACCAATTGTGCCAAACTGGGAACTTGATACTACCTATGAGCCATACTCAACAATCTCCATCTTGATGAATATCAAACTGCTATGAATATTTACTACATGGCGCTCTTATCCTAACAATTGGGGGATACAACTCTTGTTTAATACTGAAATACATGTAACAAGTGCAAGCAATGCTTGAACTTATCACTAGTTTTGTCCACATGTCAACTACATTCTCTCAAGTATGAACCTTTTAAAGTAATATCACATTAATATGATTGGTTCTTGCGTGATACACCTAATTATTTGCCAAATAAACTACACTCTAATTGGCACAATGCAATCAAACTCCATGTTGCTTAACACCCAATTCCTTATCTAATAATATAAGTCATAAATCCTCTTTTGTAGATTCAGCTAATGTCATGTACTCTACTTCATTTATAGACATCGCCACTATGAATTTAATAGATGAACTCCAACTACTAGGTCATCCTGCAATGGTAAAGACATATTATGTTAGAGATTTTATCACCTATGTCACCTTCATCTTCAAAATCAACATATCCTACAACTGATGAATTAACTTGTCTTTTGCTAAACAAAATACTATGATCTGTTATACATTTAAAGTACCTGAAAATCCACATGACTTCTTCCCAATGATGCTTACCTGGTTTGAACATAAACTTTCAATTTCACTTAAAGCTTACGCCAATTTTGGTTTAGTGCAAACCATATCATACATTAAACAACCAACAACTCTAGCATGCGAAACCTTTGGCAAATACTCAACTTTTGCTTGTGTCTTTAGCTATTGATCCAACGACAACTTAGCCAACGGATTTCTCACAACCTTCTAATTGTTCATATCAAATATGCCTAACAACATTTCTAGCATTCATATCCCTCTAGATGTCCATACCAAAAATCTTCATGACAACACCCAAGCCTTTCATGTCAAACTTTTTTCCCATTATAATTTTTAGTTTATTTACATCATGTAAAGGGGTAGCCTCAATCAACATATCATCAATAGACAGTAACATGAAAATAAAAGAGCCAACATTGAGGCTCTTGACATAAACACAAAAATCATACTCAGACCTTTTATAGCTAATCTGAAGCATGTATAAATCAAAACGCTTGTAACACTTTCTAGCAAACTATTATCATTGAAATCCTTTGGCTACTCAATGTATACAAGTTCATCTAGATTATCATGAAGAAATGTTGTCTTCACATCCATCTACTATAAATGCATATCACGACTAACTACCAAAATTAACACTACCCTAGTAGAAGTATGTCTGACGAGCAGAGAGATAACCTTTGTATAGTCAATTTCTTTTGTTGTGAATATAAATGGGTAGTTAACAAAAAATGTTAGGATTATAGAAACGACATTAAAAAGACATAAAAAGGATAGTTAGAAAAAGTCTCACCCACACACTAAAGCACCTATAGGGTCCAATGTGAGCTTCACCAAATGCACAATGAGCAGTACTTATTGAATGTTTTATAAGGGGAATACCAAAATATTGTTTGTTTCTTGAAACTAAGGTCTCAAAAGCTTAAATCATAAAAGACAACTACCATAAAATCCAAATGATCACTAAAATCTTATTCCATAGGTAAAATATTATTCCCCACTCATACTAAAATACTTTAATTTTCAAAAATAAATAAATAGAATAAATAAATATTTGCAATTTATATTTACCAGTAAACTAAATATGAATAAAATTTATCATACAATAAAAAACATACATGTAAAGAAAACTAATCACAATATCTATCAACATTTATTCTAAAACACTTTAAATACTAAATTAATTCTTTAAAATCTTATTTAATTAATATAGTAGTTAATTATAAAAATCGGAGTGTTACATAAGATGCATTTTTCAAATCCAACTCTCTTCTAACTTTTTCACCATCTCAAGTATTTAAATAGGATGATCACTCAAATAAAAAATATGCATCATCCTACCATAGGTTTAAATGTTTTAAAAACAAATTCTCAAAGTAAAATACACATACATTGTTAAATCTCTTTAAGAGTTGTAATGAGACCAAAGTGATCGCATGTAATTTGGGATAATAGGCTAATTACTACGAGTTTTGCAAACCTGCTTCTCGTTTATATTAAGACTACGACTATGACAACTTATCAGCCTGCAAAGTACAAGAGTGTAGAAAACTGATTTAATTCACAATATTTTAGTGTGTGCACTCCTCTTTTTGACATCAATGATATTTTAAGAATCACCTAATTACTAATTAGTGGAATATTGCATCATTTTACTTTTTGACATGAACTATGTTTTAAGGATCACCCAATTACTACTTAGCAAGATAACATATTTTTTTGTATTTTTTTTTCCTTCAATAGTTTTCTACATTTCATTCTCTTGTACACCACCCCACACTTAAAAGTTAATATTTCATGACCAACCCCGAATTTTTTTTTGCCAAGTCATAAAATCAATAGTTTACCTAACAACTCCAAGTAAGATTTTAGGATCCTAACAATAATATCTTCTAGAGTAATTTTGTAATAAGTTACTCTGCTTAGTTACTCAATATCAACAATAATTTTCACCAATGAAACCATCAAAGCAAAAGTTATTATTGTGTAGATCAACTCCATAAATTTTAATGCAATTTTAACACTATTTGATATTTCATTAAATAATTTTAAATGAACGTATACTAAGTTTTTATAAATGTAAATAAGTATCGATGACTAGATTACATAGCATCAAATTTAAGATTTATATAAAATTTTGTATGCTTGATCATTAATATACTGTGTAAATCATTTGTAGAAAGATTATCACATGAAAGAGAGGTTGAATTGTGTTTCAAATATAAAAAAAGAGTATATTTTAAGATGATTAAAACAAAGTGATGAAAATAGAACATATAAACAAAAGTACAAAACAACACTGCTAAATTATCTTTGTTTACCAACAACATAGTAGCTACGTCCAATCTCTTCAACCTCAAAGATTTAATTCACTAATTCAAGAACTAAATTGAACTTTCATTGAATGCCTTCTAACTTAGTACAATCAATAATTGGAGAATGCAATCACTATTGGACTAGGTTACAAAAACGAAAGATTTAAAGGCATACGATGACTTTTTAATGAAGGCATACGATTAGATGCAATGAAAGCATTTCTTGTATTAGATGCAATGAAAGCATTTCTTGCATTCACCAAACTTAGAATACGAAAAATCAATGTAGAGTCTCGATGTTTCTTTAACTTAGATCAAATATCAGAGGATGCAGTACAAAAATTTATACAATATTAAAATAATTTTGTTATCATCAAAACAAGTAAAGGTCATATTTCTTAAAAAAAATTTGGTTCTAACATAATGAACGATTTGATTATTGCAATTTATCGTTGATAATGAGTTATTAAATGAAGTAACTCATATATAATAGTAATAAAATAATATTTGCAATTTATAATCATTTCATCAATAGGAAATGTAATAAAAACTTCTAAATTTTAGTAAAATTATTCTACTTAAACGATCAACCAGTTTCGTTGAATAAAAAAATTAAAACCAAAATTACGCAAAATATCTAGTTAGTGATTAAATGAATAACATATGTACCTAATTGATCTAAGAATCAAAAGTGAACAGTTTATTTAAGTACCTCATAATGTTGGATAAAAACTTAAAAAACAAACATAAATAAATACTTAAAAGATACTTAAAACATGTATATGATGTTGTCAAATGCAAACCCTAACCCTATTATAGTGTACTTTTTCACACAACTCAATGAATTTTTTGGTTAGAGGAATTGAACCTAATAATTGAGTGTAAATGCCAAAAATTATTAGGACACACGTATATATATTACATTTTAATGTTTAATGCACATTATTTTAATTTATCTCTTATTTTCTATTTTCCTATTTTTTTCAGTTTCTAATGTTTCTCTACATATTATAGCTATCACTCATTATATAGTATTGAAGATATTTATTTTCCAAATTTCAAATGATACATACTATAATTTACAAATTGTGAAAAAATAATATATGTAAATGCAAAATTTTAAATTTAGCAGTTTATGTAAACAATAAATATAAATACCGAAATTTGATACCTATATATATATTTTTAATTATAATATTCATATTTTTATTAATTTAGAAATATTCATATTTTTATTAATATCCATATTTTTAAAAATACCGAAATTTTATTTATATATATATATATATAATTGTAATTATAATATTCATATTTTTATTTTGATATTAATATAGTAATTTTTAATGAATTTAGAAAATTTGTAACCTAACTCATGTGTAGGGATGGGAATAGGCTAGGCCGTCCGTAGGAGCCTATGGCCTGGCCTACTTATGGCCTGACCTATTTAATAAAAAGGCTAGGCTCAGGCTGTTTTTTAAAGCCTATTTATTTAAATAGGTCATGTAACACCCTAAATTTGATAATAAACTATTTTATTAATTAAATAGAATTTTAAATAATGAATTTGATGTTAAAATTATTTTAGAATATATGTTGATAAATTTCGTGAGTAATTTTTGTTATAAGGATGATTTCTATGATGTGTTGGTTTGATAGATGTTATATTTAATGAGCAATACAAATAATAAATATTTATTTTATTATTCTATATATTTTTTTAAAAATAATAGTATTTTAGTGTAATATTTGAATATAAAAAGAAAATATTTTATACGATTTTACGTGTATATACGTGTACCCAATTAATGTAATATTTTTCTGTGCATTAGATTGATGTTAAGTATGTACATAGTTATATTTCAATTATTTATAACTACTTTTTATTTTAAATTATTTAATTTATAAATAACTATCTTGAGATGTTAGAAATATTGTGATTGATTTCCTTTACTTTTGTGTATAACATATGACATGATGATTTTATACATCTTTATTGTAATTTAGTAATTAATATAAATTATTGATGTTATATTTATTTAATCGATTTGACTATTTTATAAAGATGATAGTATTTTATGGGCTGTTAACTAATTTTACAAATATTTAGATGAATTTGTTAGGTAGGCATGGGCTGTTAACTAATTTTACAAATATTTAGATGAGTTTGTTTGGTTTTGCTAATATTTAGATGAGTTTGTTAGGTTTTGCTGCTTGTTTTCTACCCGCCGCTTTCCAAAACAAAAATATAAATAAAGAGACTTTGTGAATCCTGATTTGTACTAAAATAAAACAAAATAAAGAAAAGGGAAGGGAGTTGAATGGGAAGCCGTAGAACTCAAGAGTAAACACAACAACAACCTATCGTTTTTTTACACCGGTGATCAATAACTGTTCCGTAAAAGCTTCTCCGTTCTCATCCAAATTTGAGTATGTTATTTCATTCATTTCACTTGTTAATTAAACATAATTTTCTAGATTTTTAACAACCCCAATTTCTATATAAAATACCCGACTTCTTCATTTGTAGAATTCGTTATTTTGCACCGTTCTCCTTAACCGTAAGTCCGATTTGAGTGAAACCAACGCCAAAACGACCGTGTGAAAAGTGACTATATTATCCACTGATTGGGTTTCTGATTTATGGTAATTTTCTTTGGCCGATTTTCGAATTTAGTTTTTTTGGAATATCTCCTCTTAATTTATTTTTGACGTTTACCCATAAACTGTCGAGTTAGATCGATTGAAGGAAAAAGAGTCAATGAACAAAGATTGTTTGCTTGTGGAATCGTATTCATGTGTGAAAGCGTCAAAATAAGGTAAGGGGTGAGAGAGCGTTTGAATTCATGAGTATAATATATTGTGAGATGAACAGAAAAATCGTATTTCCCAACGATTCATCCAGGGCTTGCTACGTACGGCAGTAGCCCTTTGAGAGATAAATTGATTAATTTGAAATATGAGAATTGTGAGGTTAAAATGTGAAATAGAAATTTTTATAAGGCGTTGATTGATTTAATTTTCGATACTTGTGTGGTAGTTGATATTTGTTATTATTGTGATGTTGGATGTTGAATGAAATTATGTGTACATGTTTGCTTAGATGAAATTATGTGATGTGATAATAAAATATGAATGCATGGTTTGATATATGCTTACGTGATGATAATGATGATTTTTGATTGATGATAGTGATGTTATAAAATTGTGATGAGTTTATACGATGATCATGATTATTTATGATTAATGATATTATAAAATTGTGATGAAATTATTGAAGTACCCCATACTTGATGAGATAGTGATGATTCTTAAATATGGTGCTCTTAATGGAGTAGTCTAAGCTAATGGGGGAGAAAATAAATATTGTGAATTGTGAAGTGAAGATTATTTTGTCATCATATAGGTAGGGCCTGACAAGCCTAGTGATTCTGGGGAAGTACAACTGAATGAGACTGATCGTGGAGGGCTACAGTCGAACTGTAAAGTAAGACTGATAGACCTTGGGGGTACACCTAGTGGGGAATTCCTAAGTGGATTAGTGGGTTATTCCCTAAGGCCGGGAGCTACCGTGCAACACAAGAGTACCTCGACCGTCGCATATATGTGTCTCGGGTTGAGTTGAGGGGATCTATGAGAACTTGGCCATTCATGAATTGTCCGTCCACTCTTGTAGTGGCATAGTATCATGGCCTCCTAACCAAGTACTTCAGAGTTAGAATGGTCCCACATTATGAAGTAGAGTCTAAGCTCATGCATAACATTACATTTCCTTGTGATTGTTTTGTTGTGATTGATGTGTTTCAGAGGTAATATTAATTAGATGATTTGATGCATATTATAATGAGATGATTATTTTACTTGACTGACTTTGATGTTATAGTATGATACTATTTAATTAAATATTTTGATATATCGTAAAGTGATTATGATGCGGTTCTATTATGATTGTTTGCGTGTTCTTCTTACTCATATTATACTATTAACATGATTTGAAAACTCACCTCCTTCGTTGTTTGTGTTTGACTGGCTGGGCCCTGCGTTTGCAAAATCGCAGTTATTACAGGTTAATGAGTCTTGAAGTTCAAGTTTGGGAGGAACCCCGCTCTGATAGGTGATACCGGGAGTAAGGGTTTTAATTTGTATTATACTTGTTTAATTTGAATCAAACTTTATAGGAATATGATATAAATTATTATATATATATATATATTATGTTGGGATTTAGGGTGTCACAGATCAGGCTTAGGCTTATAAAAAAGCTTGTTAGGCCTAACAGGCCGGCCTATATATATTTATTATTTATTAATATTATTTTTTATTATTATATTAATAATATTATTTTCTATTTTAAATTCTATCAATTAGGCAATCACTTACTAATCATTCCATATTCAGTAGTCGTTCCATATTCGATAGCAGTTCTATATTTGGTAGTCATTTTATATTCGGTAACTGTTCAATTAGTCAATCACTTAGTAGTTGTTCCTTATTTGTTTAAGAAGTAATAATGGATTCGTTTAAAAAGGCTTTTAAAAAGGCTTCCAGGCCAGGCTAGGCCAAACTATTAAAAAGGTCAGGCTTAGGCCGAAAAAAAAGCCTATGATAGGACGTAGGTCGAAAAAATTAATCGTAGGCCAGACTCAGGCCTTTCAAAGCCTGGACTGGCCTGGCCTATTCCCACCGCTACTCATGTGGACCTGCCAGGCTGTAATCGTATATGGGTGAGTTTTGGCAGAAAAAAAGGAGAGTGCTAATTTTTATTAATTTTTTTTTTATAAATAAAATGTATAAATACCTACAAAAAACTTTACACATAATTGTTCCTCGTTTTTAAGATACGAAAAAACAAGTAATCATCATATATCTTTTAAAAAAAAATTGGATGTTTGTATTTGTAGGAGCGTCTAATAACCATTTATTTATCTTTTCTATTTACATGCGGCGTTGGTTAAAAATAATTATTATATCCTAGAAAATTTTAAGTACTACTTATGAGAATAATTTAACCGGCTAATTTATCTATGATGGCGAAATACTCTTAAGTTTAATTCTTTTGCACAACTTAGCCAAATTCTATATGTTTTGGAATTTTCTAATTCTATCTTGTTTTATTAAATGCTAATATTTATTTGTTGTTTATTATTTGTCATAATTTAAGGTCTAATATTTATTGGTGTAATGGCCTCTATCCTTAGGAAATTATATACAAGATTATTAACCAAATTATCCAATTTCTTCCTAACTGATAAACTTAATATTAAAACCTACTTGTTTAATATTAATTCCAATTTAATAGTGATAGATTCAAAAGATTATTCCAAACAGAGATTCAAAAACATGTATTATCAAGATAAAGAGTATAGAGATAGAGAAGTGTGCATCAGGGATTTTTATACTGGTTCGACTATCGATTTGATAGTCTACATCTAGTCCTGAAATCACTAAATGATTTCAGCCTTCACTAGAAATGATTTGAGTATGTTTACAGACTTTCCAATACTTCAATGCCTATACATCTAACTCAACATCAAACTACAACAACAACCAATCTATCCTTAAGAACTACTCGCCAAGCTCTAGCAACATTAGATTGAGATCTCTTTTAGATGATCACACACACTCTAAAAGATGGCCACCAGTTTCACAATACTGGATTTCAACACCACTTTTTTTAAGAAAGATTGTTCTCTTAAAAAGAACTAAGAACACTTGATTCAATCACAATAAATTCTCACACTAAGTATTTGCCAATGATGTTTGTGAGTTAGAACAATTTTTCTCTAAATATATTTTTTCGAATGGCTAATGAAATCTTTCAGTTCTTTCTCTATTTCTGTTCTATATTGTTATGAATTGATATTTTGAAAATTTTGATTGATTCAGCTTATATAGTTTCAGAAAAAGTTTAGACAAATCAATTTCCCAATTGATTTTATTAATGTGTATTACCAGCTCAATCGATTTCCTAATCGATTATCGCGTTTCTTGTTTTTCTTGAGTCTTAAAATAGATGAACTAATCGATTTGCTAATCAATGTTTTTAATGCATATATCATAAACTGATACTTAGTTTATATCAGAGTCGATTGACAAATCGATTATAATTGTTTAGTTCAAAATGTGAGATCAAACAATCGATTACTCAATCGATTCATTTTTATTAACATAATTGATTTGGCACTGGGCTAAATTATGCCTGTAACTTAGACATTTACTCCAATCGATTTGCCAATCGATTGACTTGTCCCACTAACTCAAATATTTAGTTAAAATCGATGTGTCAATCGATTATGCAATACATTTCTGATAAATGATGAACTAATTCATTCATGCTATCGATTAACTAATCGATTAGTAAAAAGTTTGTTACTTAAGAAAAGTATAACAGTCGATTGCTTTAATCACATAACACATATTTGATGAAAAACCTTTTAGTAATTGATTTGTCAATCGATTAACTCAGTGAAAGCTTTGTTCTGTGAGTCAGAAAATCGATTAACCTATTGATTTACCAATCGATTTCTTTAATCACAGAACACATGTCTGATTAAAAACATGTAAGTAATCGATTTAATCAGTGAAACCTTTGTTCTATGAATAAGAAAATCGATTGACTAATTGATTTACCAATTGATTTACTAATTGATTGATTAATGCACTTATTTTATGATTTCAGTTTTAATTGGCAAATATTAGATGTGTGAAATCATAATGATGAATCTACCTAATAAACACTATGACCAATAGACAAATTTACACATAATCTTCAAGCCTTGTATGATATGATCAATCTTTGCTTGATTGGTTGAGATATGAGATTTGTCCAAGTGTAGTGTTTGATTCTTTCACATAATCTTCAAGCCTTATGATATAATCAATCTTTGCTGAAATGTTTCTCAACTCAAACTATTAGATTAATCAGATAATGCATATACATTGTATGTTTGGAAGTTATATCAAAATCAATGTCAAGGAGGCATATATCTTACAATATTGTCTAATTTTGTTTTCAACATCACCATTATATTATATTTATCTTATTATTTACCAATCGATTGTCCAATCGATTTCTTTAATCACAGAACACATGTCTGATTAAAAACATGTAAGTAATCGATTTAATCAGTGAAACCTTTGTTCTATGAATAAGAAAATCGATTGACTAATTGATTTACCAATTGATTTACTAATTGATTGATTAATGCACTTATTTTATGATTTCAGTTTTAATTTGCAAATATTAGATGTGTGAAATCATAATGATGAATCTACCTAATAAACACTATGACCAATAGACAAATTTACACATAATCTTCAAGCCTTGTATGATATGATCAATCTTTGCTTGATTGATTGAGATCCGAGATTTGTCCAAGTATAGTGTTTGATTCTTTCACATAATCTTCAAGCCTTATGATATAATCAATCTTTGCTGAAATGTTTCTCAACTCAAACTATTAGATTAATCAGATAATGCATATACATTGTATATTTGGAAGTTATATCAAAATCAATGTCAAGGAGGCATATATCTTACAATATTGTCTAATTTTGTTTTCAACATCACCATTATATTATATTTATCTTATTATTATCTCTATGTTTTCTCTCCCATAATGTCAAACGGGTGTTTGATTTTAAACATTTTTCAATTTAAATACAACCAGATGATCCTATACATATAAGGATACTTTTGATTTTACCACACAAACAAATCTTTAAATAAAAGGAGTTTTATAATATCATATATTTAGTGAAAAAATCATTTAATTTAATTTATAATAAAACTAAATCAAAAATATCATTTTCTTAACTTTGATTTGCATAACAACAACATTATGGAAAATGGGACCAATACATGCATATTTTGATATTTAATGGATCAATAGGAGAAAAAAATATTTAAAGAAAGAATTCCAAAAACAAACGTCAAACATTAAAGATTTATGGAGTAACCTTAAATACTAAATTCTTATTTTAAAATTTAAATCGACATTTTTCTTCATGGTTATAATTTGAATTTACAATGATTATTTCTCATCTCAAAGACCAAATATTGTGTACCATTTATTTAAATATAACACATTTATATTTCATTAGTTATCTCATAGTTTTTTTTATCATACTTTACAATAATATTTTATGTTTTATTTCGTTTAATATAAAACTTATTTATATTTATAAAAAATAATATTTTCTTCAAGCTAGAAGAAAAAGTCTAATTTACAAATTTATGACCATTAAAATTGTAACAACAACAAACTATAAGATTAGGATTAGAAACATCTGAAATACAATATCCTTGATAATATCCTTTGCCAGTGCAGAAGGACATGCATTTAGGTGTTTGGGAACATGGAGAAAAATATTTCTCGAATTTAAGTGACATATGTGTCGAACATATTGAAAAGAGTAGTATTAATGTACTAAATAATCAATATGCATAAAAAAAAAACAATATATAAAAAATTCAAATTCTATTATGTAAATTATCTATATATCTATTGAGAATAGAAGAACTAACATCAAAGTTACCATAATAAACTTATGTGTATTGATCATTGTTCTTTCTTTTCTTCAATGATCATCTTTAAATCGATAAGTAAATTTGAAATGTTTGTATATATATATATATATGTATATATAAAAGTGATTGTAAAAGAATATAATAAATAAAACACATATAGATATTTAATTTACTTTAATGATGCACGACTATATATTATTTATTTTAAAGTTCGGTCAAAAAATACTTAATTTCCTTTTAAGATTACATTTTATTATTTACCATTTTAATATTTTATATACTTACTTTAGTTTTGTCTATTGTGTTGAATTACACATTATAATAATAGCAATAAATAATAATAATAATAATAATAATAATAATAATAATAATAATAATAAAAAAATATAATTACAATAGTAACAAAAAATTAAATAATGAGCGGGGACATTTGCATTGCTAGAATTTTCAAAACCTGAGGTTTTTTTTTCCTTGCCACGTTGGGATTTTTATGTACACCATATGCAAGTATCCTTGTTTAGGTTACCACTTCCTACTAGTATCCCTCATGTCCAAAATTGTGCAATCCTAATACCTCAAGTGCATAAACCTTGTTTTGGAACAAGACTTTGAAGAATCCGTGGCCTCCTTTTTATGGGTGTGAGACAGTATGATTAATTGAACCATATTAATAAATTGGATTCTATTGCATCATAAAAATCAAATCTTTTATGAATTTGTATTACATATTTAAAATAATTAAATTTAATTTAAAAATTAGTTTAACAACTTAAAAAATGTTTAACTTCAAATAGGATTTTCTTGAAAAATCAGTTTAACAAAAAATTTATTTTTTTGAAAAAAATAAAAAAAAGTTAAATAATTTTTTTGTTGAAATAGTTTTTGAGAAAAATTGAAAACATTTCTTTTTCTGAAATTTTTTACTTCAATTTTTTTATTGGGAAATTTTTATATCTATTATTCTGTAATAAATTTTTGCCAAAAGAATTTTGAAATTATTTTTTCAAAAAAAAATTTATAGGAAAATTTTTTACATTTATTTATCTCGAAAAATATTGATATTTTTCATCAAAAGAATTTCAATTTTTTTTTAAATAACTATTTTGAAATCAATTTTAATTAAAAATTAGTTCAAAATATTAAACTTATTTTATATTTATAAATTAGTTTAAACCAGTTCAAAATTGCATTGAACTTAATTTTAAAGTGATTTTTAATAACTAAATCAAATTATTAACGTGGTCCAATGAAATTCGGTTTTTGCACCATGCGTATCCCAACAGTCATTTCTCACATGTTCTTTTGGGATTTGATCATAAATATTTTCATAGTCTTTTATCCATAAGTGTAAGAGTTTGTTATGTAATAATATTTAAAATCATCTTAAAAACATGGACTAATTTAACAATTATTCAACTAATCAATATTTTATATTATTTAGATTACCAAAAATATACGGTTGGTTCATCAAAAACACAAGAATTAAATTTATAGTAACAATGTAAAAGTAATTCAATCGAGAGAAAACTTAGGATCATGGTTTTACTTGTGATTTTAATACATCAAATCCTAGTTTTATAAGAAATTTATTGTCCTTCTAACTATTAATTCCTCCTCTAAAAACAATTAAAAAAAGATTGATCATTCAATGTAAGATTATTTTCTATCTATTAATTATTTGATTGATCATATAAAAAACCTAATTAAGAGAAGACATGAAAAATTAAGAGATTAAAAAATTAGTATCTATGTTTAATAATACTACACTACTAGAAAATTTAAAATTTGCTATATATAGTTTGCGGCGGTTGCAATAAAACTGCCATCGTCTTACATTTGTGGCAATTCATGCGCAACTTCGTAATTCTCTCTCCGTTGCACCTCCTATGTCTGTCATGCCATGTAAGCTCTTTCTCTCTTCTCGTCTTCCAAAGTCTCCTCTTCGTGCATGTTTCTCTTTTTGATGTTGCTCCATTTTTGTTAGGTGCTCAATCAATTTCAATTTGAAACCCAATCTACTTGGACAATCTATCATGATGCAAAACATCAGTTGCAACATCATAGTCATGTATTTTGTATTTATATGTAGTAGTTGTTTCCCCAAATAACATATATATATATATATATATATATATATATATATATATATAGTTTATGATTGTTCCCTCGATAATGTTCGTAAAACTCTGCGACTATATTCAATTAAGATTGGTCTAACACATTTGAAGACTTTAAATAAATTTAATATCTCACAAAATTAATATAATTGATGTCATGTAATAATTTTTCTTCGATTGATTTAATATCATTGAGATACTATTAAATTTAGAAAAAGTTAAAGCATTATATACTTTAATTTAAAAAATATTAAAACATGAGACTTTTTATTAAGTAAAATTATTTTTTTAAAGCATTTTAATAAAATTATTTTTTTTTCACGAAAGTTTAAAACGATTGGTTTAGCGGTTTTACTTGTTTCCACGTTGTTTACTTACTCTCAAATTTTAGTATGAATTAGCAAAATATATTTGTTTGTTTGCGAAGGTAGAATTAGCAATGAATTAGTGTGGTTGGTTTTTTCTTTTTGCTTATGAGTAGCTTATATTTCATTTGTGTGGATTGAGTGCGGTTGGTGTTTTTATTTTTATTATTACCTCTCAGGGGTTTTATATAAGTTCAACTGTAGTTTTAGTTTTCTTATTTTAAAAATTAATAGTTTTAATTTTATTTTTTGATATTTTTAATTAAAAATAATGAATTAAAATGCTTAATACTCTTGAAATTGAAATAAAATATTGTAAAAACTTAGTTTTCAACTTTCAATTTTTAATTCAATCAATGACATATGAATAATTAATACATTTAGGTAGTTTTATATCATATAATTGTACAAGAATTAATACAACTTTGTTTATAGTTGGAGGTAAGATTTCAAATAGTATTCCAAACATAGATATTTCATTAAAAACATATATGGTTTTTGGATGATTATTTAACTTCCTATGATTAGATCGTTTGGATGAGAAGATTCATATTTCAATCTAGGTTTGGATTCCTAATGATCTTCATTTGCAGGAGGTTAATTATTGATCATTCTTTAGTTATTAGGCACATCTTATGATTTATTAATGTTGCTTTGTTGATTCCTCTGATATATCTTGTTCCTCTTATATATGTAGATCTGCAAAAGAAATACTGATTTTTTGAGGAATCAATTCAAGTTAGCTTTGACTTTTTATGGTCATGCTTTTTTATCACCAAACTTGACATGAATTGACTTCTCAAAAATTATTGTTTCTTTGTTGAGTATTCGTTATGATTTAGACCTTTTAAAGTATCCCAAATAGGGACACTTTTGAGACGATTAATCAAATTTGCCATGATTCTATTTGTTATTTAGAATATAACATATGCAATCAAATTGATGAAAGTAGGAAATATTGGGTTTTATTCCTTGCCACAATTTATAAGAAGTATTATTAAGAATAAGCCAGATATAGATTCTATTATGAATATAACATGCAATGTTAAGTGTTTATGCCCAAAAGTGGAAAACAACATTCATTTCGTGAATTATGGTGCGTGCCATTTCTGGAAGAGGTCTTTTTTTACTTTCTACAACACTTTTTTGAATAGTTGTTCAATGACACAAAAAGTTATGTATAATTTCATTCTCTCCACATAAGTTTTTGAAAATCTTATTTTCAAATTCACCCAAATAATCATTACGTATTATTGCAATACAAAAACCTTTTTCATTTTACACTGTTTGTAGAAGATAGTGAAAATTTTATGTGAGTCACCTCTGTGTCTAAAACTTTATCTATGTCTATTTGGAATAATCATCACCAATAATAAGTGCATAGTTTTTACCACTAACATATGCAGTATTTACAGAGCCCAATAAATAAATATGTAAAAGTTCAAGTGGTTTAGAAGTGACAACAACATTTTTAAAGGAAAAAAATGATTTTTGTGTTTCTTTTTTTTGGCATGTCTCACAAAGAACATCTTATTCGTATTTATGTTTTGTCAAGTCTCTTACTAAATCAAGTCTTTTGAATTTTGAGATTAACCTCAAAATGGCATGTCCTAATCCTTTGTGCTAAATTGGTTGTTCTTCATTCACAAACATAAGCCATTTTACTTCTTGTTTTTCATTATTGGATAAATTTATTTTGTAAATGTAGTTTTTCCTTTGTATAGTAAATAGTATGGATGCATTTGTTTGACTTATTGCCTACATGAATTTTGATTGGTAACAACACCATAACCATTATTGCTTAATTGACTTATGCTTAGTAGGTTATGCATTAGTCCTTTTCCAAGTAAAATATTTTTAATAAAGGGAACAAAACCATTACCTATTGTGTTGTGCATAATGAACTTACCGTTCTAATCAACTCCAAAACCTATAAATCCTCTATTCTTGAGGGTCAGGTCGTGAGCATCACTTTTCCATGTACAGTGAATGGTGTTTTTATATTTGTTGCTAAGGATATCTTTAAGATAAGTTGTTTTATTCTTGGGTAGCATTTAGTTAGATCTTGGTTTGTTAGTTTTGAAATGTGTTTTGGAATTCCATGTTTTTTTGCATATGACAAGTTCTTTTATTGTAAAGAAAGAAGGAGTAGAGGTTACGGTGATCAAAGCATGTCTCATGGACCTTCAGAAAAATAACTAATCCAGGGTGTTTATTAGATGATGCAAATTTTTTTTGTCTTATTTGGAGCATTGACTTTTATCTATGCATTGACTTTTATTACTGCATTGACTTTCATAAGAGAATATATTATTAACTAGAGGCAGAAAATCACTTGTTTGTCAAGGTTATTAGAGGAACACGATCAAATGCTTGTTGTAATAATCCGATGAATCGAAGCATAACTTGTGTTTTCCAAAATTAAATGAGACGTGTTTCAAAGCGTGTGGAGCAAACTTAAAATAAAAAATTAGAAGAAAAGTTTTGGTGCTCGTTTATCTTAGCCCAATCATTAGAGGATACAATCTAAGATCATACAAAATGCACTTGATATGAGAACTGCACATTTAATTAGACCGTTAGTAGTTTAAATTATTTTCACAAATTGATTTTACTATTATCATAATAAGAATTTGGAATCTAGAAAAAAAAATTCTCAATTTCTTCTTCTTCTTCCATCTGTAAGGGTTCATACTTCCTTACAAGTAGATTTGCCATAGCTTTATGTACCTGCTTATTTCCATTATAGTTGAGAACTAGAGAATCAAGGATACTCTTTGTTGTTTATTTGTGACTTCATTTTCCGAACTTTAAAGGTGAGAACATTTATCATAAAAATTCTGACTTTATGGTGCATCTTGTGTTGTTTCTTTTTATCAATGTTGAGATCATTCTGGATATCTCAACACCATCACCGTCTTTTAGAGATTCATATTCATCTTTAACTATGTCCCAAATTTTAGGATCCCGTGAGAAGTAGAAACTTCAAAGCCAATGTTTCCAATACTCAAATCTTTCTCCATTAAACAAAGAAGGGTTGTTAACATACTTGAATCCCATAGGGAAGGGTTGTTTCCAATACTTGAATTTTTCTCCACTTGTAACTTCATCCTTAGAGTTTGTCATAATAATAAATATCTTAACTAAAACATGGTTAAGTTCTCAACTTTGAGATTGAGGTTTTAATTGTGCTTTATTTTAAAAATATTTTACCAAGATTAAAACAAAGTGATAAAAAAAGGAGCAGATAAAACAGAAACACATACAAATACAACCAATTTATTGTTGTTCATCACCTACACAATAGCTACATCCAATCCCTTCAAACTAAAGGATTTAATCCACTAAATCACCAACTAAATCAAATTTCCATTGAACATGTACTAGTCAAATTGACTGTTTTCAAGGATTTTCAATCATTTAACTTAGTAAAGTCAAGTTGTTGAGGAATGCAACCACTACTAGGCTAGGTTACAAAATAATAAGTTAAAGGGTTTTTCAAATACTCTAACAAAAAGGTATTTACAATGTTATATTCTCAAAAATTGTTTCTCATCACTTAGACCAAAATAAATGATAAATAGCAAGAGTGAAGAGATGACTATATTGTGCTTATTGTAGTGTGCTTATAGAGATGACTATGAGAGTTGCATGTCCTTTTATAGATAACTTTAGGGTTTCTATCAATTGTGTTGATTGCAAGAAATCAACATGTATCATGAGTAGGGATGGCAACGGGGCGGGTCAGGGATGATTTTATGCATTACCAACCCCGCACCCGCAACTCCAATACCGTCCCTGCACCCGCACCCGTCGGGGGTGATTTTTTATCATCCACCCCCGCACCCAACGGGGACGGGTTTCCCCGCTCCGCATCCGCCCGCACTCCAAAAATTGGAATTTTTTTATTCATAGCATAAAAAATCAATAATTTGGCTAAATAATAACATTCAACATAACTTCTAAAATTACACTAATCAAAATAATAAAATCATAATATCTTGAAATTTGTTTAAGTTTGCTACAAGTCATAATATTTTGATCAACAAAAGTTCAATTCGAACAAAAGTTCGAAATATTCAAAGTTCAAACAAACTAATCAATCAAAAAATAGTAAAAAGTTCCAAATCATCCAAACAAAAAGGTTCTAAATAAGCATTTTCTAATGATCATCTTCATCTTCATCTTCATCTTTAAGACGGGAATTGGAAAGTGAAGTAACACTACTGATCAACAATTCACCTATATTAAAAAATAAAAGTTAAATATTAACATTTAACATAACAAATTTAAATCAAACAATGTAGAGAATAGAATGCCTTCATCGTCAAACTCTATTTCATTGAGTAAAATAGCATTTTTATTATTCACTTTAGAATTTGAATCACCTATCAATATCAACATAGTACAATATAAACAACAATAATTTAAGATAATCAAAATTATTAGCTATTTCAATTATTTATTAAAATGAATAATTGAAAACAAATACCAGTCTTCTCAACACTCCATAACCAACTTCTAGCACACATCAAGGCCTCTAAAGTAGTCCAATGAAGTCGGCTTCGATGAGGGCTTAAGATATGTCCACCGATACTGAATGCAGATTCAGAAGCTACAGTAGAAACATGAATTGTCAATACATCCTTTGCAATGGTTTGAAGTGTTGGATACTTAACACCATTCAACATCCACCACAACAAAATGTCAAAATCAGGACTTATTGGCAAAACTTCCTCCTCTAAATAAACATCCAACTCTGTTTTGACAAACGAAGTTCTAGCTATTTTTTTCTTCTAACATACAAATCATAGTCTTCTAAACCATCATCCTCAACATTACTAAAGTGGACATCCAACATTTGAGAATCACTACTAGAACCATTATTCATTTTCAATTGATATTCATAAAGCAAATCATAACACAACTGTCGAATCAACTTAAATTGGTCATTAGCATCATTCCCATACAACTTAACATAATAATATTCAAGCAACTCTATTTTGTACCTAGGATCCAAAACAACAGCAACTCCCATTATTTCATGAACCAGATTCTAACATTTTTCAAATTTTCCCAACATATTCTCTGCCATTTTTTTTATCAATGCATCAGAGGATTTAATCCACTCATTTATTGCAATTTTGATCATACAAATCTTAGGAAAATATTGATTGGAAGTTGGATAATTAGTTCCAGAGAACACTTCAGTGATAGAATTGAACAATTTCAATTTGCCACAAATATCTTTTGCAAATTTCCAATGTAAACTTTTAGGCAAACAAGTGTATTGGGATTCACGTTGTCTTAATTGACTAAATAATTCTTCATACAAATTGGTAACATCAAGCATCTTGTAAGTTGAATTCCATCTAGTCGGACAATCTAAAACCAAACTCTTGGTGCAAGAGATTCGTAATTGTTTGGTAGTCTCCTCAAACTTTTTCTTCCTTTTAGGTGTTGCAGTCCAATATGCAACACTATCTCGAATCCTCTCCACTCCATCTTTCACAACATCTAATCCATCTTTTACTATCAAATTAAGTATGTGCGCACAACAACGCATGTGAAGTAAGGCCTTATCCTTTAACAATGTATTAAATTGCAACTTATCCTTAATTTTTTCAATCATTGCATCATTAGTGCTACAATTATCTAAAGTGATAGTGGAAAATTTTGTATCAATATTCAAATCCATCAAACATTCAACCAATGCATTACAAAGTCTTTCACTTGTATGAGGGGCAGGAACATAAATAAACCTAATATAAGAAGATTCGTATTCAATGACTAATATAAATAATATTCAATCAAACTAGTATTATAAGAAATTATAATTACCTCAAAATTTGATTTATAGATCCCAATTTTCATCAATGTAATGAGCAATGACAGTCATATACCCTTTTTTTTCATTGCTCGCAGTCCACATGTCAGAAGTAATGGCCACTCTTTGTGGAAGAGTTTCTAGCAACTTCAAAATTATAGTTTTCTCAACTTCATACCCTTTGAATATCTCTTTTTTTATAGTATTTCTACAAGAAACTTGAAATAATGGTTAGAGAGAGGCTGAGTATCTCCTAAAACCAATATGCTCCACTATTGAAAGTGGATATTCATGCAAAATAATTGCATGTGCAAGCTCTTTCCTAGCATTTTTAGTATCATAGATTCCAATCCCCAACTCCTTTTTACCTTGCAAGACCTTAGTGGTAAGAAATGTTTGTCCGTTATTATGTCTCATGGTAGACAAACGTGGAGTACATATTTTCATATGTCCGCACATGTGTGAGGTCCTGTCTCTTGCTCTCCCACCAAGCAACTTCTTGCAATAATTACATTTAGCTTTTTCTTTTCCATCAACTTTGACCTTTGTAAAATGATCTCATACAAAACTTTTAAGTCTATTGTTACGATCTTCGGGTATTTTATCTGTCATATTATCATTTGTCTCATCGTGTGGTGTTTGCACAGTTTCATTTTAAGTAGAAACATTAACTAATGAATTACAACATTCATTCATGGTTGGTTGATGTGAACTTTCTTCTGAAGTAAGTTGACATGGTAGTGGCAGAGATTATGTGCCTTCAATTTCCATTTATATATTCCGTAAATTTGCACATAAAAACAAATTAAATTCATAAATAAGTTATACACTCACTCACACACACATATATTTCTTAAAAAATTTATGATGTAGTCAAATTAAATCCATAATTTTGCTGGTATTAGACAAGCTTTGCTACGATTTTGCTAGTATTAGTCAAGTTTTGTTGTGTCATGAGTTGGTTGCTTGTTTGTGAGATTGATATGTCTAATTTTGAAATTGGATGCAGTTAGGGCTTTGCCCTGAAGCTACAAGTCATTTGCAGGAATTGAAGGATAATCTTATTGCTATCTCTAATAAACTGCTTGACAATGTTTAAAATCTCAATTATGTGGAGATAGCAAAGCTTCGCCAAGACAGGTGTGCCTTTACCTTGGAATTGAAGTTGCTTTTTATATTTTTATTGTATAATTATGCTTCATTATTATACTTGGAAAAAATTGTTGCAGCATATCCCTTTTGAACTTGATATCATTTGGACTGAAAGTAAAATTGTTGCTAGTGCTAGGTCACAGCTGAATAAGCAAATTCAGCAGCTTGAAAAATATATTCATTCCAGTAATATTGACGAAGAAAGACAAAATTCCAGTAAACGTATTAGTTATTACCGATATCAGAATTTGGACCTAACAAACCTAACTGCCCTATATATACTTTCATGAGATTCTTCTAGTGCCACAAACAAGCATCCTTTTACAACCTTATTACAAGACAATAATGGAGAAAATATGTAGAAAAATATCCAGATTTCAGCAAGAAAATAATAAGAAAATATGCTGCTGAAAAATCTCAAGACTAATACACAAAAATGAAACCGAATTAAAAATTAAACAAAAAAACTGAAAACGAAAATGCATCAAAATGTAGAAAATTTGAAAACGAACCTCAAAATTATAGCGGCGAAGAAAGTAAGAGGTGACACACAAAGGATGACGAAGACGATGCACAAAGAGGAGGGAGGACGGCCGAGATAGAAAAAGTGAGGGTGGAGGTGGACGGTGGCATCAAGCTAGGAAAAAGAAGGAAGATTGATAAAATTAGGGTTTTATTACTATTTTAAGAGATATAAGGGTATTTAAGTAATTGTATTTATGTCGGGTGGGTGCGGGGAGGATTTGATGAAACCCGCCCCCGCACCCGCTTGTAACTTTGAAAAACGGCAAAAATCTGCACCCGCACCCATTAAAAATGGTTTTTCCCCGTTAAATGCGGGGCGGTTCGGGTTCAAATGCCATGCCTAATCATGAGGTTCTGTATAAAATCTTCAGAGACTGATTTGCCAATAAACCTTATTAAGAAATAATCCTCGTAATTGATTCTCCTTATCTTGATATGGAGACAAAGAGATTAGTTGATATCATTATCAAAGTATATCACATAAACCTATAGACAACTAACAGATTCCGAGTGTTGAGCAAAGCATGCATAAATTTCTCTTCTTCAGAACATTGTCTTTTATAACGTTGATTTTTTATCAGAGCATCGAATATCTAAAATGTTGATTATTTATCAGAGTGTTGACTTTTAGACATAGTCAAAAGATTAGATGTTTGATGCAATTATCAGAGACAAACAATGACTTGGTTGTCACATTTGTCAGAGGCATACAATCACTTGTTTTTTCACAATAATAGTGATCAAATGCTTGTTGCAGTCATCAAAGTCAAACTAATCATAACATTACTTGTATTAGATAGAGTCACCAATGGCGTGTTTCCAATGTCGGTTCACCAGACTTAGAATATGAAAATCAGAGTGAAGTCCTTGTGTTCCTTTAACTTAGTCAAATTATTAGACGAAACAATGTAAAGTCATTTAAAATAAACCTGATATGGTAGTTACACACTTAAACAAAACATTAGTGATTTAAATTGTTCCCACAAAATTATTTTGTTATCACCAAAACAAGTAAGATTCATAGTTCTTCAAACCAACTTGATTATAACAGACTTATCATTCATGTCTTTCCAACCGACTTCTTTCATGTTTGTTGGTTTCTCTTTATGCAACTCCTTTTGGAGACCTTGTTGGGCAAACAAATCGTTAACCTTTCTTTGCCATTATGCAAAGTTTCTAATTTCATCAAACCATGCTACCTTAAATTTTACACCAAATTTACTTATCATATGATTTTGATTGCTATAAAAGTAACACTTCCTTAAAAGAACAAAGAAATAAATCGCAAAGAGGAACTCAAGATGTTTGGTAACAAAGTTCAACTGATGATGCCTACGTCTTCTACTACAAAATAGTTGTCGTTTCCTTTTATTACATGGATGAATTTGGGTTTATAAAGTACAAGTTGTGCTTAAATATTAATAATAATATTTACATTACAACAATACCTGTTAACAATATCTTTCATCACCTATATCACCTTCATAATCAAAATCAACATATCCTACAACTGATGGTTTTACTTGTCTTTTGCTAAACATGATACTATGACCAGTTATATATTTCAAGTACTTGAAAATCCACTTGACTTCTTCCAAACGAGGCTTACTTGGTTTGGACATAACCTTTCAATTTATCTTACAACTTGTGCCAATTTTAGTTTAGTGCAAACCATATCATACATTAAACAACCAACAACACTGGCATTCGAAACCTTTGGCAAATATTTAACTTTTGAATGTGTTATTGGCCATTGATCCAACGACAACTTAGCCAATGGATTACTCCCAACCGTCTAATCTTTCATATCAAATATGTCTAACAACCTTTCTAGCATTCATATCCCTCTAGATTTCCATACCAAAAATCTTCATGACAGCACCCAGGCCTTTCATGTCAAACTTTTTTCCCAACATGATTTTTAGTTTACTTACATCATGTAAATGGTTAACATCAATCAACATATCATCAACATACAGTAACATGATAATAAAAGTGTCAACATTGAGGCTCCTAACATAAACACATAAATCATACTCAACACATTTTATTGCTAATCTGAAGCATGTATAAATCATAGCGCTTGTAACACTTTCTAGCAGTATGCTTTAAACCATACAACGACCTTTTAAATTTTCAAACTAGCCAGTTATGTATATTATCATTGAAACCCTTTGGCTATTCCATGATCGTGAAGAAATGTTGACTTCACATCCATCAACTATAAATGAATATCACTAGTGGCTACCAAAATTAACTATTCCCTAGTAGAAGTATGTCTGATGAGCAGAGAGATATTCTTTGTATAGTCAATCCCTTTTGTTTTGAACGTAAATGGATGGTTAACAAAAAAATGTTAGGATCTGAAAAACGACATTAAAAGTACATAAAAAGGATAGTTAGAATAAGTCTCACCCACACACTAAAGCATCTATAGGGTTCGACGTGAGCTTCACTAAAATGCACAATGAGTAGTACTTATTGAATATTTTATGAGAGGAATACCACAATCTTGTTTGTTTCTTGAAACTAAGGTCTCAAAAGCTTAAATCACAAAGGAAAATTGCAACAAAATCCAAATCATCACTGAAATCTTATTCCATAGGTAAAATCTTATTCCTCACTCATACTAAAATACTTTAATTTACAAAAATAAATAAATAGAATAAATAAATATTTGTAATTTATATTAACCACTAAATTAAATATGAATAAAATTTATCACACAATAAAAAACATACTTATAAAGAAAACTAATCACAATATCTAACAACATTTATTCTAAAACACATTAAATACTTATTTAATTAATATAATAGTTTATCATAAAATTTGGGGTGTTACATAAGATGCATTTATCAAATCCAACTCTCTTTTCACTTCGTCACCCTCTCAAGTATTTAAATAGGATGATCACTCAAATCGAAAACATGCATTATCCTACCACAACTTTGAAAGTTTTCTAAACAAATTCTCAAAGTAAAATACACATACATTATTAAATCTCTTTAAGAGTTGTATTGAGACCAAAGTGATGGCATGTAATTTGGGATAATATGCTTATTACTTCGAGTTTCTGCAAATCTGCTTCTAATTTATATTAAGACCATGACTATGACAACTTATCAGCCTACAAAGTACAAGAGAGTAGAAAACTGATTTAATTCACAATTTTTTTTTTGTGTGCGCTCCTCTTTTTGACATCAATGATATTTTAAGGATCACCTAATTACTAATTAGTGGAATATTGCATCATTTTATGTTTTGATATGATCTGCGTTTTAAGGATCACCCAATTACAACTTAGCAAAATAACATATTTTTTGCTATTTTGTTTTCCTTCAATTATTTTCTACTTTTCATTCTCTTGTACTCCACCCCATACTTAAAAGTTAACACTTCATGACCAACCCCAACGATTTTTTTTGCCAAGTCATAAAATCAATAGTTTACCTAATCCAAGTTAGGTTTTAGGATCTACACAATAATATCATCTAGAGTTATTTTGTAATTAGTTACTCTGCTTAGTTACTCAATATCAACAATAATTTTCATAAATGCAACCATCAAAGTAAAAGTTATTATTGTGTAAATAAACTCCATAAATTTTTATACAATTTTAAAACTATTTGATATTTTATTAAATAATTTCAAATGAACGTATAACAAGCTTTTAATAAATGTAAGTAAGTATCAATGACTAGATTATATAGCTTCAAATTTCATATTTATATAAAATTTTGTGTGCTTGATCATTAATATATTGTGTAAATCATTTGTAGAACGATTCTCACACGAAAGAGAGGTTGAATTGTGTTTCAAATAAAATAAAATGATGTATTTTTAACAAGATTAAAACAAAGTGATGAAAATAGAATATATAAACAAAAGTACAAAACAACACAACTAAATTATCCTTGTTTACCACCAACACAATAGCTACATCCAATCTCTTCAACCTTTAGGACTTAATTACAAAAACGAAAGGTTTAAGGGATTCTGAAAAACTCTTGCTAAAGGGTGTTTATAAAGTTGTATTCTCTAAAGATTGTTTCTCAATACTTAGACAACAAAACAACAAGATGATTGTATTAAATCTTTCAGAGAATTATTCACCATTAAAGGTTGTATGAAAATTGTCCTTGTAATAGATTATGTGTATCTTGATATATAAACAAAAAGAATAGACATATTCCAGGTGTTGAGTTGATGACACGCAAATTTGTCTTCTTCAGAACATTGACTATTTATAGCGCTGACTTTTTTTAGAGCTTGTTACTTCAAAGCGGTTACTTTAGTTAGAGCATTGACTATATTGAGTGTTGACTTTTATATCAAAACAATGACTTTTTTAATGAAGACAGACGAGGCACATTTTAGAGTTCATTCACCAAACTTAAAATACGAAAAATCAGAGTAGAGTCTCGATGTTTCTTTAACTTAGATCAAACATCAGAGGATGCAGTACAAAGATTTATACAATAATTTGATATACACACTTAAACAAAATATTTGTGCTTTAAATTATTCAAACAAAATAATTTTGTTATCTTAAAAAAAAAATTGGTTCTAACATAATGAACGATTTGATCAGTGTAATTTATCGTTGATAATGAGTTATTAAATGAAGTAACTCATATATAATAATAATATAATATATGTAATTTATAATCATTTTATCATTAGACAATGTAATAATAACTTCTAAATTTCAGTAGAATTGTTCTACTTAAATGATCAACCTGTTTCACTGAATAAAAACAATTAAAACAAAAACTACGCGAAATATCTAGTTAGTGAATAAATGAAAAACATATGTACCTAATTGATCTAAGAATCAAAATGGAACAATTTATCAAAAACAAACATAAATAAATACTTAAAAGATACTTAAAACATGCATATGATGTTGTCAAATGCAAACCCAATTATAGTGTACTTTTTCACAAAACTCAATGAATTTTTTGATTGGAGGAATTGAAACTAATAATTGAGTGTAAATGCCAAAACTTAACCAGGGAACCAATTTAAAGTATTGTAGTTATTGAGACACACTTATACATATTACATTTTAATATTTAATGTCTATTATTTAAATTTATCTCGTATTTTTTATTTTCCTCTTTTCTCAATTTCTATTTTTCTCTACAGATTATAGCTATCACTAATTATCTAGTATTGAATAATTATATAACATTGAAGTTTTTTACTCTCTAAATTTCAAATGATACATACTATAATTTACAAATTTTGAAAAATAAATATAATTGTAGGTTACAAAAATTTTATGTTATTTTTTTTTTAAAAAAAAGAAATTGTTATTTGAATGGGTAAAAATGCAAAATTTTAAATTTAGCAGTTTAAGTAAACATTAAATAAAATTACCGAAATTTGTTACCTATATATATTAATATATATATTTATAACTATAATATTCATACTTTTATTTATATATTAGTATAATAATTTTTCATGCATTTAAAAAATTTGTACCCTAACTCAGGTGGACCTGCCAGGCTGTCACCGTATCTGTGTGAGTTTTGGCGGAAAAAAAGGGATAGCGCTAATTTTTATTAATGTTTTTTTATAAATAAAATGTATAAATACTGCAAAAAAAATTACACATAATTATTCTTCATTTCTAAGATACGAGAAATCCGTAATAGAACATGTTTCTAATTAAGTATTTCCCTAAAGATATCCGTATTAGAAAGGAGATGGAATTTGTTAAATTGGAACAAGGGAATATGTCGGTAGCAGAGTATGTTGCTAAGTTCGAGGAATTATCCAGGTACTATCCACTCTATGTTAGAGAGGCAGGAGAAAAGTCTAAGTGCATCAAAAGTTTGAAATGGGAGTCAGACAAGAGATCAAAAACAGGTTGGAATGCAAGAGATCTGTGACTTTCCTACCCTAGTGAATAAGAGTAGGATTTATGATGAGGATAGTCGTGCTGAAAAGGCACATTACCGAAATACTAGTACCATGAAGGACAAGAGTCCTATGCAACATAATAGAGGAAAACCTTACCCTTTTCCTGCTAGTTAATCTGGAAGTCATCAGAATTATCAACAATACAATATTTCAGCTAGAAAAGGAGCTAGTAGTGGTAACGGAAAAGGAAATGGAAACAGTCATAGTGATGGTAGTGGTAGAGGAAACCCCAATGGACGAGGAGTTATTAACGGAAATAGTAATAATAGGAGTCAAGTCTCGAGCAACAACAATGGTAATAATGGTGATCCAATTACTCCTATCCGATGTCACAGGTGTGGCAAATAGGGTCACAGGGCATATGAATGTAGAGATGCTGGAATTACTTGTTTTAATTGTCAACAACAAGGCCACATTAGCATCACATGCCCCTACCCAAGGAAGACTCCACAACCTGGAAACCAGAGTTCCCAAGCCAGCCGACCTAAATCCAATGGAAGAGTCTTTGCCCCCAGTGGTGTAGGAGCGTTTGAGAAAGACAACTTGATCCAAGGTACATGTCTCATAAGTGATACTCCTTTATTTGTGCTATTTGATTGTGGTGCCACTCATTCCTTTGTGTCTCTTGACTGTGTTAGACGTTTAGGACTACCTGTATCTCATTTATAATATTATTTGATTGTGAATACCCCAACTAGTGATTCTATTGATACCTTTAGTGTTTGTCTTGACATTTCCATCCATGTGTGTGGAAGGGACTTTCGAGTTTACTGAGTGTGTCTACCTTTGCGTCTAGTTGATGTGATTCTTGGTATGGATTGGCTATCTACCAACCGTGTCCACGTAGATTTTTTTAGTAAAACCATTGAATTCATGGAGTCAGAAGAGAGGGATAAGCCTAGCAATATATCCACCAACCAAGTGAAGGCACTCTTGAAGGAAGATGCTCAGTTATACATGATCCTTGCCTCATTGGAATTTGAATAAAAAATGGTAATACGAGATATTCCTATTGTGTGTGAATTCCCTGAAGTATTCCCTGAAGATGTCACTAGTTTACCACCAGAGCGTGAGATTGAATTTAGCATTGACCTTGTACCAGGTGCTGGACCCATATCCATGGCACCGTATAGGATGTCTCCCTTAGAATTGTTTGAGCTTAAGAAGCAATTGGAAGAGCTTTTAGATAAACAATTTATAAGACCTAGTATTTCACCATGGGGTGCACCTGTATTGTTGGTTAAGAAGAAGGATGGCTCTATGAGGTTGTGTGTGGATTATCGCCAACTTAATAAAGTGACAATCAAGAATAAGTATCCGCTACCCAGGATAGATGACCTTATGGAGCAATTGAGAGGATCTTGTATGTTTAGTAAGATCGAATTGAGATCAGGTTATCATCAGATCCGAGTGAAGTCTACTGATACCCCTAAAACTACCTTTAGAACCCGTTATGGCCATTATGAGTATTTGGTTATGCCTTTTGGTGTGACTAATGCACCAACAATGTTTATGGATTACATGAACCGGATCTTTCATCCTTACCTAGACTCATTTGTGGTTGTGTTTATAGATGACATCTTAGTGTACTCTAAGACTAAAAAGAGCATGGCGAACATTTAAGGATAGTTTTGCAAACCCTTAAGGAGAAACCATTATTTGCCAAGTTGTCTAAGTGTGAATTTTGGTTAGAAGAAGTGAGTTTCCTAGGACATGTAATCTCAAGAGGTGGAATAGTTGTTGATCCTGCCAAGGTGGAGAGTGTATTAGAATGGAAAACACCTAAGTCAGTAACTGAGATTAGAAGTTTCCTAGGATTAGCACATTATTACCGTAGGTTCATAAAAGGATTCTCCAAGCTGGCCTTAACTTTAACTAAGTTGACCCAAAAAGGGGAATTGTTCGTGTGGGATACTCATTGTGAGAATAGTTTCCAAGAGCTTAAGAAAGGATTGACCTCTGCACTGATCTTAGAACTACCTAACCTAAATGAACCCTTTGTAGTATATTGTGATGTGTGTGGTTCCGGATTAGGTGGAATACTTACGCAGGATGGGAAGGTGGTAGCATATTCTTCTAGGCAACTGAAGATTCATGAAAGGAATTACCCTACCCATGACCTAGAACTAGCAGCAGTTGTCTATGTACTTAAGATGTGGAGACATTTTTTAGATGGATCTAGATTTGAGGTTTTTAGTGACCATAAGAGCCTTAAGTATCTTTTTAATCAGAAGGAGTTGAACATGAGACAACGTAGATGCATGGAATTTCTTAAAGATTTTGATTTTGAGGTTACCTATCATCCTAGAAAGGCCAATGTTGTGGCTGATGCCTTGAGTAGGAAGACTTTGAGTGTGTCCGCCTTAATGGTTAAGCATAGTGAGTTGTTGGAACAATTTAGCGACCTTAGTTTAGTTTGTGAAGTGACCCCATAAAGTATTAAATTGGGTATGTTAAAGGTAACTAGTGGACTATTGGAAGAGATTGAAAAGAATCAGAAATTTGATTTATACCTTTTAAATAAGTTACAGTCGATTGAATGAGGGAGAGAACCTGAATTCAAAATAGGTGTGGATGGAATTTTGAGATTTAAAGAGAGAATTTGTGTTCTCGATGTAAAGGAGTTATTTAAGATGATTGTAACACCCCGTTTTTCTTAGCGAGGGTGTGTATTTTTTTCCGAAAGATATTAAAATAAACCAGATAAATAAATAAGGTAAAACCCTTAGATAAATAATTGAGTCATTATAATTTACAAACAGCGGAAAAGTTTTCTTTTTCAAAATATAAATCCAAAGCATGTCCTGATGCCAACATTAGTACATGTACATCCTTCCAATATAAAATAAAAGTAGCCCAAAAGAAAGACATATGTCTCCTGAGTGACAACCTAGTCTGATCATTCTATACATAACAAAAAACTATACGCCTCAAGTAATCTCTACGCGCCCCGTGAGATCCTCCTAGCGTAGCTCCAATCAAGCATTCCCATCCACATTCCCATCCGTAGGGTACGAACCAGTAGGACCGCCCTGACTCTCATCTGAGGGCAAAGCCCAGATTTCCACAATAGTTGTAAAGGGTCACCAACTGAAATTAACAGTTAACAAATAACATATAAGTTTTCAAATGCACAAAATACCCCTTCCAACTTAGTATGCATCTTAAAAGGTTTTCCCTATGCTAAAAGTTCATACAATGCTTACCAAATGATAATGAAATCAAAATAAAGTTCTCAATCCATCAAGTAATACATAATTGACCAAAACATTGATAACCAATTGAGAAATCCATCATCTAACACAAAATAAGATTTCCTACTGTGCCAATCGATTGGGCAAATTGATTTCTTGAAAGTTTTCAGTAAAAATTGAACCCCAGACTTGCCTCAATCAATTGGAGCAATCGATTTCAAGAAGGATTGAGCCCCTGTATTGTCCAATCGATTGGGTAAATCGATTTCGTGAAAGACAGAGCCCCTGTATTAGATCCAATCGATTGGGCAAATCGATATTGGGAAAGACAAGCCCCTGTATTGAATCCAATCGAATCCAATTGATTTACCAAATCGATTTCTCAAATCATTTTGAAAAAACATATTACAAAATCGATTGGGTAAATCGATTTTAGGAAGGACAGGGCCCCTGTAACTCATCAAATCGATTGGGTAAATCAATTTCCCTGTGTATTCTTTCAAAAATTCATAAACCAACTCAATCATAACTTGAATCAAAACACACCTATACATAATTTCAGACCATTACACTTAGCAAAATCAACACAATCATAATTTGAATCAAAAACACACTTACACATAATTTCAAACGATAACACTTAGCAAAATCAACACAATCATAATTTGAATCAACCGCGACTCGTGTGCCAAGCACCCTAATGCAATGCGTATATGCCAAAATGCGTGGACTCGGAATTCCAAACCAAAGTCCTCCTCAAAGGGCTCTAAATCATAATTGTACCGCCTATCGCAGGCCAAAGTACCAATTACCGAGGTGCCACCTATCACGGGTCTGCACGATTTACTAAAAAGCGTAAACCATAAACGTACTGCCTATCACGGGCCCGTATCGTTTACCAAGGTGCCACCTATCACCGGCCAAAGTACTCTTTACCAAGGTGCCACCTATCACGGGTCTGCACAATTTACAAAAAACCGTAAATCGTAAAAGTACCGCCAGTCACGGGCCAAAGTACTATTTACCAACGTGCCACCTATCACGGGTCTGCACAATTTACAAAAACGTAAATCATAAATGTACCGCCTATCATAGGCCAAAGTACTATTTATCAGGGTGCCACCTATCACGGGTCTGCACGATTTACAAAAAACATGAAAATGTATGAGCATATACTGACTCCATCCACAAATATCGTTAAGTAAATGCAGATATTAAAAGATTCCTCATTTTCAATACTCATTTAACTTAAAAGATTTTCACGCCAAACATTAAGCAAACAGACATATTAAGAGATTCCCCATTCTTAATATTCTTTTAACTTGAACGGTTTTCAAGACAACATTAAGTAACCAAACATTAAGAGATTTCCCATTCTTAACGCCCAGTTAACTTAAACGATTTTCGAAACAAATATTAAGTAAACAAGAAATTAAGAGATTCCCCATTCTTAATTCTCATTTGACTTAAACGATTTTCCAAAATATTAGTAAACAGAGATATTAAGAGATTCCTCATTCTTAATACTCATTTAACTTAAAACGATTTTCACAAACACACATTAAGTAAACAAGACATTAAGAGATTCCCCATTCTTAATACTCATTTAACTTAATGGTTTTCAAATTCCACACAAAACAAACTCAAACATTTTATCAATCCACATCAAAAACACATCAATTCGTAATTCACACCAAAATATATCCAACCACTTTTCCACACAAAATACACAAAAAACATCTCAAATTCTATGATTATCAAATATGAACACGCCGAATACGACGATACAAATTGACACAATCCATCACTCGAACCCAACAAGTTTCATATACTCGAAATCATACATAAATGGGTGTAAAATTCATTCTCCATAAAACATTACTTTAACCCTGACCAAATACTCTTCCACCCAACCACAAGTAAGTCTCTAAATGCAAACTAAAAGTTTGGAAGGAGCCCTTACCTTAACGTTAGCTTTAACGTCGATTTACGGCACCACGATCAAATCCAGTAAAAACTTTGCTCGCGACGTCGCTTCCAATGTTAGCTCACTAGCACCGTAGTGTAGTGGTGAGCAACTTTCCCTTCTATCCCTTCGCGAAACGAAGCTTGGATCGAGAAGAAACGGCGAGGTTTGTGTTTGACGGTTTTGAAATCCCTAAACCGTTTTTCTTCGTTTTCGAATTAAAGAGGAAGAGTGAAGTTGAGTAATCCTTGTCCTATCACCCACTAAGCCTTGGGTTTCTATTCTTGAGTAAAAGGAAGCAAAGAAAAGCGAAAATGGAAGAAGAGGGGGAAGGGTTGTTTAACGCGAGTAGAGGAAGAAGATGGAAAATTTTATGCTTTCTCTCCTTTCTCTTTCTTTCCTTTCTATTTCTTTTCTTTCTATTTCCTTCCTTTCCTTTTCTTTATATATATATATTAATAACAATTAACAAATATCTCCAAATCTTTAGATATTTATTAAATTACCCTTTCACCCATAACTCATTAAACTCTTCGCAAAAGATTCACCGCAGTTAATTTAATTTATTTATCGACGAGTAATTCTAATCAGGCATCAAAATATATTTTTGGTCATATAAACTCCAAATTATTAATAACTTGGCTAAAAAGCCCCTGAGTTCAATACCAAAATCCATTAAAATACATAAGGTATAATTTAAAATTACGGGTCTTACATTACTACCCCCCTAAAATTAGTTTCGTCCTCGAAACTATGCGTCGATAAATAACCCTGGGTGTTGTTCTCGCATCTTGCTCTCCAGTTCCTAGGTCGTGTCTCCAGTAATTGGGTTCCAAATCACTTTAACCAACGAAACATCCTTGGTCCTCAATCGCTTAATCTTTCTGTCATCAATTCTCACAGGTGGTACTGCAAACGACAAGTTATCCTTTAGCTGGATTGTGTCTGGTTCGATCACATGAGATGGATCTGCAAGATATTTGCTCAATTGCGACACATGAAACACATCATGGATATTGGACAGTATCGGAGGCAATGCAATCCGATAAGCAACGGGCCCAATTCGTGCAGAAATCTGATATGGTCCAATGAATTTCGGAGTCAACTTCATCGATTTCAATGCTCTACTAACTCCAGTAGTAGGTGTGACTCTTAGAAACACATGGTCACCATGTTCAAATTCTAACAGTCTGTGACGCTTGTCCGCATAACTCTTTTGACGATCCTGTGAAGCCTTCATTCTCTCCTTGATCTTCCTTACCTTAGTTGTAGTCTGTTGCACCATCTCTGGTCCGACAATCATATTTTCACCGTCCTTATACCATCACAAGGGCGTTTGACACTTGCGCCCATATAAAGCTTCATATGATGCCATCCCAATACTTGCGTGGAAACTAGTTGTAGGTGAACTCAATCAACGGAAGTACATTATCCCAACTTCCTCTATCATCTAATACACAGGCTCTCAATAGATCTTCCAAGGACTGATTCGTCCTTTCAGTTTGTCCGTCCGTTTGTGGATGGTAAGCTGAACTCAATCGTAGTTTCGTTCCCAATGCTTCATGCAATGCTCCCCAAAAATGTGATGTGAACTTTGGATCACGATCTGATACAATACTCGATGGTACCCCGTGTAGCCTCACAATTTCAGCAATGTAAATCTCTGTTAGCTGATCTACCTTATAAGTGGTCTTTACTGGCAAAAAGTGTGCGGATTTAGTCAGTCGATCCACTATCACCCATATAGAATCATTCTTTCTCCTCGTCTTAGGCAATCCAGTTATAAAATCCATGGAAATTCTGTCCCACTTCCATTCAGGTATATCTAAAGGTTGCAACATCCCAGCAGGTCGCTGATGTTCCATCTTCGCTTTCTGACAAGTTAGGCAAGTCGATACATACTTTGCTACATGCCTCTTCATTCCTGGCCACCAATAATTCTGCCTCAAATCCTAATACATCTTTGTCGCTCTAGGATGAATACTCAACTTACTCTTATGAGCCTCTTCTAAAATCGCTTTCCTCATATCTGCAATTTCTGGTACACAAATCCTACCATCACATCGCAAAATATTATTTGATCCAATCTTGAATTCTGTGGTCTTCCCTTGCACTATTAGGTTCCTTTTCTCTTGAATTAAGGCGTCATCTTGAGAATTTTCAATGTCTTCAAGTAGTCCACTCGAAATCTTAATCATTCCGAATTTCAAAATTCCCGGTGCAAACTCTACGTTAAAGTGTAGGTCTCTAAAAGCTTCCCACAACTCTTGTTGTCTAGCCATAATTGTAGAAGACACCGACACACTCCTTCTACTCAACGCGTCAACCACTACATTGGCCTTCCTAGGGTGGTACTGCAGTGTGAAATCAAAATCCTTTAGAGTTTCCATCCATCGCCTCTGGCGCATGTTCGATTCCTTCTGATCAAACAAATATTTCAAGCTTTTATGGTCACTGAACACTGTGAACGTGCACCTATATAAATAGTGCCTCCAAATCCTCTATGCAAAAACAACCGCCGCAAGCTCCAAATCATGAGTAGGATAGTTCCTCTCATGATTCTTCAATTGCCTTGAGGCATAAGCCACAGCTTTCTTGTGCTGCATCAGAACACATCCCAACCCTTGGTGAGATGCATCACAATAAACTTCATAGGGTTCATCTGATTGAGGTAACACCAACACTGGTGAGGTCGTCAATTTTCTCTTTAGTAATTGAAAATTTTCCTCACACTTCTCCGTCCATGCGAACGGGTGATCTTTTCTGGTAAGTTGTGTCAATGGAGTCACAATCTTAGCAAAACCTTCAATAAACCTCCTGTAGTACCCTGCCAGTCCTACAAAACTTCGTATGTCAGTGACAGTCTGAGGCTGTTTCCAAGCAAGAACCGCCTCGATCTTAGCCGGATCTACATCGATTCCTTCCTTGGTTATCACATGTCCTAAGAAATTCACTTTCTCTAGCCAAAATTCACACTTTGACAGATTGGCATACAATTGCTTCTCGCGTAAAATCTCAAGAACTTGACGTAAATGTTCTCTATGCTCCTCTTCAGTTCTTGAATAAGTTAATATATCATCAATGAACACCACAACAAATTTATCAAGGAATGGATTAAAGATTATGTTCATGTAGTCCATGAAAATTGCTGGTGCATTGGTAACTCCAAACGGCATCACGAGATATTCATAATGTCCGTAACGGGTTCTGAAAGCAGTTTTCTGAATATCTCCTTCTCTTACTCGAATCTGATGGTAACCCGACTTCAGGTCAATCTTCGAAAATACCGCGGCCCCCCTTAATTGATCCATTAAATCATCAATGCGTGGCATAGGATAACGATTCTTAATAGTTGCCTTATTAAGCTGTCTGTAATCTACACATAACCGCGAGCTTCCGTCTTTCTTCTTAACTAGTAAAACAGGAGCTCCCCATGGCGATACACTTGGTCTAATAAATTTTTTCTTCAACAAATCTTCAATTTGGCCCTTGAGTTCGTTTAATTCCGATGGTGACATTCGGTACGGTGCAATCGAAATTGGTCCCGTTCCTGGGTGCAAATCAATGAAAAACTCCACTTCTCTTACCGGTGGCAATCCTGGAATTTCTGTTGGGAATACATCCCGGTACTCTTTGATAAGAGTCACATCTTCTATGTTCACAATCCAAGATCACATAATGATAAGACATCCAATCCATACAGAGAATGACCTCGAGTGATTGTAGAGGTAAACAAATCAAATTAACCAAGAAATACCTATTATGAATAGTCATTTGACAATGTAAACATACAGAATTTACTGTCAAAGTCTTAGCAGGTGTGGAGACAACCAAATCAAAAGGTAAAGCAGATACAGATAACTTCAACCGATTCACACAATCCATAGCAATGAAGGAATGGGTTGCCCCCGAATCAAAAAGTGCATTTAGAGGGTTACCTGCAATCTCACAGTCACGTTGAATCAGATTGCCAGATGGATTCCCATCTTCAGCACTCACACAATAAATGCGTCATCTAGCAGTAGGACGAGTAGCCCTAGCTACATTCACAACTGGTTCCACCTTTGGAGCCGTGCAATCCTTTGCCATGTGTCCTGGTTTCTAACAATTGTAGCAGGTGAGAGTACTAGGGGTACAAGCGTTAGCATAATGTCCCTCTTCCCCACATCGGAAGCATCAAACCACTCGTCCCAGTTGTCTCCCGAAATTCTGGTTCCCTGGGCGATTCTACCCACTTTTGTTATTTTGCGGTCGATTATAGGGTTTAGCAACTTGTTTCCCCTTGTTGTTCTGATAATTCACCCGGTTGGACCCTCCAGCACTAAAATTCCCTCCTCGACTAGCCCTCTTATTCTGCATGTCCTCGACTTCCCTGCATTTTTCCACGAGGACTTGGAAACGTTGAATTCCCAAAGGCAAGACAGAATCCTGGATCTCATATTTTAGTCCGTCTTGGAAACGATGACACATGAACGGTTCATCAATCTCTTCACGGAAAAACCTAAAGTGTCTTGATAGGGATTCAAACTTAGCGGCATATTCGCCCACGGTCATGTTTCCCTGCTGCAGTTTCAGGAAATCATCACCTAGTTTAGTCCTGGTGCTCATCAGGAAGTATTTGTCTAAAAACTTCCTTTTGAACGATTCCCAATTCACCTCCTCGTGGGCCGACCTCATCAAAAAAATTGTACTCCTCCACCAGTACTCCGCATCCCCTAACAGCATATAAGTGGCATAGTGGACCTTCACTACCGCCTGACAGTTAATCATTTCGAAGATCTTCTCCACTTCTTGGATCCACTGATCCGCTTTCTCCGAATTCTCATCCCCCTTAAACTTGGGAGGATTGTAACGACGAAAATCTTCCAACCCTCTTGACTCTACAGCACGGATCTCCCTTTCCCTCTTTTCGAGATCACGTTGAGTCTTAGCAGCAGTCTGTACAACAACAGCAGCAACCATGTTATTCATAACCTCCGCCATTCGATCATCCCTGTTAGCATTGGCTCTGGGAGCGTCATCCCTTCTTGGCGGCATGATTTCCCTATAAAACCATCATCAAGTAGAATCTTAACACTACTTCAATAATTCTAAAATTAGCTTCCGACCACATCAACTCATAATAATTATTTCGGACTTAACCACTCAAACCACCTAAACCGACGCATGATCAGACGACAACTCCCAACCTATAGGTTGACCTACAATATATAACCAAAGGTTCCACAGCCCCCAAAGAAAACCAAACCAAAGCACTGATACCACAAATGTAACACCCCGTTTTTCTTAGCGAGGGTGTATTCTTTTTTCCGAAAGATATTAAAATAAACCAGATAAATAAATAAGGTAAAACCCTTGGATAAATAATTGAGTCATTATAATTTACAAACAGCGGAAAAGTTTTCTTTCTCAAAATATAAATCCAAAGCATGTCCTGATGCCAACGTTACTACATGTACATCCTTCCAATATAAAATAAAAGTAGCCCAAAAGAAAGACATATGTGTCCTGAGTGACAACCTAGTCTGATCATTCTATACATAACAAAAAACTATACGCCTCAAGTAATCTCTACGCGCCCCGTGAGATCCTCCTAGCGTAGCTCCAATCAAGCATTCCCATCCACATTCCCATCCGTAGGGTGCGAACCAGTAGGACCGCCCTGACTCTCATATGAGGGCAAAGCCCAGATTTCCACAATAGTTGTAAAGGGTCACCAACCGAAATTAACAGTTAACAAATAACATATAAGTTTTCAAATGCACAAAATACCCCTTCCAACTTAGTATGCATCTTAAAAGGTTTTTCATATGCTAAAAGTTCATACAATGCTTACCAAATGATAATGAAATCAAAATAAAGTTCTCAATCCATCAAGTAATACATAATTGACCAATACATTGATAATCAATTGAGAAATCCATCATCTAACACAAAATAAGATTTCCTACTGTGCCAATCAATTGGGCAAATCGATTTCTTGAAATTTTTCAGTAAAAATTGAACCCCAGACTTGCCTCAATCGATTGGAGCAATCGATTTCGAGAAGGATTGAGCCCCTGTATTATCCAATCGATTGGGTAAATCGATTTCGTAAAAAAAAAGAGCCCTTGTATTGGATCCAATCGATTGGGCAAATCGGTTTTGGGAAAGACAAGCCCCTGTATTGTATCCAATCGAATCCAATTGATTTACCAAATCGATTTCTCAAATCATTTTGAAAAAACATATTACGAAATCGATTGGGTAAATCGATTTCAGGAACGACAGGGCCCCTGTAACTCATCAAATCGATTGGGTAAATCGTTTTCCCTGTGTATTCTTTCAAAAATTCATAAACCAACTCAATCACAACTTGAATCAAAACACACCTATACATAATTTCAAACCATAACACTTAGCAAAATCAACACAATCATAATTTGAATCAACCGCGACTCGTGTGCCAAGCACCCTAATGCAATGCGTATATGCCAAAATGCATGGACTCGGAATTCCAAATCAAAACCCTCCTCAAAGGGCCGTAAATCATAATTGTACCGCCTATCGCAGGCCAAAGTACCAATTATCGAGGTGCCACCTATCACGGGTCTGCACGATTTACTAAAAAGCGTAAACCATAGACGTACTGCCTATCACGGGCCCGTATCGTTTACCAAGGTGCCACCTATCACGGGTCTGCACGGTTTACTAAAAAGAACGTAAATTGTAAATGTACCGCCTATCACAGGCCAAAGTACTCTTTACCAAGGTGCCACCTATCACGGGTCTGCACAATTTACAAAAAACCGTAAATCGTAAAAGTACCGCCTATCACGGGCCAAAGTACTATTTACCAAGGTGCCACCTATCACGGGTCTGCACAATTTACAAAAACATAAATCATAAATGTACCGCCTATCATAGGCCAAAGTACCATTTATCAGGGTGCCACCTATCACGGGTCTGCACGATTTACAAAAAGCATGAAAATGCATGAAACTATACTGACTCCATCCACAACAATCGTTAAGTAAATGCAGATATTAAAAGATTCCCCATTTTCAATACTCATTTAACTTAAATGATTTTCACGCCAAACATTAAGCAAATAGACATATTAAGAGATTCCCCATTCTTAATATTCTTTTAACTTGAATGGTTTTCAAGACAACATTAAGTAACCAAAACATTAAGAGATTCCCCATTCTTAACGCCCAGTTAACTTAAACGATTTTCGAAACAAACATTAAGTAAACAAGAAATTAAGAGATTCCCCATTCTTAATTCTCATTTGACTTAAACGATTTTCCAAAACATTAGTAAACAGAGATATTAAGAGATTCCCCATTCTTAATACTCATTTAACTCAAAATGATTTTCACAAACACACATTAAGTAAACAAGACATTAAGAGATTCCCAATTCTTAATACTCATTTAACTTAATGGTTTTCAAATTCCACACAAAACAAACTCAAACATTTTATCAATCCACATAAAAAACACATCAATTCGTAATTCACACCAAAACACATCCAACCACTTTTCCACACAAAACACACAAAACACATCTCAAATTCTATGATTATCAAATATGAACACACCAAATACGACGACACAAATTGACACAATCCATCACTCGAACCCAACAAGTTTCATATACTCGAAATCATACATAAATGGGTTTAAAATTCATTCTCCACAAAATATTACTTTAACCCTAACCAAATACTCTTCCACACAACCACAAGTAAGTCTCTAAATGCAAACTAAAAGATTGGAAGGAGCCCTTACCTTAACGTTAGCTTTAACGTCGATTTACGGCACCACGATCAAATCCGGTAAAAACTCTGCTCGCAACGTCGCTTCGAAAGTTAGCTCACTAGCACCGTAGTGTAGTGGTGAGGAACTTTCCCTTCTATCCCTTTGTGAAACGAAGCTTGGATCCAGAAGAAACGGCAAGGTTTGTGTTTGACGGTTTTGGAATCCCTAAACCGTTTTTCTTCGTTTTCGAATTAAAGAGGAAGAGTGAAGTTGAGTAATCCTTGTCCTATCACCCACTAAGCCTTGAGTTTCTATTCTTGAGTAAAAGGAAGCAATGAAAAGCGAAAATGGAAGAAGACGGGGAAGGGTTGTTTAACGCGAGCAGAGGAAGAAGATGGAAAATTTTATGCTTTCTCTCCTTTCTCTTTCTTTCCTTTCTATTTCTTTTCTTTCTATTTCCTTCCTTTCCTTTTCTTTATATATATATATATATATATATATATTAATAATAATAATTAACAAATATCTCCAAATCTTTAGATATTTATTAAATTACCCTTTCACCCATAACGCTTTAAACTCTTCGCAAAAGATTCATCGCAGTTAATTTAATTTATTTATCGACGAGTAATTCTAATCAGGCATCAAAATATCTTTTTGGTCATATAAACTCCAAAATATTAATAACTTGGCTAAAAAGCCGCTGAGTTCAATACCAAAATCCATTAAAATACATAAGGTATAATTTAAAATTACGAGTCTTACAATGATCTTAGAGGAAGGACATAGGAGTTGTCTAAGTATTCACCCTGGAGCCACAAAGATGTATAAGGACCTCAAGAAGATATTTTGGTGGCCTAAAATGAAAAAAGATGTTGCTGAGTTTGTGTATGCTTGTTTGATCTGTAAAAAATCTAAGGTAGAACACCAAAAACCTTCAGGCTTGATGCAACCTTTGAGTATTCTCGAATAGAAGTGGGATAGCATCTCTATGGACTTAGTTGTAGGTTTACCTCGAACTCCAAAAAGGTACGATAGTATTTGGGTTATTGTGGATAGACTAACTAAATCGGCTCACTTTATTATGATAAACATAACTTATTCTATGGAAAGGTTAGCTGAAATATACATAAAGGAAATTGTGAAGTTGCATGGAATCCCATCAAGTATAGTCTCAGATAGAGACCCTAGGTTTACCTCTAAGTTTTGGCAAGGTTTACAATGCGCTTTAGGTACGAACCTTAGGATGAGTTCAGCCTACCACCCACAAATAGATGGTCAGACTGAGCGGACCAATCAATCCCTAAAAGATTTGTTGAGATCTTGTGTGTTAGAATAAAGTGGAAGTTGGGATGACTTTTTGCCACTTATAGAGTTTACCTATAACAATAGTTTCCATTCTATCATTGGAATGGCCCCTTTTGAGGCGTTGTATGGGAGAAGATGTAGGACCCCTCTGTGTTGGTTTGAGACAGGTGAAAACCTTGTGTTAGGACCTGAGATTGTTCAACAAACTACTGATAAAGTAAAAATGATTTGGGAAAAGATGAGAGCATCTCAATGTAGGCAAAAGAGTTACCATGATAAAAGAAAGAAAAACCTCGAATTTGAAGAAGGTGATCATGTATTTCTGAGAGTTACTCCAACAACTAGGGTTGGTCGGGCATTGAAAATGCGAAAGCTTACACCTCGATTTATAGGACCTTACAAAATTCTCAAACGTGTCGGTAATGTAGCATATCAAATCGCGTTTCCTCCATTTCTTTCAAATCTTCATAGGGTCTTTCATGTGTCTCAACTTTGCAAGTACGTTTTTGATCCCTCATACGTGATTGAGTCAGACAAGGTCCAAATAAAAGAGAATCTAACTTTTGAAACCTTACCGGTACGGATTGAGGACCAAAAGACCAAAGAATTAAGGGATAAGACGATTTCATTGGTTAAGGTTGTCTGGGGAGGTGCTAATGGTGAAAGTGCTACGTGGGAGGTCGAAAGTCAGATGCGCAATTCTTATCCAAAATTGTTTTTGTCAGGTAAATTTCGAGGACGAATTTTTCTTCAACTGGGGGAGAAATGTAACACCCCAATTTCTCATTATCTTATTTTAAATAGTATAATGATACGATACTATTTTTTTTATATGAGTGTTAATATGTGCTCTAATTTCTTTAGGTGTATCTGCGTGTTTGCTTTACTAATTGATTTAAATTATTAATATTAACCATATTTAAATTACCAAAAAATAAATAAAATAAAATAAATAGATATGTATATAGATATAAATAAAATAATATCAGGAGTTAGCTATAACAACAACAACAAGAAGAAGACCTAGGTTAGCATACTATCTAAGGGTATATATATATATGGGTTAGGAGGATTACAAAAGGCATAATTCATCAGCATCCTTTGAATTCCAGCAGCCACATTCCTATTTCACCAAATTAGGATTGCAACTCCAAATCTAATTTCCAATTCCAATCATAATTCCAAATCCAATTCCAATTCCAATCACAATTCCAATTTCAATCACAATCCCAAATCGCAATTCCAATTCAAATTCCAATCACAATCCCAAATCACGATTCCAATTCCAATTTCAAGCTCCAAGTGTAATTCCAATTCCAATTTCAACTCTAATTGCAATTCCGATTTCCAATTTCAAGCTCCAATCACAATTCTAATTTCAAATCCCAATTCTAATTTCAAATCCCAATTCCAATTTCAAGCTCCAATCACAATTCTAATTTCAAATTCCAATTAAGTTCTTTCTATCATACTTTGTTAAATAAAATTTGATTATATTTAATTACCTATTGGAGTAAGTAACTAATTTGTAATTGGTTGTTGCGTTGATTTATTCTCGCTCGTGGACTGTTAGAGACGGGGTTTACTACGTATAGTTGAGCCCTATTGAGTAATAATAATTAATTAATAAAATGTGAATGGTAATAGTGAGGATTAAAATATAATTTAGCAACCAATAGAATTGCCGTAAAATTATTTATATCAAGATTGTATACCGTATGATTTTATGAATATTATGTTGATTGTTACTATGTGAATGATATATACTGGAGTATTCTTGCTACTTGAATGAAATTGTGATATCACTTGAATATGCCACTATTTTACCTTTTATTGGTGATTGTCTATTGTGAGTAGTGTAAACGAAATATTGTGATTTTATTATGATTGACTGATAAAGATATATAATGATGAATATTGTGAAGTCAAATTAAAACTTATTTAGTTGTGATGATCGAGTAAGTCTGAGATATGTGTTGTACATCTTGGAGTTAGAATTATTTTGTCATCATATAGGGAGGGTCTGACAAACCTAGTACTTCGGGGAAGTATAACTGAATGAGCCTGATCGTGGAGGGGCTACAGTCGAACTGTAAAGTAAGACTAATAGACCTTGGGGGTACACCTAGTGGGGAATTCCTAAGTGGATTAGTGGGTTATTCCCTAAGGCCGGAGCTACCATGCAACACAAGAGTACCCCGACCGTCGCGTATATGTGGCTCGGGTTGAGTTGAGGGGATCTATGAGGACTTGGCCATTCATGAATTGTTCGTCCACTCTTGTAGTGGCATAGTATCAGGCCTCCTAACCAAGTACTTCAGAGTAGAATGGTACCAAATGATGAAGTGTAGAGTGTAGGACATGCATAGCATTTCATCCTTGTGATTATCTTATTGTGAATGAATTTGATAAACCGTTGATATTATACACTTGACTGTTTTTGAGGTTGTGATAATTTGATTGCTTGCGTGTTCTCCTCGTGTATTTTATACTGTTACATAATTTCGATACTCACCCCCTCGTTGTTTGTGTTTGGCGTTTGCGATGGATGCAGACTTGTTGTAAGTTACAAGTGATGACTAGTACCATCGGAGAGGCGGAAGCCATCATGTCTTGGAGACCTTTATTATTATGCATTGTGTTGATGTTATTTTGAGTATTTTTATTTTGGGAATTCCCGCTCTAATAGTGACATTGGGTTGGGACCACATTTGCACTTAATTTAACACATAAGTATGTGTACTTCTAAAAAGATTTTGTTGTCGGATATTGTGATTTCAAGTTGTTAAGTTTGATGGAAACTTTGAATTTATTCGACGTGTTCGTGATTATGTGATACTTTTTACCTAAAAATAAAATGTTTGAAAGTTTATATTTATTTATTTGTTCGAAGTAATTTCATTGTTTAGAAAATAAGAGAAAAAAAAATCTTGGGGTTTAGGGTGTCACACATTAGTGGTATCAGAGTCAGGTCTGTCCAATCAGACCGTAAATGTGTTATGTGTTCGTTATGTTTCCTTGTGTACTCTGTTATGTGTTTTTATGGTTATGGTCATTGTTGTGTTAGTGTTGTAGAACTAAGTTAGTTTCTCACTTTCCTGAATGTCTCACTATATTTGATTGACTTATCTAATTGATGTAGGTAGTGATGGCTAGTGGAAGTAATGATGTTGCGATTGCTGAGGCTCCATAGTCCATGTCAGGAGTTACAGTGCAGGCTCTCCAAGCTTTGGCTGAATCTCAAGCTACTGCACAAGCCTCTACGCAAGCTGCTATCAAGCTGCACAGATTGTTGCTCAAGTTGTTGCTGAAGCTACTAGCTACAATGGTGGCCAAGGAAATATGAAAATAAATGAATTCATGGTGATGGATCGATTCCACAAGGCTAACCCTCCATCGTTTGAAGGTCACTATAATCATGATGGAGCTCAAAAGTGGTTGCAAGAAGTTGAGAAATTTTTCAAAGGAATGGCATGTCCCGAAGGTCAAAAAGTGCATCTTGGTACCTTTATGTTGATGAAGGAAGGTGAACATTGGTGGGATAATGCGCGCCAACGTTTAGATAATGCAGAATATTGACTATTTATAGCGCTGACTTTTTTCAGAGCTTGTTACTCCAAAGCGATTACTTTAGTTAGAGCATTGACTATATTGAGTGTTGACTTTTATATCAAAACAACGACTTTTTAATGAAGGCAGACGATTAGATACAATGAAAGCATTTCTTGTATTAGATAGTGTCAATCGAGGCACATTTTAGAGTGCATTCACCAAACTTAGAATACGAAAAATCAATGTAGAGTCTCGATGTTTCTTTAACTTAGATCAAACATCAGAGGATGCAGTACAAAGATTTATACAATAATTTGATCTGCACACTTAAACAAAATATTTGTGCTTTAAATTATTCAAACAAAATAATTTTGTTATCTTAAAAAAAAAATGGTTCTAACATAATGAACGATTTGATCAGTGTAATTTATCATTGATAATGAGTTATTGAATATAGTAACTCATATATAATAATAAAATAATATTTGCAATTTATAATCATTTTATCATTAGACAATGTAATAATAACTTCTAAATTTCAGTAAAATTGTTCTACTTAAATGATTAACCTGTTTCACTGAATAAAAACAATTAAAACAAAAACTACGCGAAATATCTAGTTAGTGAATAAATGAAAAATATATGTACCTAATTGATACTTAAAAGATACATAAAACATGCATACGATGTTGTCAAATGCAAACCCTATTATAGTGTACTTTTTCACACAACTCAATGAATTTTTTGGTTGGAGGAATTGAAACTAATAATTGAGTGTAAATGCCAAAACATAACCGGTGAACCAATTTAATGTATATCATTTAAATTTATCTCTTATTTGCTATTTTCCTCTTTTCTTTTCTCAGTTTCTATTTTTCTCTATAGATTATAGCTATCACTAATTATCTAGTATTGAATAATTATATAATATTGAATTTATTTATTCTCTAAATTTCAAATGATACATACTATAATTTACAAATTGTGAAAAATAAAAATAATTGTAGGTTAAAAAAATTTTATGCTATTTTTTTTTAAAAAAAAATTGTTAATTGAATGGGTAAAAATGCAAAATTTTAAATTTAGCAGTTTAAGTAACCATTAAATAAAAATACCGAAATTTGTTACCTATATATATATATATTAATATATATATTTATAACTATAATATTCATACTTTTATTTATATATTAGTATAATAATTTTTAATGCATCTAAAATATTTGTACCCTAATTCACGTGGACCTGCCAGGCTGTCACCGTATCTGTATGAGTTTTGGTGGAAAAAATGGAGAGCGCTAATTTTTATTAATGTTTTTTTATAAATAAAATGTATAAATACTGAAAAAAAATTTCACATAATTATTTTTCATTTCTAAGATACGAGAAAAAGAAGTATTACACATAATTATTCCTCATTTATAAATTACACATAATGTATCTTTTCTATTTACATGCGGCGTTGGCAAAAAAATATTTATTGTATCCTAGAAAGTTTTAAGTATTACTTTTGAGAATAATGTAACCGATTAATTTATCTATGATGGCGAAATACTCTTAAGTTTAATTCTTTTGCACGGCTTAGCCAAATTCTATATGTTCTGGAATTTTCTAATTCTATCTTTTTTTACTAAATGCTAATATTTCCTTGTTGTTTGTTATTTGTTATAATTTAAGGAGAAATCTCAAAAACAAACGTCAAATATTAAATATTGTTAGAGTAACCGTAAATACGAAATTATAATTCAAATTTACAATGATTATTTCTTATCTCAGAAACTAAATATTGTGTATCATTTATGCAAATATAATATATTTATACTGCATTAGTTATCTCATAGTTTTTTGATCATACTTTACAATAATATTTTATGTTTTATTTCTTCTAATAAATCTTATTTATATTTATGAAAGATAATATTTTCTTCAAACTAGAAGAAAAAGTCTAATTTACAAGTTTATGATCATTAACATTGTAACAACAACACAACATAAGATTAGGATTATAAATGTTTGGAGTACCAACTCCTTGATAATACCTCTTGCCAATGCAGAAGGACATGCAATTAGGTGTTTGAGAACATGGAGAAAAACATTTCTAGAGTTGAAGTACCAAACTTGTCGAACCTATTGAAAAGAGTACTATTAGTGTACTAAATAATCAATATGCATAAAAAAAACAATATATAAAACATTCAATCTCTATTTTGTAAATTGTCTACATACCTATTGAGAATAGAAGAACTACCATCAAAGTTACCATAATAAACTTCTGTGTATTGATCATTGTTCTTTCTTTTCTTCAATGATCCTCTTTAAATCAATAAGTAAATTTGAAATGCTTGTGTATGTACATATATATATATATATATATATATACATATAT
>JBBPBS010000738.1:2905028-2960791 GCA_037974835.1 Cicer judaicum | reverse complement strand
ATATATATATATATATATATATATATATATATATATATATATATATATATATAATTAATTGTAAGAGAAATATAATAAATAAAATATATATAGATATTTAATTTACTTTAATGATGCACAAATTTATATTATTTATTTTAAATTTCAATAAAAAAAAATATCAAATTTCCTTTTAAGATTACATTTTATTATTTACCATTTTAATATTTTATATACTTACTTTAGTTTTGTCTATTGTGTTGAATTACACATTATTATAATAATAATAATAATAACAATAATAATAATAAATAATAATAGTAATAATAATAATAATAAAATATAATAACAATAATAACAAAAAATTAAATAATGAGCGGGGACATTTGCTTTGCTAGAATTTTCAAAACCTGAGGATTTTTTATATAATATAAGTTTCATTGCAGTTTTAGTTCTCTTATTTTATAGAGACTAAAATTTTTAACTAGATCAAGGATTTTGATTTATGTTTTTTAATATAATGAATTTTCATTTAATTTATGTTTTGTATTTTAAAAATAATTTTAATTAAATTAAAATATAGGTGTTTAAAAAATGATAGAAAGTCCAAATAGTTATGCCACGTCGTAGAACATTAGAAGAAAACACAGCAGGAATTAAAACCAGATCTAGGAAATTAAAATTTTGAAATTGTGGTGGGTTGATGAAATTAGAATTTTTAAATTATGTTAAGATTAAATTACTAAACCATCGATAATTAAATTTATAAGTTATAATAATTTAATTATTAACATTAAATTGGTTGATCAGTGAAATTTAACTAGCTGAAAATTATAATTAGTCGAAATGATTATGTGTTAGAAATTTTAATTTGGATGATCTAACGGTTCAATTTTATTTAAATAGAATGCACTATGATTTAAAAATTATGATAATTAAAATCTTAATAAATAGACTAACTACAATTTATAAATATTAATTTTTTCGATTCGACGGTTCAATTATAATAAATTAGGTCCATTGTAATTTATCAATTTAAATTTTGACGATTCAACGGTTTCATTTTAATTAATTAAATTAAACATAATTTAAAAATTTTATTTTATATTATTCAATATTTTACTAAATATGACTAATAAATTTTAATTTTAAATTCAAATATATTATCCAACATTTATTTTTTACAAATTATGAACAAATAAACTTCTTTTAACATTTTCTAATGCTGTCAAGGATTTGTGTTCTTAAGTTCACTGTACCTCCAAGTTAAAGTGGTTCACGTGAAAATTGAGAGCTAATTTATTAGTTATTAGATTATTTGAAGTAAAGTGCTTCTCGCCACTTCACCCTCACTTTCGCCGCTTCACCCTCAATCTTCTCTCTCACTCTCCCGTAGGGGAGAATAGTTACCACCTTTAGATTGAACTGGTTTTAGGGTTTTGATACATACCTTCCACGTGCCCATTTCGAAGATCTACTTTCACAAATTGCTCAGTGGTTTCCATTTGTATTAATTGGATGATATGTAAATGCAAATGCAAAGGTGAGGCTTTGTCCTTAATTGCTAAAGTCTATCAATGATGCATTAATCACTCAGTAGTCGTTCTATTTTTATTATTATTTATTAATAATATTATTTCTTATTATAAAGTATATCAATTAGACAATCACTCAGTAGTCGTTTCATATTCGGTAGCCATTCCATATTTGGTAGCGATTCTATAGTCGGTAGCCATTTCATATTCAGTACAAAATCTATTATTTGAAATCAAAAATAATTTTTTATGGGTTAAAGGGTGTTTGTTTCATATTTTTTAAAAATTATTTTGTTAGAAAAATCATTTTTTGTTTAATATATATAAATATGTACATTTGTATTGGTATGTGAAGAGCATCATGTGGTATGAGTAGATCATGATGTAAATTGGTATGGATAGAGCATGTAAATTGGTATCGAGATAGTGAAGTGAGCACATATTTAAGAATATAGCGCCAATGTTCCTTGAAGTTGATTGTTATAGATCGTTAGAATGAAGTGACTTCATCTTTATAATGTAGATGAGATTGGATGAGACAACGAGTACTCTAAAATGGACATATGTTACTAACTATCTTAGTTTTCTTAGCATAATTCAATTGTTGGTTGTGTGAAGCTAAACATTAATTGAGCACTCAGCAATGATGGTTCTAAAGTGGCTTGCGGACAAATAGTTATAACATTATGAATTTTGAGATGTTTTAGTATTTAAATTAATTGCATTTCTTTTAAAAAGAAAAAATTGTTTTATTTATGACCCGTGAAACCAACCATTTTATAATCAGCTTGGTTTGGTTTGGGTTAGATATAAAAATCACACGTTAAGAATTCAATCTAACACAAATAAATTTGAACTATTCGCATAATAGATTTAACCAAAGTCAACTCAACTCAACCCATAAACACCCTACTTCATATGCAAAACCTCCATACAAACATTTTTAAATGTTTCCTAAAAATATGCTACTATAGAAAATAAATTGATTTGAATTATATATACACTATAAAATGTTAACCATTTTAAGTATGATAAAACATATGTTTAAATTATTGAAAAGAAGATATGTTTAAATTTTAAATAGTAACCGTAAAAAAAATAAAAATATCAATTTAAAAAAGGTAAAAATATGTGAAAAAATATATAATTTATTCATTTTCATCCACTATCTAAATAATAGTACTATTTTGTTTAATTTCTTTTGTATTAAAATATTCACACAGAATTTTATGGTTCTCTTGTATTAAATTTAGATTGACAATTCAATTTCATTAGACACATATTATATGTACATTTAACCATTTACTCTATTTTATTAGGGACAAAAAATCAAAGACTTCAACATCATTCTTTTATAATCAAAATATTTTGATTTTTTTTTTATAAAATTGAATATGTCAATTCGTTGATGATCAATGTAAATAAATTTAATGTCTAAAATATCCTTATAAACATAAACACTTATAAAAATGATGTTTAATCTCTATATATTTTGCCTTTGAATGTAAAATAAGAAATTGGAGTAAAAAAATATCTAGAGTAACACATTGATTTTGAGTGTAACTCATTGATTTTGAATGTAACTCGTTGACTGTAACTCATTGATTTTGAAATCTTTTAGTTAATACTTCATCCACAAAAGTTGATTGTTACAACCTGCTGCTAAAGTATATTATACTTTTGTTGTTAATAAAGCAATAATCCCTTGTGTTTTGCTTGACCGGGAGAATATATTCTCACCAAGGAATGTTTCCTTTCTAGTTTGTGTTCAACAAAGTCAGAATCACGTAAACCATTTCACCTAAACTTAGAGGATGACTTATAATACATAGCAATATTAATATTACATTTCAGATATCTAAAGATCCTCTTAACATATGTTATGTGGGATTATGTAGGGTGAGGCTAAAATCTAACTCTAACACACACACTGAACATAATATCAAGTCTAATGAAATTATGTAGATGAGATAATTAATTATTCCTCTGTATACCTTATGATCTACCTTTTTACCTGACTCATCCTTATCAAGAGAACAAGTTGGATTCATATGTGTAGAACCAAAAATGATATAATCAACATAGATTTGAACAATAAAAATGTCATTCTTAAATGATTTTCTAAATATATCAGTGTCAACCTAACCTCGTTCAAAATTATTTTTTAGTAATAAATTGCTTAGTCTATCATACCAAGCTATTGGAGCTTGTTTTAGACCATACAAAAATTTATTTAATTTGAAAGTATAGTCTAAAAATTCATTATCTTCAAATCCATTAGGTTATTTCACATACACTTTTTTTATTTATGTAACCATTTCAAAAAGAATTTTCCTCATCCAATTGATATAAAATGATTTTGTTAAAAACTACAAATGAAAGTAAAATTTTGATAGCCTCTAACCTTGCCACAAGGTCACAAATTTCAATGTAATCAACACCTTGATGTTGATTGTAGTTGATTTCAATGTAATCAACATCCCATTTGTCATTTGTTTTGAATTGATTTAACTCTTCTTTCATAGCCATTACCCATTAATTATCTAATACAACTTCGTTTATAGTTGTAGGTAAGATTTCAAATAGTATTCCAAACATAGATATTTCTTTAAAAACATATATGGTTTTTGGATAATTATTTAACTTCCTATGATTAGATCATTTGGATGAGAAGATTCATATTTCAATCTAGGTTTGGATTCCTATTGATCTTCATTTGCATGAGGTTAATTATTGTTTATTCTTTAGTTATTAGACACATCTTATGATTTATTAATGTTGCTTTGTTGGTTCCTCTGATATATCTTATTCCTCTTATATATGTAGATCTGCAAAAGAAATACTGATTTTTGAGGAATCAATTCATGTTAGCTTTGACGTTTTATTGTCATGCTTTTTATCACCAAACTTGACATGAATTGATTTCTCAAAAATTATTGTTTCTTTGTTGAGTATTCATTAGGCTTTAGACCTTTTAAAGTATCCCCAAAAGGGACACTTTTGAGACCATTACTCAAATTTGCCAAGATTCTATTTGGTATTCAGAATATAATATATGCAACCAAATTGAAGAAAGTAGGAAATGTTGGGTTTTATTCCTTGCCACAGTTTATAAGAAGTATTATTAAGAATAAGCCAGATATAGATTCTATTATGAATATAACATTCACTATTAAGTGTTTCTGCCCAAAAGTGGTAAAAAACATTCATTTCGTGAATTATGGTGTGTGCCATTTCTTGAAGAGATCTATTTTTACTTTCTACAACACTTTTTTGTTGAGGTGTTCAATGAGACGAAAAGTTATGTAAAATTTCATTCTCTCCAGATAAGTTTTTGAAAATCTTATTTTCAAATTCACCCAAATGATCATTACGAATTGGTGCAATACAAAAACCTTTTTCATTTTACTCTTTTTTGTAAAAGATAGTGAAAATTTTATGTGAGTCACCCATGTGTCTAAGAAACTTTATCTATGTCTATTTGGAATAATTATCACCAATAATAAGTGCATACTTTTTACCACTAAAATATGCAGTATTTACATACCCCAATAAATAAATATGCAAAAGTTCAAGTGATTTAGAAGTGACAACAATATTTTTAAAGGAAAAAAAAATGATTTTTGTGTTTTCCTTTTTTGGCATGTCTCACAAAAAACATCTTATTCGTATTTAAGTTTTGGCAAGTCTCTTACTAAATCAAGTCTTTTGAATTTTGAGATTAACCTCAAAATGGCATGTCCTAATCCTATGTGCTAAATTGGTTGTTCTTCATTCACAAACATAAGCCATTTTACTTCTTGTTTTTCAATATCGGATAAATTTATTTTGTAAATGTTGTTTTTCCTTTGTACAGTAAATAGTATGGATGCATTTGTTTGACTTATTACCTACATGAATTTTGAGTGATAACAACACCATAACCACTATTGCTTAATTGACTTATGCTTAGTAGGTTATGCATTAGTCCTTTTACAAGTAAAACATTTTTAATAAAGGGGACAAAACCATTAGCTATTATGTTGTGCCTAATGATCTTACCCTTCTAATCAAGCCCAAAACCTATAAATCCTCCATTCTTGAGGGTCAGGTCGTGAGCATCACTTTTCCATGTACAATGAATGGTGTTTTTAAATTTGTTGCTAAGGATATCTTTAAGATAAGTTGTTTTATTCTTAGGAGGTAGCATTTAGTTAGATCTTGGTTTGTTAGTTTTGAAATGTGTTTTGGAATTCCATGTTTTTTTGCATATGACAAGTTCTTTTATTGTAAAGAAACAAGGAGAAGAGGTTACGATGATCAGAGCATGTCTCATAGACCTTCAGAAAAATAACTAATCCAGGGTGTTTATTAGATGATGCACAAAAAATTTATCTTATTTGGAGCATTGACTTCTATTAGTGCATTGACTTTCATCAGAGAATATATTATTAACAAGAGGTAGAAAATCATTTGTTTGTCAAGGTTATTAGAGGAACACGATCATATGCTTGTTGTAATCATCTAATGAATTGAAGCATAACTTGTGTTTTCCAGAATTAAATGAGACGTGTTTCAAAGCGTGTGGAGCAAACTTAAAATAAAAAATTAGAAGAAAAGTCTTGGTGCTCGTTTATCTTAGCCCAATCATCAGAGGATACAATCTAAGATCATACAAAATCCACTTCATATGAGAACTACACACTTAATCAGACCGTTAGTGATTTAAATTATTCTCACAAATTGATTTTACTATCATCATAATAAGAATTTGGAATCTAGAAAAAAAAAATTCTCAATTTCTTCGTCTTCTTCCATCTGTAAGGGTTCATACTTCCTAACAAGTAGATTTGCCATAGCTTTATGTACCTGCTTATTTCCATCTTAGTTGAGAACTTGAGAATCAAGGATACTCTTTGTTGTTTATTTGTGGCTATATTTTTCGAACTTTAAAGATGAGAACATTTATCATATAAATTATGACTTTATGGTGCATCTTGTGTTGTTTCTTTTTACCAATGTTGAGATCATTCTGGATATCTCAACACCAGCACCGTCTTCTAAGCAAATGTTTCCAATACTCAAATCTTTCTTCATTAAACAAAGAAGGGTTGTTAACATACTTGAATCCCATCGAGAATCGTTGTTTCCAATACTTGAATTTTTCTCCACTTGTAACTTCATCCTTAAAGTTTGTCATAATAATAAAGATCTTTACTAAAACATGGTTAAGTGCTCAACTTTGAGATTGAGTTATGATGCCAATTGTAGAACAATAAACACAAGAAAATGAGTTTTAATTATGTTTTATTTTAAATATATTTTACCAAGATTAAAACAAAGTGATGAAAAAGAAGCAGATAAAACAGAAACACATACAAATACAACCAATTTATTCTTGTTCATCACCTACACAATAGCTACATCCAATCTCTTCAAACTAAAGGATTTAATCCACTAACTCACCAACTAAATCAAATTTCCATTGAACATGTACTAGTCAAATTAACTGTTTTCATGGATTTTCAATCATTTAGCTTAGTAAAGTCAAGTTGTTGAGTAACGCAACCACTACTAGGCTAGGTTACAAAAGAATAAGTTAAAGGGTTTTTCAAATACTCTAACAAAAAGGTGTTTACAATGTTATATTCTCAAAAAAGAATTCTCATCACTTGGACCAATATAAATGATAAGTAGCAAGAGTGAAGAGACGAATCTATTGTGCTTATTGTAGTATATTTTGTTGTTATACAATGAGAGTTACATGTCATTTTATAGATAACTTTAGGGTTTCTATCAATCTTCATGACAGCACCCAGGCTTTTCATGTCAAATTTTTTCCCAACATGATTTTTAGTTTACTTACATCATGTAAATGGTTAACATCAATCAACATATCATCAACATACAGTAACATGATAATAAAAGTGTCAACATTGAGGCTCCTAACATAAACACATAAATCATACTCAACACATTTTATAGAAAATCTGAAGCATGTATAAATCAAAGCGCTTGTAACACTTTCTAGCAGACTGCTTTAAACCATACAACGACCTTTTAAATTTACAAACTAGTCAGTTATGTATATTATCATTGAAACCCTTTAGCTATTCCATGATCGTGAAGAAATGTTGACTTCACATCCATCAACTATAAATGAATATCACGAGTGGCTACCAAAATTAATACTTCCCTACTAGAAGTATGTCTGATGAGCAGAGAGATAGTCTTTGTATAGTCAATCCCTTTTGTTTTGAATGTAAATGGATGGTTAACAAAAAATGTTAGGATAAGAGAAACGACATTAAACGTACATAAAAAGGATAGTTAGAAAAAGTCTCACCCACACACTAAAGCACCTATAGGGTTCGACGTGAGCTTCACTAAAATGCACAATGAGTAGTACATATTGAATGTTTTATGAGAGGAATACCAAAATCTTGTTTGTTTCTTGAAACTAATGTCTCAAAAGCTTAAATCACAAAGGACAACTGCAACAAAATCCAAATCATCACTGAAATCTTATTCCATAGATAAAATCTTATTCCCCACTCATACTAAAATACTTTAATTTTCAAAAATAAATAAATAGAATAAATAAACAAATATTTGTAATTTATATTAGCCACTAAATTAAATATGAATAAAATTTATCACACAATAAAAAACATACTTATAAAGAAAACTAATCACAATATCTATCAACATTTATTCTAAAACACATTAAATACTAAATTAATTCTTTAAAAACTTATTTAATTAATATAATAGTTTAGCATACAATTTGGGGTGTTACGTAAGATGCATTTATCAAATCTAACTCTCTTTGCACTTCGTCACCCTCTCAAGTATTTAAATAGGATGATCACTCAAATCGAAAACATGCATTATCCTAATTCTCAAAGTAAAATACACATACATTGTTAAATCTCTTTAAGAGTTGTAATGAGACCAAAGTGATGGCATGTAATTTGGGATAATAGGCTAATTACTACGAGTTTTGCAAACCTGCTTCTCATTTATATTAAGACTACGATTATGACAACTCATTAGCCTACAAAGTACAAGAGTGTAGAAAACTGATTTAATTCACAATATTTTTATGTGTGCACTCCTCTTTTTGACATCAATGATATTTTAAGAATCACCTAATTACTAATTAGTGGAATATTACATCATTTTACTTTTTAACATGAATTATGTTTTAAGGATCACCCAATTACTACTTAGCAAGATAACATATTTTTTTGTATTTTTTTTCCCTTCAATAGTTTTCTACTTTTCATTCTCTTGTACACCACCCCACACTTAAAAGTTAATATTTCATGACCAACCCCAAATTTTTTTTGCCAAGTCATAAAATCAATAGTTTACCTAACAACTCCAAGTATGATTTTAGGATCCTAACAATAATATCTTCTAGAGTAATTTTATAATAAGTTACTCTGCTTAGTTACTTAATATCAACAATAATTTTCACCAATGAAACCATCAAATCAAAAGTTATTATTGTGTAGATCAACTCCATAAATTTTAATGCAATTTAACACTATTTGATATTTCATTAAATAATTTCAAATGAACGTATACTAAGTTTTTATAAATGTAAGTAAGTATCAATGACTAGATTATATGGCATCAAATTTAAGATTTATATAAAATTTTATATGGCATCAAATTTAAGATTTATATAAAATTTTATATGCTTGATCATTAATATATTGTGTAAATCAATTGTAGAAAGATTATCACATGAAAGAGAGGTTGAATTATGTTTCAAATATAAAAAAAAAAAAGTATATTTTAAGATGATTAAAACAAAGTGACGAAAATAGAACATATAAACAAAAGTACAAAACAACACAACTAAATTATCTTTGTTTACCACCAACATAGTAGCTACGTCCAGTCTCTTCAACCTCAAGGATTTAATTCACTAATTCAAGAATTAAATCGAACTTTCATTGAATGCCTTCTAACTTAGTACAATCAATAATTGGAGAATGCAATCACTATTGGACTAGGTTACAAAAACGAAAGATTTAAAGGCATACGATGACTTTTTAATGAAGGCATATGATTAGATGCAATGAAAGCATTTCTTGCATTCACCAAACTTAGAATACGAAAAATCAGTGTAGAATCTCAATGTTTCTTTAACTTAGATCAAACATCAGAGAATGCAGTACAAAGATTTATACATTATTAAAATAATTTTGTTATCATCAAAATAAGTAAAAGTCATAGTTCTTAAAAAAAATTGGTTCTAACATAATGAACAATTTAATTATTGCAATTTATCGTTGATAATGAGTTATTAAATGAAGTAACTCATATATAATAGTAATAAAATAATATTTGCAATTTATAATCATTTTATCATTAGACAATGTAATAAAAACTTCTAAATTTCAGTAAAATTAATCTACTTAAACGATCAACCAGTTTCGTTGAATAAAAAAATTAAAACAAAAACTATGCAAAATATCTAATTAATGAATAAATGAAAAACATATGTACCTAATTGATCTACGAATCAAAAGTGATCAGTTTATTTAAGTACCTCATAATGTTGGATAAAAACTTAAAAAACAAACATAAATAAATACTTAAAATACTTAAAACATGCATATGATGTTGTCGAATGCAAACCCTAACCCTATTATAGTGTACTTTTTCACACAATTCAATGAATTTTTTGGTTAGAGGAATTGAACCTAATAATTGAGTGTAAATGCCAAAACTTAATAGGACACACTTATACATATTACATTGTAATGTTTAATGCACATTATTTTAATTTATCTCTTATTTTCTATTTTCCTCTTTTTTTCAGTTTCTATTGTTTCTCTACATATTATAGCTATCACTCATTATATAGTATTGAAGATATTTATTCTTCAAATTTCAAATGATACATACTATAATTTACAAATTGTGAAAAAAATAATATATGTAAATGCAAAATTTTAAATTTAGCAGTTTATGTAAACAATAAATAAAAATACCGAAATTTGATACTTATATATATATATTTTTTTTATTATAATATTTATATTTTTACTAATTTAAAAATATTCATATTTTTATTAATATCCATATTTTTGAAAATACCAAAATTTTATTGTTATATATATATTTGTAATTATAATATTCATATTTTTATTTTGATATTAATATAGTAATTTTTAATGAATTTAGAAAATTTGTACCATAACTCATGTGGACCTGCCAGGCTGTAATCGTATCTGGGTGAGTTTTTGCGAAAAAAAGGAGAGCACTAATTTTTATTAATTTTTTTTTATAAATAAAATGTATAAATACCTAAAAAAAATTTACACATAATGTTCCTCGTTTTTAAGATACGAAAAAAACAAGTAATCATCATATATCTTCTAAATTTTTTTTTTTGTGGATGTTTGTATTTGTAGGAGCGTCTAATAACCATTTATTTATCTTTTCTATTTACATGCGGCGTTGGTAAAAAATAATTATTATATCCTAGAAAATTTGAAGTACTACTTATGAGAATAATTTAACCGACTAATTTATCTATGATGGCGAAATACTCTTAAGTTTAATTCTTTTGCACAACTTAGCCAAATTCTATATGTTTTGGAATTTTCTAATTCTATCTTGTTTTATTAAATGCTAATATTTATTTGTTGTTTATTATTTGTCATAATTAAGGTCTAATATTGTCTAATTTTGTTTTCAACATCACCATTATATTATATTTATCTTATTATTATCTCTATATTTTCTCTCCCATAATGTCAAACGGGTGTTTGATTTTAAACATTTTTCAATTTAAATACAACCAGATGATCCTATACATACAAGGATACTTTTGATTTTACCACACAAACAAATCTTTAAAAAAAAAGGAGTTTTATAATATTATATATTTAGTGCAAAAGTCATTTAATTAAATTTTTAATAAAACTAAATCAAAAATATCATTGTCTTAACTTTGATTTGCATAACAGCAACATTATGGAAAATGGGACCAATACATGCATATTTTGATATTTAATGGATCAATAGGAGAAAAAATATTAAAAGAAAGAATTCCAAAAACAAACAGTCAAACATTAAAGATTGTTGGAGTAACCTTAAGTACTAAATTATTATTTTAAAATTTAAATCGATGTTTTTCTTTAGGTTATAATTTGAATTTACAATGATTATTTTTCATCTCAAAGACCAAATATTGTGTATTATTTATTTAAATATAACACATTTATATTTCATTAGTTATCTCATAGTTTTTTTTATCATACTTTACAATAATATTTTATGTTTTATTTCGTCTAATATAAAACTTATTTTTATTTATAAAAGATAATATTTTCTTCAAGCTAGAAGAAAAAGTCTAATTTACAAGTTTATGACCATTAAAATTGTAACAACAACAAACTATAAGATTAGGATTAACAATATCTGGAATACAATATCCTTGATAATATCCCTTGCCAGTGCAGAAGGACATGCAATTAGGTGTTTGGGAACATGGAGAAAAACATTTCTCGAATTTAAGTGACAAATGTGCCGAACCTATTGAAAAGAGTAGTATTAGTGTTTCTGTTATGTAAATTGTCTACATACCTATTGAGAATAGAAAAACTACCATCAAAGTTACCATAATAAACTTTTGTGTATTGATCATTGTTCTTTCTTTTCTTCAATGATCCTCTTTAAATCGATAAGTAAATTTGAAATGTTTGTATATGTATATATATAAGTGATTGTAAAAGAAATATAATAAATAAAACACATATAGATATTTAATTTACTTTAATGATGGACGACTATATATTATTTATTTTATAGTTTGGTCAAAAAAATACTAAATTTTCTTTTAAGATTACATTTTATTATTTACCATTTTAATATTTTACATACTTACTTTAGTTTTGTCTATTGTGTTGAATTACACATTATAATAATTAATAATAAATAATAATAATAATAATAAAATATAATTACAATAGTAACAAAAAATTAAATAATGAGCGGGGACATTTGCACTGCTAGAATTTTCAAAACCTGAGGTTTGTTTTTCCTTGCCACGTTGGGATTTTTATGTCCACCATATGCAAGTATCCTTGTTTAGGTTACCACCTCCTACTAGTATCCCTCATGTCCAAAATTGTGCAATCCTAATACCTCAAGTGCATAATCCTAATACCTTGAAGAATCCGTGGCCTCCTTTTTATGGGTGTGAGACAATACGGTTAATTGAACCATATTCATAAATTGGATTCTATTGCATCATAAAAATCAAATCTTTTAAATGGTTTATGAATTGTACTACATATTTAAAATAATTCAATTAATTAAATTTAATTTAAAAATCAGTTTATCAACTTAAAAAATGTTTAATTTCAAATAAGATTTTCTTTCTTACAAAATTTTAAAATTTATTTTTTTGAAAAAAATAAAATAAAAAAGTTAAATACTTTTTTTGTTGAAATACTTTTTGAGAAAAATTGAAAACATTTCTTTTTCTGAAATTTTTTTGATTTGAAAAAAATTGAAATTTTTTACTTCAATTTTTTTATTGGGAAATTTTTATATCTATTTTTCTGTAATAAATTTTTGCCAAAAGAATTTTGAAATTATTTTTTCAAAAAAAAAAAAATTTATAGGAAAATTTTTTACATTTATTTATCTCAAAAAATATTGATATTTTTTATCAAAAGAATTTCCATTTTTTTTAATAACTATTTTGAAATCAATTTTAACTAAAAATTTGTTCAAAATATAAAACTTATTTTATATTTATAAATTAGTTTAAACCAGTTCCAAATTGCACTGAACTTAATTTCAAAGTAATTTTTAATAACTAAATCAAACTATTATCGTGGTCCAATGAAGTTCGGTTTATACACCATGCGTATCCGAAAAGTCATTTCTCACGTGTTCTTTCGGGATTTGATCATAGACATTTTGATAGTCTTTTGTCCACAAGTGTACGAGTTTGTTATGTAATAAATCATAAAAACATAGACTAATTTAACAATTATTCAACTAATCAAGATTTTATATTATTTAGATTACCAAAAATTTATGGTTGGTTCATCGAAAACACAAGAATTAAATTTATAGTAACAATGTAAAAGTAATTCAATCAATAGAAAACCTAGGATCATGGTTTTACTTATGATTTTAATACATCAAATCCTAGTTTTATATGAAATTTATTGTCCTTCTAACTATTAATTCCTCCTCTAAAAACAATTAAAAAAAGATTGATCATTTAATGTAAGATTCTTTTCTATAAATTAATTATTTGATTGATTATATAAAAGAGAAGACATGAAGAATTAAGAGATTGAAAAATTAGTATCTATGTTTAATAACACTACACTACAAGAAAATTTAAAATTTGCCACATATAGTTTGGAACGGTTGCAATAAAACCGCCCTCGTCTTAAATTTGCAGCAATTTATGCACAACTTCGAAAGTCTCTCTCTGTCGCAGCTCCTATGTCTGTCATGCCATGTAAGCTCTTTCTCTTTTCTCCCCGTCTTCCAAATTCTCCTCTTCGTGCATGTTTCTCTTTTTGATGTTGCTCCATTTTTGTTAGGTGCTCAATCAATTTCAATTTGAAACCCAATCTACTTGGACAATCTATCATGATGCAAAACATCAGTTGCAATACATTATAACACTTTAATCATATACTAAAAAAGTAATTAAATAGATTGATAGATATCCAAAAAGTGAAACTAGGATAATTGATAAATTGTTTTTAAGAACTTCTAATGGATTTTAAATTGATTAATGAATTATTTTGATCAATCAATTACTATTCAAATCCAAATTCATCGAATCAAGAAGGGTTATCCCAAATTTTTATTTCATTGTTCTACGCTGAAGTATTTATTTAAAATTTTTATTTAACATTTATTTCATGGTATTCACATTTGACATATCCCACCTTGACCAAGATCCTAGTCATGTATTTTGTATATATTGTTAGGGAGTCCGGAGGAGCACAACATTAGGATGGAATGGGCTAAAAACAAGGATTAATAATAGACTTAAAAACCACATCTCAACCCAAAACCTTAAGGTATTAGGTTTATGGCACTACGCCAAAAATAGCCTTTTACAGCGTTTTTTTTAAGCCTTTTACAGCGCTTTTTCAAAAAAAAAGCGTTGTGGTATCGAGCGATGTAAAAGATACAACAGCGCTTTTAAAAAAGCGCTATAAATCATGTAAATATAACTTGCGCTTGTTATGCACCTTTTACAGCGCTTTTTGTATAGAGCGCTATAAAAAGCATACCCATAATTCATATTTTGGTGTACCTTTTACAGCGCTTTTTGTAAAAAGCGCTGTAATAGACATACCTATAATTCATATTTTGGTGTACCTTTTTACAACACTTTTTGTAAAAAGCGCTGTAATAGGCATACCCATAACTCATATTTTGGTGTACCTTTTACATCGCTTTTTGTAAAAAGCGCTGTAATAGGCATACCCATAATTCATATTTTGGTGTACCTTTTTACAACGCTTTTTGTAAAAACCGCTGTAATAGGCATACCCATAACTCATATTTTGGTGTACCTTTTACATCGCTTTTTGTAAAAAGCGCTGTAATAGGCATACCCATAATTCATATTTTGGTGTACCTTTTACAGCGCTTTTTGTAAAAAGCGCTGTAATAAGCATACCCATAATTCATATTTTGGTGTACCTTTTACAGCGCTTTTTGTAAAAAGCACTGTAAATGTCCACCCAATGCACATTTTACAACGCTTTTTCAAAAAAACGCTGTAAAATGTGTATATTTTTTTAAAAGCCCTATATATATTTGAAAAACGTTTTTTAGCTTTTTATGGCATTTTTTTTATAAAGCGCTGTCTTTTATCTTTTTATCCAAAATAATTTTGAACCAGACAACAGAACACAACCAGAATTTGTAAGTTACAACTTGATACATATATATTACCCTGTAACACAGTAATTTACTATAAGCAATTCATAAGCAGTTCACACAATATGATACATATATATTACCCTATAACACAGTAATTTACAACATAAGTAACTACATATAAATTGAACCTAATTTACAACATATCCATATGCATGTTTATATATTGTCCTATGATCATATACATATAATAACTAAAAAAATATACAGAATATGCACTAGCTACCATATAATATTCAGATCCCTTGCCCAGCAGCATGCTATTTCCCAAAAAATCAAATAATTTTCATTTCAAGCACATACTGACACCATTCTTCCTTTAATTCCATCAGATCTTGCTCAAAATATGATGTACTGGAATTGTCAAAGTACTGCAATATAAAAATCGAACATATTATATTAAGTTAGTATCAAATATATAGATAATTTATATATGAAAATCATATAATGAAAATATCGTACTGTTTCTGGGATAATAGTTTTATTGTTGACAACAATCTCCTTCATGAATCTCAATACGTAGTACCCACAGTCGATGTTGTTTGTTTAACGAGGGCACTTTATTGGGATCCATGTAATGTTATTAGACTTTTGCTTCGACACTATAGCACCTCTTTGAGCTCGATAAACTTTTAAGGCACTATCAAATGAATAAATGTGATTATTATAGCATGAACAAACACATTATATATATATATATATATATATATGTAAGAAATAAATGAATATTACTTACGTGTCGAGCATAGTCTTTACTTCGGAGTGATTGTTGTAATCGCCATGCACGGGATCCAAATAGTATATAACTTCAGAGACCCTATTGATTGCAAATAGCACCCAATGTGCCCTACAACAACAAAAAATTGGTTAAGCAATTTTGTTTATACACAACTAACAAATTTAATTCTCATCAATTAAGAAAGATAAAATTACGTACCCTGAATTATATGGTGCGAAGAACAATTTATCATTTTCTCTATTTGCTAATAACATATCTACAATATATTTCTTTACATTGTCTGGATCGAGTTTCCACATCGATATCTTGTGCTGAGACAAGAATGAGTATTTATTTGACAATTTCATCGTGCACCCGACCTTCTCATACAAAAATCTTCAATGAAAATTTTAAACTAGATTAATTACCCATACATTTAATTAATTACCAATAAATGCAATTAAAAGTATTTTTTACCTTATGTACAAGCTCATTACAGTAGCACTGAGCTCCTTATGTTCGAGAAGTTCGTATACGTGCTCCTTTTCGAGAAATTCATCATACTCATCTCCGAAGATATCTTTATTCATGGGTACGATGCGCGAATCGTCGCTACTCCATGTTCTTTTTTAATAGGATGTCAAGACACGCCCCGTATTTACCAAGGCATGGCTGACTTAATTTAGGAGCAGCAGTGGCGACCAATTTTTCCCAATCCAGTTTTTTTCTTGCTGCAAGTTTGGCAGCAGCTTTATTACCCGGCAGCCTTTGAGGTTTGGAAGCTTTATTAACCTCCAATTTTTGAGGTTTGCTGCCTTTTTTTGGATGTGCGGGTGGTTTATTTATTTGGATCTACAAAAATAAGGTTAAGTGTTAGTTTATTGAATCTGAAAAAATTGACTAAACCTTATGCAATAAATGTAACAAACCTTTTCGGGAGATGTGACTAATTCGTTTCTGGGAGGCATTTTATCGAGGGCAACAAGGTTTGTGGGTCATGCCACGTAACTACCAATAGCGTCGCCCAATGTCTGCATATCTCCGTCGTTGTCCGGTATCGGCAACGGTGCAGTTGGTTCGAAAGCAACAGTAGGAGATACTTTGGCATGGCCTGCAGGGATCGGAGTATTGTGCAATACTTCTCCCAAAGTATTGTACAATTTTCCTTTTCCCACCATCCGATGAGTAGGCAAGGACAAGTATAGGAAACATGAACTGACACCCTAAATCAATAGTTAAAACATAAGTATAGTTAATATATAATATTGTTTAATGCATAAGTAATTAAAGTAAGTAATTAATTACCTCGGGAATACTTTTTAAACCGACGTTGCAACTCGCGGTTTCACTCTCCATTTGTATTTCACGTTGGAGCTGATCCGGAAGTTGCTTGTCTTTATTCGTATTCACCATGAGTGCCACTTGCTCTGATAGGATTCTGAGCTTCTCTAATACTTCCTCGTTGGAAGGTTTTTGGCGCTTCTCTTGAGGAAAAAAGCCTTTGGGAGTTACGCCAAATCTTTTCCCTCTAACTCGACCGGAATACTCAGGGACATTAAAAACTTTGCCTAGAATGTACCTGCAACTAGCCTTGTTTCCCTCTTCATTTTCAGAACTTTGTTCGATGGTCTCCTAAAATACATGTAACATTAAAAAGATAAGTTCAATAGCATTTTTAAAATACAATATTAAAAAGTATTCAAGTGATAAATAAAATATTAAAAAATATTAAAGTGATTATATACTTACACAAAGTTCTACTATTTTTTTGACATTTTCATTATCAACCACCCCGTCTTTATTTACACGAGCTTCCTTCCACAATATATGACGACCCAATGGTTGATCGGATTGGGTGTCTTGTCGCTATTCATTAATATCATAAACAAAATAATACAAATTAGTTACACACTATAGTTTATAATACAAATTCCCTGATTATATAAAAGTGATGTTTAATTACTTATAAGTCTTTGCTCTATACGTGCATATCCCACACATGATTTTTTGTATGGGTGCGTCGGTTTGCTTTCCCGTTCACGATTTGCCTTACTAATATTCTATATAAAAAAAATAGCAATTGTGAAAAAATTTAAAATACGCTACGAATATGAATAATAAAACACACAAATGCTAATAAATTGATCACTTACGACAAACGTGGGGTCAGAACGTTTGGAAACAAATGCTTTCCATTCATCGTTTGATATATAATGTTGATATATTTTTGGAGGTTCAGCAGTTGTGTTTCCTTCTCTATCTTTTAGATAGAAATTTGAGACATGAGATCTAAATCCCCGATGGATTTTCCCAGCAACTCTCAAAACGTAACTCTTCCGTCCCTCATCAAGAACAAAAGTCGTCTACAATGAAAAAAATTATAAGTAAAGTATTTCAATGAAAAAAGAGTGGATAAAAAAATTTACTTGAATGTCATTCCATATTATATCTTTGGCATCCTTCAATGCCTTATCTCTCCAATCGTCAATCGTAATAGGGATATTTTGACGAACAACAGCCCCAATATAGCTTACAAACATAGAGCTGTTAGGGTCAATCGGATGACCACTCTCATTCCAGCCAACCTAATAAACTCATATAGTTTGTACATGCTATTAAAAAAAGCTAAAAAAATACACAGCAAATAGAGTATAGTATCGTATAACCTCAAACTTGGTGCCATTGCTCCTTGCTTTAATCATGTTTTGCATTATAGTTGCACCACGTTTGACTTCATTTTCATAAGTCTTAGTGGTGCCAACTTCTTCATTTTGACATTCTAAATCTTTGTTTCTATCCATTTAACTACAACAAGTTCAACATGCAGTTTAGTGTAACATCAACAAGCTCAACATGCATCATGCATTATTCTAAACAAGCTCAACACGTATCAGTATATATATTTTAAACAAGCTCAACATGCATTTTAATGATTACAAAAACCTAATAACATCAATACCTGAATAATGGTTCGAAGAAAGATGAAATGCGAAGAAAAGAGCGAACGCAGAAAGATCACAGAACTAAGGTTCACAGAAAAACGGTTTGAAGAAATACGTAATGAGGGTTACGTATTTCAATGAAAATATATTGGTAGCAATGAGAGAGATGATCTTTGATGGAAATAAGGTTTGAAATGAACGAGATGATCGTGGAAATACAGTTCGTAATGGACAGGATTATAGGGTTTGCAAAAGAAGAGAAGAACGATGAAGGTTGCTCTGATAGTGTAGTTTACTTAATGAAGAGAAAACTGAAGCGGTTACTGTTATATATAACCCTTTTACAGCGCTTTTTTAGAGAGCGCTCTAAAAGGCGTAGGCCTTTTATAGCGCTTGTGAAAAAAGCGCTCTAAAAGGCGTCCTTATTTAATTTTTTAAAAGGCTCTTTTACAGCGCTTTTCCAAAATAAGCGCTGTAAAAGACCTCATTGATTGAGAATGTTACATAATTTTTTTTAAAGTATTTTACAGCGCTTATTTCAAATAAGCGCTGTAAAAGGACTCTTTATTTTATTTTTAAAAGAGTCTTTTACAGCGCTTATTTGAACAAGCGTTGTAATAGACCTCCTTGTTTTATTATGTTATATGAATGTTTTTTTTTACAGTCTTTTACAGCGCTTTTTTAAATGAGCGCTGTAAAAGGCTCCGTTATTTTTAAAATATATTTACAACAGCGCTTGTGTTTAGAAAGCACTATAAAATGCGCGCTGTTAAATGTCATTTTTGGCGTTGTGTGGGTCATTCTCCTTATATATCCAATACAGGCTCCATTCCTGGTCAATGTGGGACTAACCACTCATAATTGAATACCCAACATATATATGTAGTGTTGTTTCTCCAATTAACATATATATAATATGGTCTATGATTGTTCCCTCAATAATGTTTGTAAAACACTACGACTATATTCAATTAAGGTTGGCCTAACACATTTGAAGACTTAAAATAAGTTTAATATATCACAAAATTAATATAATTGATGTCATGTAATAATTTTTCTTCAATTGATTTAACATTGTTGAGATACTATTAAATTTAGAAAAAAAATTATGTTTTAATTTTAAAAATATTAAAACATGAAATTTTTTATTAAGTAAAATTATTTTTTTAAGGGATTTTAATAAAATAAACTTTTTATTTTTCATGAAAGTCTAAAACGAATGGTGTAGCAGTTTTACTTGTTTCCACGTTGTTTACTTACTCTCAAATTTTAGTATGAATTAGCAAAATATATTTGTTTGTTTGCGAAGGTAGAATTAGCAATGAATTTGTGTGGTTGGTTTTTTCTTTTTGCTTATGAGTAGCTTATATTTCATTTGTGTGGATTGAGTGCTGTTGGTGTTTTTATTTTTTATTATTACCTCTTAGGGGTTTAACATAATAAAAGTTTAACTGCAGTTTTAGTTCTTTTATTTTAAAAATCAATAGTTTTGATTTTGTTTTTATTGATATTTTTAGCTAAAAATGATGAATTAAAATGCTTAACACTCCTAAAATTGAAACATTTAGGTAGTTTTATATCATATAATTGTATGTTACGTCATTAAAAATAAAATAAATTATTATTTTAAAATTAAAAAATCTAATTGAGATATCAAAATTGGTGATTTTTAAAATAAAGATATCTTCCGTGAAATGATAATCATAATAAAGAGACTGAAAAATAAAAGGTGTCTTTTGTTGTATATCGAGATATTTAGAGACATACCATCTTCTATAGAGACTAAACTTTTTAACTAGATCGAGGAGTTTGATTTATGTTTTTTAATATAATGAATTTTCATTTAATTTATGTTTTGTATTATAAAAATAATTTTAATTAAATTAAAATATAGGTGTTTAAAAAATGATAGAAAGTCCAAATAGTTATGCCACATCGTAAAACATTAGAAGAAAAAAACAGCAGGAATTAAAACCAAATATAGGAAATTAAAATTTTGAAATTGTGGTGGGTTGTTGAAATTAGAATTTTAAAATTATGTTAAGATTAAATTGCTAAACTATCGATAATTAAATTTATAAGTTATAATGAATTTAATTATTAACATTAAATTGGTTGATCAGTGAAATTTAACTAGCTGAAAATTATAATTAGTCGAAGTGATTATGAGTTAGAAATTCTAATTTGGATGATCTAACGGTTCAATTTTATTTAATTAGATTTAAAAATTATGATAATTAGACAATTCAATCTTAATTAAATAGACTAACTATAATTTATAAATATTAATTTTTCCGATTCGACGGTTCAATTATAATAAATTAGGTCCATTGTAATTTATCAATTTAAATTTTGATGATTCAATGGTTTCATTTTAATGAATTAAATTAAACATAATTTAAAAATTTTATTTTATATTATTCAATATTTTACTAAGTGTGACTAATAAATTTTAATTTTAAATTCTAATACATTATCCAACATTTATTTTTTACAAATTATGAACAAATAAACTTCTTTTAACATTTTCAAATGCTGTCAAGGATTTGTGTTCTTAAGTTTACTGTACCTCCAAGTTAAAGTGCTTCACGAGAAATTTGAGAGCAAATTTAATAGTTATTAGATTATTTGAGAGCAAATTTAATAGTTATTATTCCCTTTTATATAAAGGCATAGTTTAGCCTATCTAAAAAAATGTAATTGTTTATCATGTAAGGCATAGTTTATCATGTAATTGGTTTAATGTGAATAAAGTAGTTAAATAGGCTTTCAGTTAGACCAAATTTTTAAAAAGGTCAGGCACGCCGGCAAAAATAGCCTATGATAGGTCGTAGGCCAAACTTAGGCCTACAAAACTAATCGTAGGTCAGACTCAAGTCTTTCAAAACATGGTCTAGTCGGACCTATTTCACCCCTTAATTGCATGTACTCCAACACACTGTCCAAATAGGTCACAACGACAAGCGTACGAACGTACCGTTAGCCGGTTGATTAGTAGCTTGTTTGGAAGAAAATTGACCAACGATGTTTGTGGTGGTAGTTAAAAGTCTATCGAGATAGTGAAGTGAGCACATATTTAAGAATATAGCGCCAATGTTCCTTCAAGTTGATTGTTATAGATCGTTAGCATGAAGTGGCTTCATCTTTATAATGTAGATGAGATTGGATGAGACAACGAGTACTCTAAAAGGGACATATGTTACTAACTATCTTAGTTTTCTTAGCATAATTCAATTGTTGGTTCTGTGAAGCTAAACATTAGTTGAGCAATCACCAATGATGGTTCCAAAGTGGCTTGCGGACAAATACTATAAACACCCTACTTCATATGCAAAACCTCCATACAAACGTTTTTAAATGTTTCCTAAAAATGTGCTACTATATAAAATAAGTTGAATTGAATTATATATACACTATAAAATGTTAACCATTTTAAGTATGATAAAAGATATGTTTAAATTATTGAAAAGAGGATATGTTTAAATTTTAAATAATAGCTGTAATAAAAATAAAAATATGAATTAAAAAAGGTAAAAATATGTGAAAAAATATATAATTTATTCATTTTTATCCACTATCTAAATAATAGTTCTATTTTGTTTAATTTCTTTTGTATTAACTTATTCACACAAAATTTTATGGTTCTCTTGTTAGATTAACTATATTTTGAATTTAGATTAATTAAATTTAGATTGACAATTCAATTTCATTAGACACATATTATATGTACATTTAACCATTTACTCTATTTTATTAGGGACAAAAAATCAAAGACTTCAACATCATTCTTTTATAATCAAAATATTTTGATTTTTTTTTATAAAATTGAATATGTCAATTCGTTGATGATCAATGTAAATAAATTTAATGTCTAAAATATCCTTATAAACATAAACACTTATAAAAATGATGTTTAATCTCTATATATTTTGCCTTTGAATGTAAAATAAGAATTTGGAGAAAAAATATATCTGGAGTAACACATTGATTTTGAGTGTAACTCATTGATTTTGAATGTAACTCGTTGACTGTAACTCATTGATTTTGAAATCTTCTAGTTAATACTTCATCCACAAAATATGACTGTTACAACCTGCTGCTAAAGTATATTATACTTTTGTTGGTGATAAAGCAATAGTCCCTTGTGTTTTGCTTGATCGGGAGAATATATTCTCACCAAGGAATGTTTCCTTTCTAGCTTGTGTTCAACAAAGTCAGAATCACGTAAACCTTTTCACCTAAACTTAGAGGATGACTTATAATACATAGAAATATTAATATTACCTTTAAGAAATCTAAAGATCCTCTTAACATCTGTTATGTGGGATTCTTTAGGGTGAAGCTGAAATCTGACACACACACACACACTGAACATAATATCATGTCTATGGAAATTAAGTACTTGAGATAATTAATTATTTCTCTGTATACCTTATGATCTACCTTTTTACCTGACTCATCCTTATCAAGAGAACAAGTTGGATGCATACGTGTAGAACCAAAAATGATATCATCAACATAGATTTGAACAATGAAAAGGTCATTCTTAAATGATTTTCTAAATAAAGTAGTGTCAACGTAACCTCGTTCAAAATTATTTTTTAGTAATAAATTGCTTAGTCTATCATACCAAGCTATTGGAGCTTGTTTTAGACCTTACAAAAATTTATTTAATTTGAAAGAATAGTCTAGAAATTCATTATCTTCAAATCCATTAGGTTATTTCACATACACTTCTTTATTTATGTAACCATTTCAACAACAATTTTCCACATCCAATTGATTAAAATGATTTTGTTAAAAACTATCAATGAAAGTAAAATTTTGATAGCCTCTAACCTTTCCACAAGGGCACAAATTTCAATGTAATCAACACCTTGATGTTGATTGTAGTTAATTTCAATGTAATCAACATCCCATTTGTCATTTCTTTTGAATTGATTTAACTCTTCTTTAATAGCCATTATCCATCAATTATCTAATACAACTTCGTTTATATTTTTAGGTAAGATTTCAAATAGTATTCCAAACATAGATATTTCTTTAAAAACATATACGATTTTTGGATGATTATTTAACTTCCTATGATTAGATCATTTGGATGAGAAGATTCATATTTCAATCTTGGTTTGGATTCCTAATGATCTTCATTTGCAGGAGGTTAATTATTGTTTATTCTTTAGTTATTAGGCACATCTTATTATTTATTAATGTTGCTTTGTTGATTCATCTAGTATATCTTGTTCCTCTTATATATGTAGATCTGCAAAAGAAATAATGATTTTTGAGGAATCAATTCATGTTAGCTTTGACTTTTAATGGTCATGGTTTTTATCACCAAACTTGACATGAATTGACTTCTCAAAAATTATTATTTCTTTGTTGAGTATTCGTTAGGCTTTAGACTTTTTAAGGTATCCCAAAAAGGGAACTTTTGAGACCATTAATCAAATTTGCCATGATTCTATTTGGTATTAAGAATATAACATGCAACCAAAATTGTGAAAGTAGGAAATGTTCGGTTTTATTCCTTGCCAGAATTTATAAGAAGTATTATTAAGAATAAGCCAGATATAGATTCTATTAAGAATATAACATGCAATGTTAAGTGTTTCTGCCCAAAAGTGGAAAACAACATTCATTTCGTGAATTATGGTGCGTGCCATTTCTTAAAGAGATCTATTTTTACTTTCTACAACACTCTTTTGTTGAGTTGTTCAATGAGAAGAAAAGTTATGTAAAATTTCATTCTCTCCACATAAGTTTTTGAAAAGTTTATTTTCAAATTCACCCAAATAATCATTACGAATTATTGCAATACAAAAACCTTTTTCATTTTACACTTTTGTAAAAGATAGTGAAAATTTTATGTGAGTCACCCCTGTGTCTAAGAAACTTTATCTATGTCTATTTGGAATAATCATCACCAATAATAAGTGCATACTTTTTACCACTAACATATGCAGTATTTACAGAGCCCAATAAATAAATATGTAAAAGTTCAAGTGGTTTAGAAGTGACAACAACATTTTTAAAGGAAAAAAATGATTTTTGTGTTTCCCTTTTTTGGCATGTCTCACAAAGAACATCTTATTCGTATTTAAGTTTTGGCAAGTCTCTTACTAAATCAAGTCTATTGAATTTTGAGATTAACCTCAAAATGGCATGTCCTAATCCTTTGTGCTAAATTGGTTGTTCTTCATTTACAAACATAAGCAATTTTACTTCTTGTTTTTCAATATCGGATAAATTTATTTTGTAAATGTTGTTTTTCCTTTGTATAGTAAATAGTATGGATGCATTTGTTTGACTTATTGCCTACATGAATTTTGATTGGTAACAACACCATAACCATTATTGCTTAATTGACTTATGCTTAGTAGGTTATGCATTAGTCCTTTTCTAAGTAAAACATTTTTACTAAAGGGAACAAAATCATTACCTATTGCGTTGTGCCTAATGATCTTACCATTCTAATCAACTCCAAAACCGATAAATCCTCCATTCTTGAGGGTCAGGTCGTGAGCATCACTTTTCCATGTACAATGAATCGTGTTTTTAAATTTGTTGCTAAGGATATCTTTAAGATAAGTTGTTTTATTCTTGGGTAACATTTAGTTAGATCTTGGTTTGTTAGTTTTGAAATGTGTTTTGGAATTCCAGGTTTTTTTGCATATGACAAGTTCTTTTATTGTAAAGAAAGAAGGAGTAGAGGTTACAGTGATTAGAGCATGTCTCATAGACCTTCAGAGAAATAACTAATCCAGGGTGCTTATTAGATGATGCAAAAAAAATTTGTCTTATTTGGAGCATTGACTTTTATTAGTGCATTGAATTTCATCAGAGAATATATTATTAACTAGAGGCAGAAAATCATTTGTTTGTCAAGGTTATTAGAGGAACACGATCAGATGCTTGTTGTAATAATCCGATGAATCGAAGCATAACTTGTGTTTTCCAAAATTAAATGAGACGTGTTTCAAAGCGTGAGGAGCAAACTTATAATAAAAAATTAGAAGAAAAGCCTTGGTGCTCGTTTATCTTAGCCCAATCATTAGAGGATACAATCTAAGATCATACAAAACCCACTTGATATGAGAACTGCACACTTAATCAGACCGTTAGTGCTTTAAATTGTTCTCACAAATTGATTTTACTATCATCATAATAAGAATTTGGAATCTAGAAAAAAAATTCTCAATTTCTTCATCTTCTTCCATCTGTAAGGGTTCATACTTCCTAACAAGTAGATTTGCCATAGCTTTATGTACCTGCTTATTTCCATCATTGTTGAGAATTAGAGAATCAAGGATACTCTTTGTTGTTTATTTGTGGCTACATTTTTCGAACTTTAAAGGTGAGAACATTTATCATAAAAATTATGACTTTATGGTGCATCTTGTGTTGTTTCTTTTTATCAATGTTGAGATCATTCTGGATATCTCAACACCAGCATCGTCTTTTAGAGATTCATATTCATCTTTAACTATGTTCCAAATTTTAGGATCTTGTGAGAAATAGAAACTTCTAAGACAATGTTTCCAATACTCAAATCTTTCTCCATTAAACAACGAAGGGTTGTTAACATACTTGAATCCCATAGAGAAGGGTTGTTTCCAATACTTGAATTTTTCTTCACTTGTAACTTCATCCTTAGAGTTTGTCCTAATAATAAAGATCTTTACTAAAACATGGTTAAGTGCTCAACTTTGAGATTGGGTTATGATGCCAATTGTAGAACAATAAACACAAGAAAAGAGGTTGTAATTGTGCTTTATTTTAAAAATATTTTACCAAGATTAAGACAAAGTGATGAAAAAGGAGCAGATAAAACAGAAACACATACAAATGCAACCAATTTATTCTTGTTCATCACCTACACAATAGCTACATCCAATCCCTTCAAACTAAAGGATTTAATCCACTAACTCACCAACTAAATCAAATTTCCATTGAACATGTACTAGTCAAATTGACTGTTTTCAAGGATTTTCAATCATTTAGCTTAGTAAAGTCAAGTTGTTGAGGAATGCAACCACTACTAGGCTAGATTACAAAAGAATAAGTTAAAGGGTTTTTCAAATACTCTAACAAAAAGGTGTTTACAATGTTATATTCTAAAAAATTGTTTCTCATCACTTAGACCAAAATAAATGATAAATAGCAAGAGTGAAGAGACAACTATATTGTGCTTATTGTAGTGTATTTTGTTGTTATACAATGAAAGTTTCATGTCCTTTTATAGATAACTTTAGGGTTTCTATCAATTGTGTTGACTGCAAGAAATGAACATGTATCATGAGTAGGGATGGCAACGGGGCGGGGCAGGCACGATTTTAAGCATTACCAACCCCGCACCCGCAACTCTAATACCGCACCCGCACCCGTTGGGGGTGATTTTTTATCATCCACCCCCGCACCCAACGGGGACGGGTTTCCCCGCCCCGCATCCGCCCCCACTCTAAAAATTGGAAGTTTTTTTTATTCATAGCATAAAAAATTAATAATTTGACTAAATAATAACATTCAACATAACTTCTAAAATTACAATAATCAAAAATAATAAAATCACAATATCTTGAAATTTGTTTAAGTTTGCTAAAAGTCATAATATTTTTATCAACAAAAGTTCAATTCGAACAAAAGTTCTAAATATTCAAAGTTCAAACAAACTAATCAATCAAAAAACAGTAAAAAGTTCCAAATCATCCAAACAAAAAGGTTCTAAATAAGCATTTTCTAACGATCATCTTCATCTTCAAGACGGAAATTGAAAAGTGAAGTAACACCATTGATCAACAATTCACCTATATTAAAAAATAAAAGTTAAAGATTAACATTTAACATGACAAATTTAAATCAAACAATGTAGAGAATAGAATATCTTCATCGTCAAACTCTATTTCATTGAGTAAAATAGCATTTTCATTATCCACTTTAGAATTTGAATCACATATCAATATCAACATAGTACAATATAAACAACAATAATTTAAGATATACAAAATTATTAGCTATTTCAAATATATTAAAATTTAAATGAATAATTTAAAACAAATACCAGTCTTCTCAACACTCCATAACCAACTTCTAGCACACATCAAGGCCTCTAAAGTAGTCCAATGAAGTCGGCTTCGATGAGGGCTTAAGATATGTTCGCCGGTACTGAATGCAGATTCATAAGCTACAATAGAAACAGGAATTGCCAATACATCCTTTGCAATGGTTTGAAGTGTTGGATACTTAACACCATTCAACTTCCACCACAACAAAATAACAAAATCAGGACTTCTTGGCAAAACTTCCTCCTCTAAATAAACATCCAACTCTGTTTTGACAAACGAAGTTCTAGCTTTTTTTTTTCTTCTAACATACAAATCATAGTCTTCTAAACCATCATCCTCAACATTACTAAAGTGGACAACCAACATTTGAGAATCACTACTAGAACCATTATTCATTTTCAATTGATATTCATAAAGCAAATCATACACATAATTGTCGAATTGACTTAGCTTGGTCATTAACATCATTCCCATACAACTTAACATAATAATATTCAAGCATCTCTACTTTGTACCTAGGATCCAAAACAACAGCAACTCCCAATATTTCATGAACCACATTCCAATATTTTTCAAATTTTCCCAACATATTCTCTGCCATTTTTTTTGTCAATGCATCAGAGGATTTAATCCACTCATTTATTGCAATTTTGATCATACAAATCTTAGGAAAATATTGATTGGAAGTTGGATAATTAGTGCCAGAGAACACTTCAGTGATAGAATTGAACAATTTCAATTTGCCACAAATATCTTTTGCAAATTTCCAATGTAAACTTGTAGGCAAACAAGTGTATTGGGATTCACGTTGTCTTAATCGACTAAATACATCTTCATACAAAATGGCAACATCAAGCATCTTGTAAGTTGAATTCCATCTAGTCGGAAAATCTTAAACCAAATTCTTGGTGCAAGAGATTCGTAATTGTTTGGCAGTCTCCTCAAACTTTTCCTTCCTTTTAGGTGTTGCAGTCCAATATGCAACACTATCTCGAATCCTCTCCACTCCATCTTTCACAACATCTAGTCCATCTTTTACTATCAAATTAAGTATGTGCGCGCAACAACGCATGTGAAGTAAGGCCCCATCCTTTAACAATGTATTCAATTGCAACTTATCCTTAATTTTTTCAATCATTGCATCATTAGTGCTACAATTATCTAAAGTGATAGTGGACAATTTTGTCTCAATATTCCAATCCATCAAACATTCAACCAATGTATTATAAAGTCTTTCACTTGTATGAGGGGCAGGAACATAAATAAACCTAATATAAGAAGATTCATATTCAATAACTAATATAAATACTATTCAATCAAACTAGTATTATAAGAAATTATAATTACCTCAAAATTTGACTTTGTAGATCCCAATTTTCATCAATGTAATGAGCAGTGACAGTCATATACCCTTTTTTTTTTATTGCTCACAGTCCACATGTCAGAAGTAATGGCCACTCTTTGTGGAAGAGTTTCTAACAACTTCAAAATTATAGTTTTCTCAACTTCATACACTTTGAATATCTCTTTTTTTATAGTATTTCTACAAGGAACTTGAAATAATGGTTGGAGAAAGGCTAAGTATCTCCTAAAACCAATATGCTCCACTATTGAAAGTGGATATTCATGCAAAATAATTGCATGTGCAAGCTCTTTCCTAGCATTTTCAGCATCATAAATTCCTGTCCCCAACTTCCTTTTTACCTTGCAAGAACTTAGTGGTAAGAAATGTTTGTCCGTTATTATGTCTCATGGTAGACAAACATGGAGTACACATTTTCATAAGTCCGTGCAAGTGTGAGATCCTGTCTCTTGCTCTCCCACCAAGCAATTTCTTGCAATAATTACATTTAGCTTTTTCTTTTCCATCAACTTTGACCTTTGTAAAATGATCTCATACAATACTTTTAAGTCTATTGTTACGATCTTCGGGTATTTCATCTGTCATATTATCATTTGTCTCATTGTGTGGTGTTTGCACAGTTTCATTAGGTGTAGAAACATTAACTAAGGGATTACAACTTTCATTCATAGTTGGTTGATGTGAACTTTCTTCTGAAGTAAGTTGACATGGTAGTGGTTGAGATGACGTGCCTTCAATTTCCATTTATAGATTATGTAAAGTTGCACATAAAAACAAATTAAATTCATAAATAAGTTATACACTCACTCACACACACATATATTTCTTAAAAAATTTATCATGTAGTCAAATTAAATCCATAATTTTGCTGGTATTAGACAAGCTTTGCTACTATTTTGCTGGTATTAGACAAGTTTTGTTGTGTCATGAGTTGGTTGCTCATTTGTTAGATTGATATGTCTAATTTTGAAACTTGATGCAGTTAGGGCTTTTCCCTGAAGCTACATGTCATTTGCAGGAATTGAAAGATAATCTTATTGCTATCTCTAATAAACTGCTTGACAATGATGAAAATCTCAGTTCTGTGCAGATAGCAAAGCTTCGCCAAGGCAGGTGTGACTTTACCTTGGAATTGAAGTTGCTTTTTTAATTTTTATTGTATAATTATGCTTCATTATTATACTTAGAAAAAATTGTTGCAGCATATTCGTTTTGAACTTGATATCATTTGGGCGGAAAGTAAAATTGTTGCTAATGCTAGGTCACAGCTGAATAAGAAAATTCAGCAACTTGAAAAATATATTCATTCTAGTAATCTCGACGAAGAAACACAAATTCCAGTAAACTTATTAGTTATTACTGATATCAGAATTTGGACCTAACAAACCTAACTGCCCTATATATTCTTTCGTGAGATTCTTCTAGTGCCACAAACAAGCATCCTTTTACAGCCTTGTTACAAGACAATTATGGAGAAAATATGTAGAAAAATATCCAGATTTCAGCAAGAAAATAATAAGAAAATATGCTACAGAAAAATCTCAAGACTAATACACAAAAATGTAACCGAATTAAAAATTAAACAAAAAACAACTGAAAACGAAAATGCATCAAAATGTAGAAAATTTGAAAACAAACCTTAAAATTATAGCGGCGAAGAGAGTAAGAGGTGACACACGAAGGATGACGAAGACCGCACACAGAGAGGAGGGAGGACGATCGGGACAGCAAAAGTGAGGGTGGAGGTGGACGGTGGTAGCAAGCTAGGAAAAAGAAGGAAGATTGATAAAATTAGGGTTTTGTTACTATTTTACGAAATATAAGGGTATTTAAGTAATTGTATTTATGTCGGGTGGGTGCGGGTGCGGGTGCGGGGTGGATTTGTGAAACCCGCCCCGCACCCGCCCGTAACTTTGAAGACAGGGAAAATCCGCACCCGCACCCTCATCCATTAAAAATGGTTTTTCCCCGTTAAATGCAGGGCGGATGCGGGGCGGTTCGGGTTCAAATGTCATGCCTAATCATGAGGTTCTGTAAAAAATCTTCAGAGACTGATTTTCCAATAAACCTTATTAAGAAATAGTCCTTGTAATTTGTAACACCCCGTTTTTCAAAGCGAGGGTGTATTTTTTTTCTCAAAAGGAATTAGAATAAAACAGATGAATAAATAAGGTAAACACCTTTGAATAACTAATTAAGTCATTATAATTTACAAGCAGCGGAAAAGTTTCTCGAAATATGAATCCATAATATTTACATATCAAAAAGTGGTACAGTCTTCCATTTTAAAATAAACAAAATACAAAAGGAAGACATCTGTTCCCTCTATGTCAACCTAATCTGATCATTCTACCACAGACTATACACCCTGAGTGATCTCCACGCGCCCCGTGAAATCCTCCTAACATAGCTTCAGTCAAGCATTCCCATCTACGTTCCCCTCCGTAGGGTACAAACCAATAGGACCGCCCTGACTCTTATCTGAGGGCAAAGCCCAGGTTTCCACAATAGTTGTAAAGGGTCACCAACCGAAATTAATAGTTAACACATAACATTTAAATTCTTAAAATGCATAAATAACCTTTTCAACTTAGCATGCATCTTAAAAGGATTTTCCATATGCTAAAAGTTCATATAATGCTTGCCAAATGTAAATGAAATCAAAATAAAGTACTCAATCCATCAAGTAATACATAACTGACCAAGACATTGATACAGCAATTGAGCAATCGATTATCTAACTCAAAATAAGGATTTACACTAAGCAAATCGATTGGCCAAATCGATTTCCTGAAGTTATTTTAGTGAAATTGAACTTTGAACTCACATCAATCGATTGGGGAAATCAATTGATGATGGTCTGAGCCCCTGTATTGCCAAATCGATTGGGCAAATCGATTTCGTGAAGGATTGAGCCCCTGTATTGAATCCAATCGATTGGGTAAATCGATTTCCTGAAAGACAGAGCCCCTGTGATGAATCCAATCGATTGGGTAAATCGATTTCCTGAAAGACAGAGCCCTTGTGATGAATCCAATCGATTGGGTAAATCGATTTCCTGAACGACAGGGCCCTTGTAATGAGTCCAATCGATTTGCTAAATATTTTTGAGAAAAACACCTTACCAAATCGATTGGGTAAATCGATTCCCCTATAAATTCTTCCAAAATTACCTAAACTAACTCAGTCACATTCATACACAAATCCGAATCTTAACACTTAGGAATTTCAACACAATCACTACAACATCATGAACTTCGAAATAGTTTCGCAATCAATATGCTATGACACAATTCCAAAACATAACACTTAGCATTTATAACACAATCACTACAACATCATGAGTTTCGAAACAGTTTTACAATCAATTTCACTTACATACAATTTGTTCCAAAACATAGACACTTAGTACAATAATCACACTCACAATGTCATCTCAAGTTCAAACATTCAATCATGCACTTGAATCAAACACGACTCGTGTGTCAAGCACCCTAATGCAATGCGTATACGCCAAAATGCAAGGACTCGGAATACCAAACCAAAACCCTCCTCGAAGGGCCGTAAATCATAATTGTACCGCCTATCGCAGGCCAAAGTACCAATTACCGAGGTGCCACTTATCACGAGTCTGCACGATTTACTAAAAAGCATAAACCATAAACGTAATGCCTATCACGGGCCCGTACTATTTACCAAGGTGCCACCGATAATGGGTCTGCACGGTTTACTAAAAAGAACGTAAATTGTAAATGTACCGCCTATCACAGGCCAAAGTACTCCTTACCAAGGTGCCACCTATCATGGGTCTGCACAATTTACAAAAAACCGTAAATCATAAATGTACCGCCTATCACGGGCCAAAGTACTATTTACCACGGTGCCACCTATCACGGGTCTACACAATTTACAAAAAACGTAAATCATAAATGTACCGCCTATCATAGGCCAAAGTACTATTTATCCAGGTGCCACCTATCACGGGTCTGCACGATTTACAAAAAGCATGAAAATGCATGAGCATATACTGACTCCATCCACAACAATCGTTAAGTAAATGCAGATATTAAAAGATTCCCCATTTTTAATACTCATTTAACTTAAACGATTTCCACGCCAAACATTAAGCAAACAGACATATTAAGAGATTCCTCATTCTTAATATTCTTTTAACTTAAATGGTTTTCAAAACAACATTAAGTAACTAAAACATTAAGAGATTCCCCATTCTTAATGCCCGATTAACCTAAACGATTTTCAAAACAAACATTAAGTAACCAAGACATTAAGAGATTCCCCATTCTTAATGCCCAGTTAACTTAAACGATTTTCAAAATAAACATTAAGTAACCTAGACATTAAGAGATTCCCCATTCTTAACGCCCAGTTAACTTAAACGATTTTCAAAAACGAACATTAAGTAAACAAGAAATTAAGAGATTCCCCATTCTTAATTCTCATTTGACTTAAACGATTTTCCAAAACATTAGTAAACAGAGATATTAAGAGATTCCCCATTCTTCATACTCTTTTAACTCAAGACGATTTTCACAAACACACATTAAGTAAACAAGACATTAAGAGATTCCCCATTCTTAATACTCGTTTAATTCTAATGGTTTTCAAATTCCATACCAAACGAACTCAAACATAATATCCAATTCAATCCACGTTTCACACCAAATCACATCAATCAACAAACATCTAGTATGAACACGCCAAATACGATAAACACAAATCAACGCAATCATAACACTCAAATACATCACATTTCATTTAATCAAAATTATACATAAATGAGTTAAATTCATTTTCCCCCGATTCAATACACCAACCCTAATCAAATTCTTTTCCACACAACCACATATAAGTCCCTAAATGCAAACTAAAAGTTTGGAAGGAGCCCTTACTTTCACGTCAGCTTTAACGTGCGATTACAGTACTGCGAGCAAATTCGATGAAATCTCCGCTCGTAACGCCGCTTCCAAAGTTGGTCCCCTAGCACCGTAGCGTGGTAGTGAGGAACTTTCCCTTCTATCTCTTCGCGAAACGAAGCTTAGATCTAGATGAAACGGGAAGGTTTATGTTTGAATCCCTAATACCGTTTTTCTTCGTTTTCAAATCAAAAAGGAAGAGTGAAGTTGAGAAACTCTTGTCCTATCCCCCACCAAGCCTTGGGTCTCTATTTTTGAACAAAAGGAAGCTGCGAAAAACGAAAATGGAGGAAGGAGGGAGAATGGTTCACGCACGGCAGAGGAAGAAGAAGAAGTTTTTGGTTTTTCTTTCCTTTCTCTTTCTTTCCTTCCTTTCTCTTTCCTTTTCTTTTTCTTCTCTTTCTCTTTCCTTTCCTTTTCCCTCCAAACAAATATCTATATAAATATATATATTTTAATTACTTTTAACAAATATCTCAAAATATCTAGATATTTGTTAAATTACCATTTCGCTCATAACGCATTAAATTCTTCGTAAAAGATTCACCGCAGTTAATTTAATTTATTTATCGACGAGTAATTCTAATCGGACATCCAAATATCTTTTTGATCATATAAACTCCAAAATATTAATAACTTTGGCTAAAAAGCCTCCGAGTTCAATACCAAAAATAACCAAAAATACATAAAGTATACTTTAAAATTATGGGTCTTACATTACTACCCCGCTAAAATTAGTTTCGTCCTCGAAACTATGCGTCGATAAATAACTCTGGGTGTTGCTCTCTCATCTTGCTCTCCAGTTCCCTAGTCGCATCTCCAGTAATTGGGTTCCAAATCACCTTCACCAACGAAACATCCTTGGTCCTCTATCGCTTAATCTTCCTGTCATCAATTCTCACAGGTGGTACTTCAAATGACAAGTTATCCTTTAGCTAGATTGTGTCTGGTTCGATCACATGAGATGGGTCTGCAAGATATTTCCTCAATTGTGACACATGAAACACGTCATGAATATTGGACAGTATCGGAGGCAATACAATCCGATAAGCAACAGGCCCAATTCGTGCAGAAATATGATATGGTCCAATGAATTTCGGAGTCAACTTCTTCAATTTCAATGCTCTACCAACTCCAGTAGTAGGTGTGACTCTTAGAAACACGTGGTCACCCTGTTCAAATTCTAACAGTCTGCGACGCTTGTCCGCATAACTCTTCTGACGATCTTGTGAAGTCTTCATTCTCTCCTTGATCTTCCTTACCTTAGCGGTAGTCTGTTGCACCATCTCTGGTCCGACAATCATATTTTCACCATCCTTATACCAACACAAGGGCGTTTGACACTTGCGCCCATATAACGCCTCATATGGTGCCATTCCAATACTTGCGTGGAAACTATTGTTGTAGGTGAACTCAATCAACGGAAGTACATCATCCCAACTTCCCCTATCATCTAATACACATGCTCTCAACAGATCTTCAAGGGATTGATTTGTCCTTTCAGTCTGTCCGTCCATTTGTGGATGGTAAGCTAAACTCAAACGTAGTTTCGTTCCCAACGCTTCGTGCAATGCTCCCCAAAAATGTGATGTGAACTTTGGATCACGATCTGATACAATACTCGATGGTACCCCGTGTAACCTCACAATTTCAGCAATGTAAATCTCTGTTAGCTGATCTACCTTATAAGTGGTCTTTACTGGCAAAAAGTGTGCGGATTTAGTCAGTCAATCCACTATCACCCATATAGAATCATTCTTTCTCCTTGTTTTAGGCAATCCAGTTATGAAATCCATGGAAATGTTGTCCCACTTCCATTCGGGTATATCTAAAGGTTGCAACATCCCAGCAGGTCGCTGATGTTCCACCTTCGCTTTCTGACAAGTTAGATAAGTCGATACATACTCTGCTACATGTTTCTTCATTCTTGGCCACCAATAATTCTGCCTCAAATCTTGATACATCTTGGTTGCTCCAGGATGAATACTCAACTTACTCTTATGAGCCTCTTCTAAAATTGTCTTTCTCATATTTGTAATTTCTGGTACACAAATCCTACCATTACATCATAAAATATTATCTGATCCAATCTTGAATTCAGTTGTCTTCCCTTGCACTATTAGGTTCCTCTTCTCTTGAATTAAGACGTCATCTTGGGAATTTGCAATGTCTTCAAGTAGTCCACTCGAAATCTTAATCATTCCGAATTTCAAAATTCCCGGTGCAAACTCTACGTTCAAGTGTAGGTCTCTAAAAGCTTCCCATAATTCTTGTTGTCTAACCATAATTGTAGAAGACACCGATACACTTCTTCTACTCAACGCGTCAGCCACTACATTGGCCTTCCGAGGGTGGTACTGTAGTGTGAAATCAAAATCCTTGAGAGCCTCCATCCATCGTCTCTGGCGCATGTTCAATTATTTCTGATCGAACAAATATTTCAAACTTTTATGGTCACTGAACACTGTGAACGTGCACCCATATAAATAGTGCCTCCAGATCTTCAATGCAAAAACAACCGCAGCAAGCTCCAAATCATGAGTAGGATAGTTTCTCTCATGAATCTTCAATTGCCTTGAGGCGTAAGCCACATCTTTCTTGTGCTGCATCAGAACACATCCCATAGGGTTCATCGGATTGCGGTAACACCAATACTGGTGAGGTCGTCAATTTTCTCTTTAGTAATTGAAAATTTTCCTCACACTTCTCCGTCCATGCGAACGGTTGATCTTTTCTGGTAAGTTGTGTCAATGGAGTCACAATCTTAGCAAAACCTTCAATAAACCTCCTGTAGTACCCTGCCAGTCCTACAAAACTTCGTATGTCAGTGACAGTTTGAGGCTGTTTCCAAGCAAGAACCGCCTCAATCTTAGCCGGATCTACAATGATTCCTTCCATGGTTATCACATGTCCTAAGAAATTCACTTTCTCTAGCCAAAATTCACACTTTGACAGACTGGCATACAATTGCTTCTCGCGTAAAATCTCAGGAACTTGACGTAAATGTTCTCCATGCTCCTCTTCAGTTCTTGAATAAATCAATATATCATCAATGAATACCACAACAAATTTATCAAGGAATGGATTAAAGATTTTGTTCATGTAGTCCATGAAAATTGTTGGTGCATTGGTAACCCCAAACGGCATAACCAGATATTCATAATGTCTATAACGGGTTCTGAAAGAATTTTTCTGTATATCTCCTTCCCTTACTCGAATCTGATGGTAACCCGACTTCAAGTCAATCTTCGAGAATATCGCAACCCCTCTCAATTAATCCATTAAATCATCAATGCATGGCAAAGGATAACGATTCTTAATAGTTGCCTTATTAAGCTGTCTATAATCGACACATAAACGCGAGCTTCTGTCCTTCTTCTTAACTAGTAAAACTGGAGCTCCCCATGGCGATACACTTGGTCTAATGAATTTCTTCTTCAACAAATCTTCAATTTGGCCTTTGAGCTCATTTAATTCCAATGGTGACATTCGGTACGGCGCAATCGAAATTGGTCCCGTTCCTGGGTGCAAATCAATGAAAAATTCCAATTCTCTTACCAGTGGCAATCTTGGAATTTCTGTTGGAAATATATCCCGATACTCATTGACAAGCATCACATCTTCTATGTTCACATTTATCTTTGCCTCCACATTAGCCAGAGACAAAAACTCATCGTTGAATCAGATTGCCAGATGGATTCCCATCTTCAGCACTCACACAATAAATGCGTCCTCTAGCAGTAGGACGAGTAGCCCTAGCTACATTCACAACTGGTTCCACCTTTGGAGCCGTGCAATCCTTTGCCATGTGTCCTGGTTTTTGACAATTCTAGCAGGTGAGAGTACTAGGGGTACAAGCGTTAGCATAATGTCCATCTTCCCCACATCGGAAGCATCGAACCACTCGCCCCAGTTGTCTCCCGAAATTTTGGTTCCCTGGGCGATTCTGCCCACTGTTGTTATTTTGTGGTCGGTTATAGGGTTTAGTAACTTGTTTCCCCTTGTTGTTCTGATAATTCACCCGACTGGGCCCTCCTGCACTAAAATTCCCTCCTCGACTAGCCCTCTTATTATTCATATCCTCAACTTCCCTACATTTTTCCACAAGAACTTGGAAACGTTGAATTCCCAATGGTAAGACGGAGTCTTGAATCTCATACTTTAGTCTATCTTGGAAACGATGACATATGAATGGTTCATCAATCTCTTCATAGAAAAACCTGAAGTGCCTTGATAGTGATTCAAACTTAGCGGCATATTCGCCCACGGTCATGTTCCCCTGATGTAGTTTCAAGAAATCATCACCCAGCTTAGTCCTGGTACTCATCGGGAAGTATTTGTCTAAAAACTTCCTTTTGAATGATTCCCAGTTCACCTCCTCGTGAGCCGATCTCATCAACAATTTTGCACTCCTCCACCAGTACTCAGCATCCCCTAATAGCATATAAGTGGCATAGTTGACCTTCATTGCCGCCTGACAGTTAATCATTTCGAAGATCTTCTCCACTTCTTGGATCCATTGATCCGCTTTCTCTGAATTTTCATCCCCTTTAAACTTGGGAGGATTGTAGCGACGAAAGTCTTCCAATCCTCTTGACTCTGCAGCACGGATCTCTCTTTCCCTCTTTTCGAGATCACGTTGTGTCTTGGCAGCAGTTTGCGCAGCAACAGAAGTAGCCATGTTATTCATGGCCTCAGCCATTCGACCATCCCTATTAGCATTGGCTCTCGGAGCGTCATTCCTTCTTGGCGGCATGGTTTTCCTATAAAACCATCATCAAGTAGAGTCTTAATACTACTTCAAATAATTCCAAAACTAACTTCCGACCACATCAATACATAATAATTATTTTGGACTTGACAACTCAAACCACCTAAACCGACGCATGATCAGATAAAAACTCCCAACCTACAGGTTGACCTAAAATCTAACACCAAAGGTTCCACAGCCCCCAAAGAAACCCAAACCAAAGCTCTGATACCACAAACGTAACACCCCATTTTTCAAAGCGAGGGTGTATTTATTTTTTCAAAAGGAATTAGAATAAAACAGATGAATAAATAAGGTAAACACCTTTGAATAACTAATTAAGTCATTATAATTTACAAGCAGCGGAAAAGTTTCTCGAAATATGAATCCATAATATTTACATATCAAAAAGTGGTACAGTCTTCCAGTTTAAAATAAACAAAATACAAAAGGAAGACATATGTTCCCTCTATGTCAAACTAATCTGATCATTGTACCACAGACTATACAACCTGACTGATCTCCACGCGCCCCGTGAAATCCCCCTATCATAGCTCCAGTCAAGCATTCCCATCTACGTTCCCCTCCATAGGGTACGAATCAGTAGGACCGCCCTAACTCTCATCTGAGGGCAAAGCCCAGGTTTCCACAATAGTTGTAAAGGGTCACCAACCGAAATTAATAGTTAACATATAACATTTAAATTCTTAAAATGCATAAATAACCTTTTCAACTTAGCATGCATCTTAAAAGGATTTTCCATATGCTAAAAGTTCATATAATGCTTGCCAAATGTAAATGAAATCAAAATAAAGTACTCAATCCATCAAGTAATACATAACTGACCAAGACATTGATACAGCAATTGAGCAATCAATTATCTAACTCAAAATAAGGATTTACACTAAGCAAATCGATTGGCCAAATCGATTTCCTGAAGTTATTTTAGTGAAATTGAACTTTGAACTCACATCAATCGATTGGGGAAATCGATTGATGAAGGTCTGAGCCCCTGTATTGCCAAATCGATTGGGCAAATCGATTTCGTGAAGGATTGAGCCCCTGTATTGAATCCAATCGATTGGGTAAATCGATTTCCTGAAAGACAGAGCCCCTGTGATGAATCCAATCGATTGGGTAAATCGATTTCCTAAAAGACAGAGCCCCTATGATGAATCCAATCGATTGGGTAAATCGATTTCCTGAACGATAGGGCCCCTGTAATGAGTCCAATCGATTTGCTAAATCGATTTCTTAAATATTTTTTGAGAAAAACACATTACCAAATCGATTGGGTAAATTGATTCCCCTGTAAATTCTTCCAAAATTACCTAAACTAACTCAGTCACATTCATACACAAATCCGAATCTTAACACTTAGCAATTTCAACACAATCACTACAACATCATGAACTTCGAAATAGTTTCGCAATCAATATGCTATCACACAATTCCAAAACATAACACTTAGCATTTATAACACAATCACTACAACATCATGAGTTTCGAAACAGTTTTACAATCAATTTCACTTACAAACAATTTGTTCCAAAACATAGACACTTAGTACAATAATCACACTCACAATGTCATCTCAAGTTCAAACATTCAATCATGCACTTGAATCAAACACGACTCGTGTGTTAAGCACCCTAATGCAATGCGTATATGCCAAAATGCATGGACTCGGAATTCCAAACCAAAACCCTCCTCGAAGGGCCGTAAATCATAATTGTACCGCCTATCGCAGGCCAAAGTACCAATTACCGAGGTGCCACCTATCACAGGTCTACACGATTTACTAAAAAGCATAAACCATAAACGTACTACCTATCACGGGCCCGTACTGTTTACCAAGGTGCCACCTCTCACGGGTCTGCACGGTTTACTAAAAAGAATGTAAATTGTAAATGTACCGCCTATCACAGGCCAAAGTACTCTTTACCAAGGTGCCACCTATCACGGGTCTGCACAATTTACAAAAAAAACCGTAAATCATAAATGTACCGCCTATCACGGGCCAAAGTAGTATTTACCAAGGTGCCACCTATCACGGGTCTGCACAATTTACAAAAAACGTAAATCATAAATGTACCGCCTATCACAGGCCAAAGTACTATTTATCTAGGTGCCACCTATCACGGGTCTGCACGATTTACAAAAAGCATGAAAATGCATGACCATATACTGACTCCATCCACAACAATCGTTAAGTAAATGCAGATATTAAAAGATTCCCCATTTTTAATACTCATTTAACTTAAACGATTTCCACGCCAAACATTAACCAAACAGACATATTAAGAGATTCCCCATTCTTAATATTCTTTTAACTTAAATGGTTTTGAAAACAACATTAAGTAACCAAAACATTAAGAGATTCCCCATTCTTAATGCCCGGTTAACTTAAACGATTTTCAAAACAAACATTAAGTTACCAAGACATTAAGAGATTCCCCATTCTTAACCCCCAGTTAACTTAAACGATTTTCAAAATAAACATTAAGTAACCAAGACATTAAGAGATTTCCCATTCTTAACGCCCAGTTAACTTAAACGATTTTCAAAAACGAACATTAAGTAAACAAGAAATTAAGAGATTCCCCATTCTTAATTCTCATTTGACTTAAACAATTTTCCAAAACATTAGTAAATAGAGATATTAAGAGATTCCCCATTCTTAATAATCTTTTAACTCAAAACGATTTTCACAAACACACATTAAGTAAACAAGACATTAAGAGATTCCCCATTCTTAATACTCATTTAACTCTAATGGTTTTCAAATTCCATACCAAACGAACTCAAACATAATATCCAATTCAATCCACGTTTCACACCAAATCACATCAATCAACAAACATCAAGTATGAACACGCCAAGTACGATAAATACAAATCAACGCAATCATAACACTCAAATACATCACATTTCATTTACTCAAAATTATACATAAATGAGTTAAATTCATTTTCCCCCGATTCGATACACCAACCCTAATCAAATTCTTTTCCACACAACCACATATAAGTCTCTAAATGCAAACTAAAAGTTTGGAAGGAGCCCTTACTTTCACGTCAGCTTTAACGTGCGATTACAGTACTGCGAGCAAATTCGATGAAATCTCCGCTCGTAACGCCGCTTCCAAAGTTGGTCCCCTAGCACCGTAGCGTGGTAGTGAGCAACTTTCCCTTCTATCTCTTCGCGAAATGAAGCTTAGATCTAGATGAAACGGGAAGGTTTGTGTTTGAATCCCTAATACCGTTTTTCTTCGTTTTCAAATAAAAAAGGGAGAGTGAAGTTGAGAAACTCTTGTCCTATCCCCCACCGAGCCTTGGGTCTCTATTTTTGAACAAAAGGAAGCTGCGAAAAATGAAAATGGAGGAAGGAGGGAGAATGGTTCACACACGACAGAGGAAGAAGAAGAAGTTTTTGGTTTTTCTTTCCTTTCTTTTTCTTTCCTTCCTTTCTCTTTCCTTTTCTTTTTCTTCCCTTTCTCTTTCCTTTCCTTTTCCCTCCAAACAAATATCTATATAAATATATATATTTATATATATTTTAATTACTTTTAACAGATATCTCAAAATATCTAGATATTTGTTAAATTACCATTTCACTCATAACGCATTAAATTCTTCGTAAAAGATTCAGGCATCCAAATATCTTTTTGATCATATAAACTCCAAAATATTAATAACTTTGGCTAAAAAGCCTCCGAGTTCAATACCAAAAATAACCAAAAATACATAAAGTATACTTTAAAATTATGGGTCTTACATAATTTATTCTCCTTATCTTGATATGGAGACAAAGAGATTAGTTTATATCATTATCAAAGTATATCACATAAACCTATAGACAAATAATAGATTCCGAGGGTTGAGCAGAGCATGCATAAATTTCTCTTCTTCAGAACATTGTCTTTTATAATGTTGATTTTTCATGAAAGCATCGACTATCTAAAATGTTGATTATTTATCAGAGTGTTGACTTTTAGACATAGTCAGAAGATTAGATGTTTGATGCAATTATCAAAGACAAATAATCACTTGCTTGCCATATTTGTTAGAGGCATACAATCACTTGTTTTTTCACAATAAGAGTGAACAATTGCTTGTTGTAGTCATCAAAGTCAAACTAATCATAACATTACTTGTATTAGATAGAGTCACCAATGGCGCGTTTCCGAAGTCAGTTCACTAGACTTAGAATATGAACATTAGAGTGAAGTCTTTGTGTTTCTTTAACTTGGTCAAATTATTAGACGAAACAATGTAAAGTCAATTAAAATAAACTTGATATAGTAGTTACGCACTTAAACAAAACATTAGTGATTTAAATTGTTCCCACAAAATTATTTTGTTATCATCAAAACAAGTAAGATTCATTGTTCATCAAACCAACTTGATTATAATAGACTTATCATTCATGTTATTCCAATCGAATTCTTTCATGTTTGTTGGTTTCTCTTCACGCAACTCCTTTTGGAGACCTTGTTGGGCAAACAAATCGTTAAACTTACTTTGCCATTGTGCAAAGTTTCTGATTTCATCAAACCATGCTACCTTAAATTTTACACAAAACTTACTTATCATAAGATTTTGATTGCTATAAATGTAACACTTCCTTAAAAGAATAAAGACATAAATCGCAAAGAGGAACTCAAGATGTTTGGTAACGAAGTTCAACCGATGATGCCTACATCTTCTACTACAAAATAGTTGTAGTTTCCTTTTATTAGATGGATGAATTTGGATTTATAAAGTACAAGTTGTGCTTAAATATTAATAATAATATTTACATTACAACAATACCTCTTAACAATACCTTTTATCACCTATATCACCTTCATAATCAAAATCAACATATCCTACAACTGATGATTTAACTTGTCTTTTGCTAAACATGATACTATGACCTGTTATATATTTCAAGTACCTGAAAATCCATATGACTTCATCCAAACGATGCTTACCTATTTTGGACATAAACTTTCAATTTCACTTACAACTTGTGTCAATTTTAGTTTAGTGCAAACCATATCATACATTAAACAACCAACAACACTGGCATTCGAAATCTTTGGCAAATACTCAACTTTTGCATGTGTTATTGGCCATTGATCCAACGATAACTTAGACAATGGATTACTCCCAACCGTCTAATTTTTCATATCAAATATGTCTAACAACCTTTCTGGCATTCATATCCCTCTAGATTTCCATACCAAAAATCTTCATGACAGCACCCAGGCCTTTCATGTCAAACTTTTTTCCCAACATGATTTTTAGTTTACTTACATCATCTAAATGGTTAACATCAATCAACATATCATCAACATATAGTAACATGAAAATAAAAGTGTCAACATTGAGGCTCCTAACATAGACACAGAAATCATACTCAACACATTTTGTAGCTAATGTAAAGCATGTATAAATCAAAGTGCTTGTAACACTTTCTAGCAGACTGCTTTAAACCATACAACGACCTTTTAAATTTACAAACTAGTTAGTTATGTATATTATCATTGAAACCTTTTGGCTTTTCCATGATCGTGAAGAAATGTTGACTTCACATCCATCAACTATAAATTAATATCACGAGTGACTACCAAAATTAACACTTCCCTAGTAGAAGTATGTCTAACAAGCAGAGAGATAATCTTTGTATAGTCAATCCCTTTTGTTTTGAATGTAAATGGATGGTTAACAAAAAAATGTCAAAATAAGAGAAACGGCATTAAAAGGACATAAAAAGCATAGTTAAAAAAAGTCTCACCCACACACTAAAGCACCTATAGGGTTCGACGTGAGCTTCACTAAAATGCACAATGAGTAGTACTTGATGAATGTTTTATGAGAGGAATACCAATGAGTAGTACTTAATGAATGTTTTTTATCACAAAGGACAACTGCAACAAAATCCAAATGATCACTGAAATCTTATTCCACATCATACTAAAATACTTTGATTTTCAAAAATAAATAAATAGAATAAATAAATAAATATTTGTAATTTATATTAACCACTAAATTAAATATGAATAAAATTTATCACACAATAAAAAACATACTTATAAAGGAAACTAATCACAATATTTATCAACATTTATTCTAAAACACATTAAATACTAAATTAATTCTTTAAAAACTTATTTTATTAATATAATAGTTTATCATAAAATTTGGGGTGTTACATAAGATGCATTTATCAAATCCAACTCTCTTTTCACTTCGTCACCCTCTCAAATATTTAAATAGGATGATCACTCAAATCAAAAACATGCATTATCCTACCACAACTTTGAATGTTTTCTAAACAAATTTTCAAAGTAAAATACACATACATTGTTAAATCTCTTTAAGAGTTGTATTGAGACCAAAGTGATGGCATGTAATTTGGGATAATAGGCTTATTACTTTGAGTTTCTGCAAATCTGCTTCGAATTTATATTAAGACTACGACTATGACAACTTATCAGCCTACAAAGTACAAGAGAGTAGAAAACTGATTTAATTCACAAATTTTTTTTGTGTGTGCGCTCCTCTTTTTGACATCAATGATATTTTAAGGATCGCCTAATTATTAATTAGTGAAATATTACATCATTTTACGTTTTAATATAAATTGCGTTTTAAGGATCACCCAATTACAACTTAACAAGATAACATATTTTTTTCTATTTTTTTTTTCCTTCAATAGTTTTCTACTTTTCATTCTCTTGTACTCCACCCCATACATAAAAGTTAACATCTCATGACCAACCACAGAGATTTTTTTTGCCAAGTCATAAAATCAATAGTTTACCTAATCCAAGTTAGGTTTTAGAATCTACACAATAATATCATCTAGAGTTATTTTGTAATAAGTTACTCTACTTAGTTACTCAATATCAACAATAATTTTCATAAAAGCAACCATCAAATCAGAAGTTATTATTGTGTAAATCAACTCCATAAATTTTTATGCAATTTTAAAAGTATTTGATATTTCATTAAATAATTTCAAATGAACGTATAACAAGCTTTTAATAAATGTAAGTAAGTATCAATGATTAGATTATATAGCTTCAAATTTCATAATTATATAAAATTTTGTGTGCTTGATTATTAATATATTGTGTAAATCATTTGTAGAACAATTATCACACGAAAGAGAGGTTGAATTGTGTTTCAAATAAAATAAAATAAAATATTTTTAACAAGATTAAAACAAAGTGATGAAAATAGAACATATAAACAAAAGTACAAAACAATACAACTAAATTATCCTTATTTACCACCAACACGATAGCTACATCCAATCTCTTCAACCTTAAGGATTTAATTCACTAATTCAAGAACTGAATCAAACTTTTGAATGCCTTCTAACTTAGTACAATCAAGTAATTGGGGAATGCAATCACTATTGGACTAGGTTACAAAAACGAAAGGTTTTTGGGATTCTAAAAAACTCTTACTAAAGGGTGTTTATAAAGTTGTATTCTCTAAAGATTGTTTCTCAATACTTAGATAACAAAACAACAAGACGATTGTATTTTTCTTATTGTGGTATGTTGTTCTATAGTTGACTTTAGATTTTATTGAGAACTTTAAATATTTTGAGAACTTTAGATTTATTGAGATCTTTAGATTTTTTTACTATTGTCCTTTTTGCAACAAATTAGCATGAATCGTGATCTTTTGTATTAAATCTTTCAGAGAATGATTCACCATTAAAGCTTGTCTGAAAATAGTCCTTGTAATAGATTATGTGTATCTTGATATATAAACAAAAAGAATAGACATATTCAAGGTGTTGAGTTGATGACACGCAAATTTGTCTTCTTCATAACATTGACTATTTATAGCATTGACTTTTTTCAGAGCATGTTACTTCAAAGCGATTAATTTGGTTAGAGCATTGACAATATTGAGTGTTGACTTTTATATCTAAACAATGACTTTTTAATGAAGGCAGACGATTAGATGCAATGAAAGCATTTCTTGTATTAGATAGTGTCACTCGAGGCAAATTTTAGACTGCATTCACCAAACTTAGAATACAAAAAATCATAGTAGAGTCTCAATGTTTCTTTAACTTAGATCAAACATCAGAGGATGCAGTACAAAGATTTATACGATAATTTGATCTGCACACTTATACATAATATGTGTACTTTAAATTATTCAAACAAAATAATTTTGTTATCTTAAAAAAAGTGGTTCTAAAAGATACTTAAAACATGCAGATGATTTTGTCAAATGCAAACCCTATTATAGTGTACTTTTTCACACAACTCAATGAATTTTTTGGTTGGAGGAATTGAAACTAATAACTGAGTGTAAATGCCAAAACTTAACCAGTGAACCAATTTTTGTAGTTATTGAGACATACTTATACATATTACATTTTAATATTTAATGTATATCATTTAAATTTATTTCTTATTTTCTATTTTCCTCTTTTCTCAGTTTCTATTTTTCTCTACAGATTATAGCTATCACTAACTATCTAGTATTGAATAATTATATAATATTGAAGTTATTTATTCTCTAAATTTCAAATGATACATATTATAATTTACAAATTGTGAAAAATAAAAATAATTGTAGGTTACAAAAATTTTATGCAATTTTTTTTTTTAAAAAAAATTGTTATTTGAATGGGTAAAAATGTAAAATTTTAATTTAGTAGTTTAAGTATATATAACTATAATATTCATACTTTTATTTATATATTAGTATAATTATTTTTAACGCATTTAAAAAATTTGTACCCTAACTCTGGTGGACCTGCCCGGCTGTCACCGTATCTGTGTGAGTTTTGGCGAAAAAAATGAGAGCTGTAATTTTTAGTAACTTTTTTTTATAAATAAAATGTAAAAATACTGCAAATTACACATAATTATTCCTCATTTCTAAGATACGAGAAAAAGAAGTATTACACATAATTATTCCTCATTTATAAATTACACATAATGTATCTTTTCTATTTACATGCGGCGTTGGCAAAAAATAATTATTGTATCCTAAAAAGTTAAGTATTACTTTTGAGAATAAGTCTAATTTACATGTTTATGACCATTAACATTGTAACAACAACACAGTATAAGATTAGGATTATGAATGTCTTCAGTACAATCTCCTTGATAATATCCCTTGCCAATGCAGAAAGACATGTAATTTGGTGTTTGGGAACATGGAGAAAAACATTTCTCGAATTGAAGTACCAAACTTGTCGAACCTATTGAAAAGAGTAGTATTAGTGTACTAAATAATCAATATGCATGAAAAAAATCAATATATAAAAAATTCAAACTCTATTATGTAAATTGTCTACATACCTATTGAGAATAGAAGAACTACCATCAAGGTTACCATAATAAACTTCTGTGTATTGATCATTGTTCTTTCTTTTTTTTAATTAATGATCCTCTTTAAATCAATAAGTAAATTTGAAATGCTTGTGTATGTATATATATAATTAATTGTAAGAGAAATATAATAAATAAAACACATATAGATATTTAATTTACTTTAATGATGCACAATTTTATATTATTTATTTTAAAGTTCGGTCAAAAAAAATATCAAATTTTCTTTTTAGATTATATTTTATTATTTACCATTTTAATATTGTATATACTTACTTTAGTTTTATCTATTGTGTTGAATTACACATAATAATAATAATAATAATAATAATAATAATAAAATATAATAACAAAAAATTAAATAATGAGGGAACATTTGCTTTGCTAGAATTTTCAAAACCTGAGTTTTTTTTCCTTGCCACATTGGGATTTTTATGGACACCATCTGCAAGTGTCCTTGTTTAGGTTACCACGTCCTACTAGTATCCCTCATGTTTAAAATTGTGCAATCCTAATACCTCAAGTGCATAAAGCTTGTTATGGAACAAGACTTTGAAGAATCCGTGGCCTCCTTTTTATAGGTGGGAGAAAATATAGTTAATTGAACCATATTATCAAATTAGATTGTATTGCATCATAAAAATCAAATCTTTTAAATAATTTATGAATTGTACCACATATTTAAATAATTCAATGAATCAAATTAAATTCAAAATTCAGTTTAACAATTTAAAAAAAAGTTTAACTTCAAGTAAGATTTTCTTTCTTACAAAACTTTTAAAATTTATTTTTTTGAAAAAAATAAAATAAAAGTTAAATAATTTTTTTGTTGAAATATTTTTTGAGAAAAATTGAAAACATTTCTTTTTCTGAAATTTTTTACTTCAATTTTTTTTATTGGAAAATTTTTATATCTATTTTTCTGTAATAAATTTTTGTCAAAAAAATTTTGAAATTATTTTTTTCAAAAAAAAATTTATAGGAAAACTTTTTACATTTATTTATCTCGAAAAATATTGATATTTTTTATCAAAAGAATTTCAATATTTTTTTGAATAACTATTTTGAAATCAATTTTAACTAAAAATTTGTTCAAAATATTAAACTTATTTTACACCATGTGTATCCCAACAGTCATTGCTCACGTGTTCTTTCGGGATTTGATCATAAACATTTTCATAGTCTTTTGCCCACAAGTGTACGAGTTTGTTATGTAATAAATCATAAAAACATAGACTAGTTTAACAATTATTCAACTAATCAAGATTTTATATTATTTAGCCTACCAAAAATTTATGGTTGGTTCATCGTAACGAAAACACAAGAATTAAATTTATGGTAACAATGTAAAACTAAAAACCTAGGATCATGGTTTTACTTGTGATTTTAATACATCAAATCCTAGTTTTATATGAAATTTATTGTCTTTCTAACTATTAATTCCTCCTCTAAAAACAATTAAAAAAAGATTGATCATTTAATGTAAGATTCTTTTCTATAAATTAATTATTTGATTGATCATATAAAAAACCTAATTAAGAGAAGACATGAAGAATTAAGAGATTGAAAAATTAGTATCTATGTTTAATAACACTACACTACAAGAAAATTTAAAATTTGCCACATATAGTTTGCGACGGTTGCAATAAAACCGCCCTCGTCTTAAATTTGTGGCAATTCATGCGCAACTTCAGAAGTCTCTCTGCCGCAGCTCCTATGTTTGTCATGCCATGTATGCTCTTTCTCTCTTCTCTCCGTCTTCCAAATTCTCCTCTTCGTGCATGTTTCTCTTTCTGATGTTGCTCCATTTTTGTTAGGTGCTCAATCAATTTCAATTTGAAACCCAATCTACTTGGACAATCTATCATGATGCAAAACATCTGTTGCAATACATTATAACACTTTAATCACATACTAAAAAAGTAATTAAATAGATTGATAGATATCCAAAAAGTGAAACTAGGATAATTGATAAATTGTTTTTAAGAACTTCTAATGGATTTTAAATTGATTAATGAATTATTTTGATCAATCAATTACTATTCAAATCCAAATTCTTCGAATCAAGAAGGGTTATCCCAATACAGCCTCCATTCTTGGTCAATGTGAGACTAACCACTCATAATTGAATACCCAACATATATATGTAGTAGTTGTTTCGCCAATTAACATATATATAATATGGTCTATGATTGTTCCCTCGATAATGTTTGTAAAACTCTACGACTATATTCAATTAAGGTTGGCCTAACACATTTGAAGACTTAAAATAAGTTTAATATATCACAAAATTAATATAATTGATGTCATGTAATAATTTTTCTTCAATTGATTTAACATTGTTGGGATACTATTAAATTTAGAAAAAAAATTATGTTTTAATTTTAAAAATATTAAAACATGAAATTTTTTATTAAGTAAAATTATTTTTTTAAGGGATTTTTATAAAATAAATTTTTTATTTTTCACGAAAGTCTAAAACGATTGGTTTAACAGTATTACTTGTTTCCACGATGTTTACTTACTCTCAAATTTTAGTATGAATTAGCAAAATATATTTGTTTGTTTGCAAAGGTAGAATTAGCTATGAATTAGTGTGGTTGGTTTTTTCTTTTTGCTTATGAGTAGCTTATATTGAGTGCAGTTGGTGTTTTTATTTTTTATTATTACCTCTTATGGGTTTTATATAATATAAGTTTAATTGCGGTTTTAGTTCTCTTATTTTTTGTTTTTTTGATATTTTTAACTAAAAATGATGAATTAAAATGCTTAACACTCCTGAAATCGAAATAAAATATTGTAAAAACTTAGTTTTCAACTTTAAATTTTTAATTTAATCAATGACATATGAGTAATTAATACATTTAGGTAGTTTTATATCATATAATTGTATGTTATGTCATTAAAAATAAAATAAATAATTATTTTAAAATAAAAAAATCTAATTGAGAGATTAAAATTGCTGACTTTTAAAATAAAGATATCTTTCGTGAAATGATAATCCTAATAAAGAAATTGAAAAATAAAAGGTGTATTTTGTTGTATATCCAGATATTTAGAGACATATTATCTTTTATAGAGACTAAACTTTTTAACTGGATCGAGGATTTTGATTTATGTTTTTGAATATAATGAATTTTCATTTAATTTATATTTTGTATTTGAAAAATAATTTTAATTAAATTAAAATATAGGTGTTTAAAAAATGATAGAAAGTCCAAATAGTTATGCTACGTCGTAGAACATTAGAAGAAAAAAACAGCAGGGATTAAAACCAGATCTAGGAAATTAAAATTTTGAAATTGTGGTGGATTGTTGAAATTAGAATTTTTAAATTATGTTAAGATTAAATTGCTAAACTATCGATAATTAAATTTATAAGTTATAATGAATTTAATTATTAACATTAAATTGGTTGATCAAAATCAAATATTTTGTTTATCAAAATCTCATTATCAACTTAATAGAGCTAACATTGAGTAAGATTATACATTCTAATAAGTCCCAAAATTTTGATTTGGCCAATTCTTTAAACTCTAAGTTGTTACTAGACCCGAACAAATCAGGTATTTGACGAGTCAATGGAACAAAGACAAAAAGTAGAATTGTGTTTAGGGTTTTTCAAAACAATTGCATAATTAAGTTATATTGTTGAATCGAATTAAATCAAATCAAATCAAAATTAACCGAGTAATTTACAAATCAAACTAATGTTTAGCACACAATTAATTAGCTATAACCAAACCAAAACAGTTTGGTTCATGAAAAAATTGTATGGTTATAATTTCAAATTTAAAAGTCATTTGTCGAATCATTAATCTGGTCTAGTATGACAAAATTTTATTTGATTTAAAGGTAAAAATTCAATCAATTAATCTATCATTCATTCAATCCGCTGCTTATTTATTCATCTAATCCAACCACAAAATTAAAAATTTGTTAATAAATTGAATTACATCTATGTATTTAACGAGATGGATTAATTCAATTCATCCTACACTTTTTTCCGAATCTAATGGATTATATTTTTTTCTTCTTTATTTACATCTAATAGATTAAATTTACTTATTATAAATTTATAATATAGATAACTTTCTTAAATATTATTATAATTTTTCTAAATAAATGTTTTAATAACTAAACAACAATTTTATTTTTAAAAAAAATTATATTTTGTTATAAATTAACAAAATCAAATATCGAAAAATTTGTTGGAGTTTCCCCAACAACAACAGTGGATCGTCGGAGCTTTGCAATGGTGGCTGTCAGAGCTCCACCATCGGCTGCGACTAACCACCTTCTCTATTATTTAATTAATATTAAATAAATAATAATATTTATATTCCAAAAATAATAGAAAAATTAAAACATATTTGTTTTTTCTTTATTTTTCTAAAATCTAAATACATAGAAGATAATATTGTCTAGCCAACAAACAACAACAATTACATAAAAGATTTAGTAAAAAAATTTGGTTTCTTCATACGAGACCTTTCACCCACAAAGACATCATTTGCAATTTCCAATGCTTGGTAAGAGGTCTGCATGTCTTCCTATGTAGCTTCGGCGTAGCCCATAAAAGATAAATGCTTACTAATATGTCCTTCTTACCAAAGATTATTATCAACTTGTTGTCTATTATAAACTTCAACTTTTGATGCAAAGTGGATGTCATTGCTCCAATAGTGTGAATCCACGGTCTCCCCAAAAGACAACCATATCCTCTGCGCTACAACTTCTACATCCGAGCACTCGACCTTTTTTATTGATTTTTTTCCCAAACTCGACTTATCCTTCCTAACATATATGGATCTTCTATACCTATATTGTTCAAAACTAAAGCTACTAACTCAGTTTCGTCAATGTAGAATAGCCAAGTTCCCACAGAGGTATGGCTATACTATAATTAATGCATCATTTGGTTCCCATGAGAAATATATTTGGAAAATCTTTGAATTGACAAATTACTCCTTCCACCTCTTAAAAGTCGGGAAGACATAGATGGTGGTAAAATCTATAAAATTGTCAAGGTTTAGAAATAAAACAATCCTATAGATAATGAGAGTCAAACCATCTATATATTTTCTTGAAAAACCATGAATAGCTCATTGTTCCTCTTTTTTACTAGCTAACTTTCTTTTGCCAATTTATAACACTTCATCAATTGTGCTCAAATTTGGAGGTTCTCAGTATATCGATATGAATTTCCTCCTTGTAATGGATAACCAAATATTAATTCGAATTCTTCTAATGTTGGGGCCAATTAAAAGTCTTGATAGATGAAAGATCTTAAAAGAGGATCCCAGTACTGGGTTAAAGTAGTAAGAGCCTCTATTTGCACATTAACTATCAAAAGGTTTATGCTATTCTCATATTTATTATAGAAACTATCACATTATATGGTTTTTATTATGTTAATGATGCCTCCTATACTTTTAAAATCAGATTGCTTAAAGTTTAAAAGTAATTTTTTTTTTTAATCCTATTTTTCCACTTAATTCACCACGTGACTAAAGTACTTAAGATTCCATAACAAACTTGAAAAATGAATGCAAGATGTCATTATGTTTTATTTTTTAAGTCAAAGAAAGATCAAAATATTAAATTTCCGTAAGATATATATATAACTACGTATAATTATTGTTTTGAATATATATATATATATATATTTCACTCTTTTATTTAGTGAACTTCTTTACGAGTGACTCTATTGTTCTAAAAGTAGTTCATAGAGCCAACTATCCTATTTCGAATTTAAAGGAGTCGCCACCAAAGTTTATTTAAATATGAAAAACATTGGGTAACCCTTAAAAATAGAAAATAATCTTTAAAATCATATTTAAGGTTCAGGAGTCGATTATGCGTAGAGAAAGTATTAGTACCCTACGACATATGTTAAAAAACAGGTACTTATAATTACTTGCGCAAAAATTTATGTTAACGTTAAAATATATATTTATCCATATTAGTTAAATGTAAATATTTTTTTTAATATAAATGTGATATTGAAATAAAAGAGTACTCAAAATAGAGAGAGAAAAAACGTTTTCTATTTTATTATTATTGTGATTGACAAGAGTACTATTTTGCTACTACGTCTCTTCAGGTGTGGCGGATAAATGAAATTAATGTAGTTCTTAGGTGCAAAATGCGGATGTGTTGGATCTTTTTAAAGAAGATGTGTTTTGTTGTTGATAAAAAAAAAAATTATTTTGACGAAAGAAAATAAATTTTTAATCTATTTAAGAATAGTTTTATTATTTTGGTTATAAAATGTGCTTTAAAACTATTAAGTTGTACAATTTATATTTTAACAACTCAAAGACAAAAATAACGTTATATCCAATTTATCAAATTTACAAATAGATTTTAGATTTATTTATTTATAAAAACGAGTGTTAGAACTAAGAAATTGTACTAACAACTCAAACTCAAAGATCAAACAAATATCCCATCCATTTATTCTGTAATAAAAGATTTATTTTTTAATTTTTTTTTAACATTTATTAAAAATTGATTAAATATAATATATAAAAGAGTTGGACTTACAAAAATACTGTTGGAGGCTTGAAGGTAAAATTAAACAAAGAGATTTGGAGTCAAAAATTTAATTTTTGTATGTAATTTAAAAAGAAAAGAAAAAAAAAATACAAAACGACAGCTAAATAGAAGTAGAAATGAAAGGAGTGAGTAGGCCAGGTGAGAATGAGAGGGAGACGGAGAGAGAAGAAGAAACAAAAGGAAAAAACATAGAAAAAAAAGAGATGAACACAAGAAAATATAAAATAAAAAAAGAGAGAGAGGAAGAGATTAAGACAAGGAAATAGGAGCCAATTCTTTTTTTATTTTAGTTCAAACTTCCATTATTATTTTTATTCATTCTTTTTGCTAAAAAAATTTGATTTTTGAATTTATATCTTAAGTTTATTTTCTGATTTTTAATTTTTCAGTACTTAAAAAATGTTTAGATTTTAAAATTATATACATTTTTATAATAACAATGCCTTTTAAGAGTTAATAATTAACAAACAGATTTAATATAGCAGAGAAGAAAAAAATTATTTAAATAATATAAAAAAGATGAAGACTTTTTGTGAACAATAAATGCTTGTTTGTTTTTTTCTTTATATTTACAGTTTTGAATCTATATTTTCTACTATTTAGTTGGATTTAGCCACAATAGT
>JBBPBS010000738.1:2888267-2904857 GCA_037974835.1 Cicer judaicum | reverse complement strand
TAAAATCGTTGTAATATTACATACTCCATTGTATTTATTGTAATTTATCTATTTTTTTATTATTTTAATCTTATGTCTTTTATTGTAATTTTTATTTATTTTAAGATTAATAATTAAAATGAAGTTTTTTTTTTTGAGGAGAATTAAAGATGGTAAATATAAAATCAACATATTATAATTATTACAATTTAATTGATCGGATAAAATTGGAGTATGACCATTTTAAACTACAATTAACTATATTTTACTACAAACTCATTACAAATTAAAAATATTTTGTCAAATACTTGACATGCAACAACTATAAAAATTTGTTCAACATTTTTTCAACAACAATATAAACTAATTAGATATCACTACAAACTTATTATAAATTGACAATATTTTGTCAAACACTTGAAATACAACAAGTTACAAAACAACATCAATTGAAACAACAATTGACATAACAACATCAACATTTATCTTTAGCTACATATTGAAACTATAACAAAAACATAAACATTAATATTAAAATTAAAAAGATAAGAACATAAACACTAAAACCAAAAATAGAAAAAAACAAGATGAATCAAAAAGTGAAATTTTAGTTTGGATTTAAGGTAAGAAAATGAGTTTAAGTTGGATTTGAGAGAAATGAAGATTTAGAGAGTTTTAGATTTGAAAAATATAGTGAGTGGAGGAAAATGGCATTATACCCTTTATGTAGTACCTACCAAATTTCAGAATATGATAACTTAAATTATTAAATGCGTGAATATGATAAATTAGCGAATCGAATCGTAAGATTTATTAAGAGGTATTTTTGATTTTTTTGGGAGTTTAGCAAACTACTAAGGAATAAGCAATTCTCTAATTACATTTGGAGGTCTAATTTTGAACTCAAAAATTATATGTATAAAGCCCTAGCCTCACTTGCTTTGGCTGGGCCATGTATAAAACAACTATACCACGACCGACACAAGTTCATATTGCTCATAATTATAAATTAATCAATAAGAAATTAGAGTAAAAATTGAATGTGTAAGAAATTGACAAGTTGAAACACATCTAACTTGACTTACCTAACTTTTGTTTATTTTTAAATAAATTTTTGTTAAATTCCAACTATACTTTAAACGGCTTATGCGCACATTTTTAATTTTTTCTTTAATTACAAAATTATATTAGCAACGAAACCAAAGAGAACTACAAGGATTACGGAGAGTAATCAATCAAAATAAAACAACAATAAAAAAAAATTAAAATTAATCAACATAAAGGAAGGAAAAAACAACAAAAAGAGCGTTGAAGAAGTCCTCAAAAGTAAGGGTGTTCATGGGTATAAGTGAATCTATAAATTCAACTACTCAAATAAATTAAATATATTTTTTGACTCAATTCATTCAAGTTTGGGTTTAACTTGAATCAATCCAATTATGTTCAGTTGGGATTGTAGATTTGTTATTTTGAACAAGGGGACATGTGAATCCAACTCATTCACATGACATACATTTTAGTTTATTGTTTCTATTTTTAATGTAAATTTATAATTTAGTTATTGATTTTTATTTGAGTATTTGTCATTAATTTAAATGTTTTGTTGTGTTAGTAGATATCTATTAAGTATTGAATAATATGTAAGCTATAATTTTATGAATTTTGAGATGTTTTAGCATTTAAATTAATTGCATTTTTTTAGAAAAAGAAAATGTTTTATTTAAGACCCTTGAAACCAACCATTTTTATAATCGGATTGGTTTGGTTTGGGTTAGATATAAAAATCACACGTTAAGAATTCAATTTAATACAAATAAATTTGATCTATTTGCATAATAAATCTGACCAAAGTCAACTCAACTCAACCCGTAAACACTCTACTTCGTATGAAAAACCTCCATACAAACATTTTTAAATGTTTTTTAAAAATGTGCTATTATAGAAAATAAATTGAATTGAATTATATATACGTTATAAAATGTTAACCATTTTAAGTTTGGTAAAAGATATGTTTAAATTACTGAAAAGAAGATATGTTTAAATTTTAAATAATAACGGTAATAAGAATAAAAATATGAATTAAAAAAAGGTTGAATAAATAAGGTTAAAACATGTGAAAAAATGTATTATTTATTCATTTTCATCCACTATCTAAATAATAGTTCTATTTCGTTTAATTTCACTTGTTTTAAAATATTCAAAGAGAGTTTTAGGGCTCTATTGTTAGATTAACTATGTTTTCAATTCAATTTCATCATAGACATATCATATATGTATTTAACCATTTACTTTGTTTTACAAGAGACAAAAAATCAAACACTTCAACATCATTCTTTTATAAATAGAATATTTTAATTTTTCTTTATAAAATTGAATAAGTCATTTCGTTGATGATCAATATAAATAAATTTAATGTCTAAAATACCCTTATAGACAAAATAACTTATAAAAATGATGTTTAACCTCTATATATTTTGCCGTTGAATGTAAAATAAGACATTTGATTACAAATATAGCTGGAGTACTATCACGGAAGATATGAATGTTACTCATTGATTTTGAAATCTTCTAGTTAATACTTCATCCACTAAAGTTAAGTGTTACAACCTACTGCTAAAGTATATTATACTTTTTGTTGTTGATAAAACAATAGTCCTTTGTCTTTTGCTTGATTGGGAGATTAGATTCTCACAAAGGAATGTTTCTTTTCTAGCTTCTCTTCAACAAAGTCAGAATCAAGTAAACCTTTTAACCTAAACTTAGAGGATGACTTATAATACATACCAATATTAATATTACCTTTCAATATCTAAAGATCCTCTTAACATCTGTTATGTGGGATTCTTTAGGGTGAGACTGAAATCTGAAACTAACAACACACTAAATATAATATCAAGTCTAGAGGTAATTAAGTAGAGGATATAATTAATTATTTCTCTGTATACCTTGTGATCTACCTTTTTACCTGACTCATCCTTATCAAGAGAACAAGTTGGATGCATAAGTGTAGACATAGACTTACATACATCCATTTTAAATTTCTTAAGAAACTCTCATGTGTATTTGGGTCGATGAATGAGTTCACCTTTTGGGTTTCCATGAATTTGAATTCTAAGAAAGTATTTTAATTCTCCCATCATGCACATATAAAATTTATTATCTGTTAACTTAGAAATCTCTAAGCAGAGTATGCCGTTAATAGAACCAAAAATGATATCATCAACATAGATTTGAATAATGAGAAGGTCATTCTTAAATGATTTTCTAAATGAAGTAGTGTCAACCTAACCTCGTTCAAAATTATTTTTTCGTAATAAAGTTTAGTCTATCATACCAAGCTATTGGAGCCTGTTTTAGACCATACAAAAATTTATTTAATTTGAAAGCATAGTCTAGACATTCATTATCTTCAAATCCATTAGCTTGATTCACATACACTTCTTCATTTGTGTAACCATTTTGGAAAGAATTTTCTATATCCATTTGATATAAAATGATTTTCTTAAAAATTACAAATGAAAGTAAAATTTTAAAAGCCTCTAACCTTGCCACAAAGGCAAAAATTTCAATGTAATCAACACCATGATGTTGATTATATCCTTGAGCTACAAGTCTAGATTTATTTCTAATCACTTCACCTTTCTCATTCAGTTTGTTTCTAAAACCCCACTTGGTTCCAACTGACCTCCTTTCGTTAGGTTTGTTTATAGTTGGAGGTATGATTTCAGATAGTATTTCAAACATAGATGTTTCTATAAAAATGGATATGCTTTTTGAATGATTATTTGATTTTCTATGATTAGTCGTTTGGATGAGAAGATTCATATTTCAATCTAAGTTTGGATTCTTAATGATCTTCAATTGTGGGAGGTTCATTATTGTTTACTCTTGAGTTATTAGGCACATCTAGTGATTCATTGAATGTTGTTTTTGTTGGTTCCTCTGATATATCATGTTCCTCTTATATATGTAGATCTGCAAAAGAAACACTGATTTTTGAGGAATCAATTCATGTTAGCTTTGAATTTTTATGGTCCAGCTTTTTGTCACCAAACTTGACATGAATTGATTCCTAAATAAGTATTGTTTGTTTGTTGAGTATTCTATAGGCTTTAGACCTTTCAATGTATCCCAATAAGGAACACTTTGGAGACCATGAATCAAATTTGCAAAGATTCTATTTGGTATTCAGAATATAACATAGGCAACCAAATTGATTAAAGTAAGAAATGTTGGGTTTTTTTTTCTTTCCACAGTTTATAAGAAGTATCATTAAGAACAAGCCAGATATAGATTCTATTATGTATATAACGTGCAATTTTAAGTGTTTTTGCCCAAAATTGTTTGACAACATTCATTTTGTGAATTATGATGCGTGCTATTCCTTGAAGAGATCTATTTTTTCTTTCTACAACACTTTTTGGTTGAGGTGTTCAAGGAGACGAAAGGTTATGTAAAATTTCATTCTCTTCACATAACTTTTTGAAAATCCTATTTTCAAATTCACCCAAATGATCATTACAAATTATTGCAATACAAAAACCTTTTTCATTTTACACTTTTTTGTAGAAGATTGTGAAAACTTTACCTATGTCTATTTGGAATAATCATCACCAATAACAAGTGCATACTTTTTACCACTAACATATGCAATATTTACAAAGTCCAATAAATAAAGATGTAAAAGTTCAAGTGGTTTACTAGTGGAAACAACATTTTTAAAGGAAAAAAAAATGTTTTATTTATGACCCTTGAAACCAACCATTTTATAATCGGATTGGTTTGGTTTGGGTTAGATATAAAAATCACACGTTAAGAATTCAATTTAACAAAAATAAATTTGATCTATTTACATAGTAGATTTGACCAAGGTCAACTCAACTCATCTCGTAGACACCCTACTTCGTATGCAAAACCTCCATATAAACATTTTTAAATGTTTCCTAAAAATGTGCTACCATAGAAAATAAGTTGAATTAAATTATATATATCTTATAAATAACCATTTTAAGTTTGATAAAAGATATGTTTAAATTATTGAAAAGAAGATATGTTAAAATTTTAAATTATAACTGTAGTAAGAATAAAAGTATAAACAAAAAAAGGTAAAAATATGTGAAAAAATATATTATTTATTCATTTTCATCTATTATCCAAATAATAGTTTTATTTCATTTTATTTTGCTTGTTTAAAAATATTCAAACAGAGTTTTATGGCTCTATTGTTAGATTAACTATATTTTGAATTTAGATTAATTGAATTTAGATTGACAATTAAATTTCATCTGAGACATATCATATATACATTTAACTATTTACTTTGTTTTACAAGGGACAAAAAATCAAAGGCTTCAACATCATTCTTTTATAAACAGAATATTTTGATTTTTCTATATAAAATTGAATATGTCAGTTCATTGATGATCAATGTAAATAAATTCAGTGTCTAAAATACCCTTATACACATAATCACTTATAAAAATGATGTTTTAACCTCTATATGTTTTGCCCTTGAATGTAAAATAAGACTTTTGATTAAAAATATAGCTGGAGTACCATCACAGAAGATATGAATGTTACTCATTGATTTTGAAATCTTCTAGTTAATACTTCATCCACAAAAGTTGAGTGTTACAGCCTGCTGCTAAAGTATATTTTACTTTTTGTTGTTGATAAAACAATAGTCCTTTGTCTTTTGCTTGACCTGGAGATTAGATTCTCACAAAGGAATGTTTCCTTTATAGCTTGTCTTCAACAAAGTCAGAATCACGTAATCCTTTTAACCTAAACTTAGAGGATGACTTATAATACATACCAATTAATATTACCTTTTAGATATCTAAAGATCCTCTTAACATCTGTTATGTGGGATTCTTTAGGGTGAGACTGAAATATGACACTAATACACACCCTAAACATAATATCAAGTATAAAGGTAATTAAGTAGAGGAGATAGTTAATTATTCCTCTGTATACCTTAAGATCTACCTTTTTATCTAACTCATCATTATCAAGAGAAGAAGTTGGATGCATAAGTGTAGACATATACATACATACATCCATTTTAAATTTCTTACGAAACTTTCATGTATATTTGGGTTAATGAATGAGTAGACCTTTTGGGTTTTGATGAATTTGAATTCTATGAAAATATTTTAATTCTCCCATCTTGCACATATAAAATTTATTCTGCATTAACTTATAAATAAATCTCTTGGCAGAGCATGCCGTTAATAGAACCAAAAATGATATAATTGACATAGATTTGAACAATGAGAAGGTCATTCTTAAATTAGTTTCTAAGTAAAGTAGTGTCAACCTAGCCTCATTCAAAATAATTTTTTTGTAAGAAAGTTTAGTCTATCATACCAAGCTATTGGAGCCTGTTTTAGACCATACAAAAATTTATTTAATTTGAAAGCATAGTCTAAAAATTCATTATCTTCAAATCCATTAGGTTGTTTCACATACACTTCTTCATTCAGGTAACCATTTCAGAAAGAATTTTCCACATCCATTTGATTTAAAATGATTTTGTTAAAAACTACAAATGAAAGTAAAATTTTGATAGCCTCTAACCTTGCCACAAAGGCAAAAATTTCAATCTAATCAACACCTTGATGTTGATTGTATCCTTGAGCTATAAGTCTAGATTTATTTCTAATCACTTCACCTTACTCATTCAGTTATTTTCTAAAAACCCAATTGGTTCCAACTGACCTCTTTTCTTTAGGTTTGGGGACAAGATCCTATACGTTATTTCTTTTGAATTGATTTAACTCTTCTTTCATATCCATTATCCATCAATTATCTGATACAACTTCGTTTATAGTTATAGGTAAGATTTCATATAGTATTCCAAACATAGATGTTTCTATAAAAATGGACATGGTTTTCGAATAATTATTTGATTTCCAATGATTAGATCGTTTGGATGAGAAGATTCATATTTCAATCTAGGTTTGGATTCCGAATGATCTTCATTTGCGGGAGGTTCATGATTGTTTACTCTTGAGTTATTAGGCACATCTTATGATTCATTGAATGTTTTTTTTCCCTCTAATATATCTTATTACTCTTATATATGTAGATCTGCAAAAGAAGCACTGATTTTTGAGGAATCAATACATGTTAGCTTTGACTTTTTATGGTCAAGCTTTTTGTCACCAAACTTGACATGAATTGATTCCTAAAAAATTATTATTTGTTTGTTGAGTATTCCATAGGCTTTAGAATTTTGAAAGTATCCCAAAAAGAGACACTTTTGAAACCATGAATCAAATTTGCCAAGATTCTATTTGGTATTCAAAATATAGCATACGCAACCAAATTGATGAATGTAGGAAATGTTGGGTTTTTTTTTTCCTTTCCACAATTTATAAGAAGTATTATTTAGAATAAGCCAAATATAGATTCTATTAGGAATATAACGTGCAATTTAAGTGTTTCTGCCCAAAAGTGCTTGACAACATTCATTTCGTGAATTATCGTGCTTGCCATTTCTTGAAGAGATTTTTTTTTTCTACAACACCTTTTTGTTGAGGTGTTCAGGGAGACGAAAGGTTGTGTAAAATTTCATTCTCTTCACATAAGTTTTTGAAAATCTTATTTTCAAATTCACCCAAATGATCATTACACATTATTGCAGTACAAAAACCTTTTTCATTTTACACTTTTTTGTAGAAGATAGTGAAAACTTTATGTAAGTTATCCATGTGTTTAAGAAACTTTACCTATGTCTATTTGGAATAATCATCACCAATAACAAGTGCATACTTTTTACCATTGACATATGCAGTATTTACAGAGCCCAATAAATAAAGATGTAAAATATGTTGCTACAGATATCTTTAAGATAAGTTGTTTTATTCTTAGGTACCCACATTTAGTTATATCTTGGTTTGTTAGTTTTGAAATGTGTTTTGGCATTCCATGTTTTTTGCATATGACATGTTCTTTTATTGTGAAGAAAGAAGGAGTGGAGTTCACGATGATCACAGCATGTCTCATAGACCTTTAGAAAAATAACAGATTCAGGGTGTTTATTAGAGGATGCATAAATTATTTGTCTTATTTTGAGCATTGACATTTATTAGTGCATTGACTGTCATTAGAGAATACATAATTAACTAGAGGTAGAAAATCATTTGTTTGTCAAGGTTATTAGAGGAACATGATCATATGCTTTTTGTAATCATCCGATGAATCGAAGCATAACTTGTGTTTGCTAGAATTAAATGAGACGTGTTTCAGAGCGTGTTGAGCATACTCAAAATAAAAACTTAGAAGCAAAGTCTTGGTGTTCGTTTGTCTTAGCCCAATCATTAGAGGATACAATCTAAGATCATACAAAATCCACTTGATATGAGAAATGCACACTTAATCAGATCGTTATTGCTTTAAAATGTTCCCGCAAAATGATTTTACTATCATCATAACACGAGTTTGGAATCTAGAAACATTTTCTCAATTTCTTTGTCTTCTTCCATCTATAAGAGTTCATACTTCCTAACAAGTAGATTTGCTTTAGCTTTGTGTACCAACTTATATCCATCATAGTTGAGAACTAGAGAATCAAGGATACTCTTTGTTGTTTATTTGTGACCATATTTTTCAAACTTTTTAAAGGTGAGAACATTTATCATAAAAATTCTGACTTTATGGTGCATCTTGTATTGTTTCTTTTTATCAGCATTGAGATCATTTATGGATATCTCAACACCAGCACTGTCTTTGTGAGCCTCATATTCATCTTTATTTATGTCACAGTTTAAGATCCCGTGAGGTGTAGAAACTTCTAAGCCAATGTTTCCAATACTCAAATCTTTCTCCATTAAACAGAGAAGGGTTTATAACATACTCGAATACCATAGAGAAGGGTTGGTTCCAATACTTGAATTTTTCTCCACTTGTAACTTTATCTTTGGAGTTTGTCATAATAATAAAGATCTTTACTAAAACCGGTTAGAACATTGTCTTTTATAATGAACTTGCTTGTCATATTTGTCAGAGGCATACAATCACTTGTTTTTCACAATAAGAGTGATCAAATGCTTGTTGTAGACATCAAAGTCAAATTAATCATAACATTACTTGTATTAGATAGAGTCATCAAGGGCGAGTTTCCGAAGTTGGTTCACCAGACTTATAATATGAAAATATGAGTGAGTCTTTGTGTTCCTTTAACTTAGTCAAATTATCAGACGAAACAGCGTAAAGTCATTTAAAATAAACGTAATATGGGAGTTACACACTCAAACAAAACATTAGTGATTTAAATTGTTCCCACAAAATAATTTTGTTATCATTAAAACAAGTAAGATTTGTAGTTCTTCAAATCAACTTGATTATAACAGAAATATCATTCATCTCTTTTCAATCGACTTCTTCCATGTTTGTTGGTTTCTCTTCACGCAACTACTTTTTGAGAACTTGTTGGGCAGATAAATTGTTAACCTTTCTTTGCCATTATGCAAAGTTTCACATTTCATCAAACCGTGCTATCTTGAATTTTACACCTAAGTTACTTGTCATATGATTTTGATTGCTATAAAAGTAACAATATCTTAAAAGAATAAATTCATAAATCACAATGAGGAATTCAACATGTTTACTAACGAAGTTCATCCGATGATACCTACGTCTTTGACTATAATAGTTGTAGTTTCCTTTTATTAAATGGATAAATTTGGGTTTACAAAATTCAAGTTGTGTTTAAATATTAATAATAATATTTACATTACATCAATACCTCTTAACTGTACCACGGAGATTTATCCCACCCTCCCCCTCCCCTCAGTTGATCCTACAACAATCAATTATGCCAAACTGCGGACTTGATACTACCTATGAGCCATACTCAACAATCTCCATCTTAACGAATATCAAACCCCTATGAATATTTACTACGTGACGCTCTTATCCTAACAATTGAGGGGTACAACTCTGGTTTAATAGTGAAAAACATGTGACAAGTCCATGCAATGCTTGAACATATCATTAGCTTTGTCCACATGTCAACTACATTCTCTCAAGTTTGAACATTTTAAAGTAATATCACATCAATATGATTGATTCTTGCGTGATACACCTAATTCTTTGCCAAATAAACTACACTCTAATTGGCACAATGCAATCAAACTCCATGTTGCTTAACACCCAATTCCTTATCTAATAATATAAGTCATAAATCCTCTTTTGTAGATTCAGCTAATGCCATGTACTCTACTTCATTTATAGACATAGCCACTATGAATTGAACAAATGAATTCCAACAACTAGGTCATCCTTCAAGGGTAAAGACATTATGTTAGAGCTTTTATCACCTATATCACCTTCATAATCAAAATCAACATATCCTACAACTGATGGATTAACTTGTCTTTTGCTAAACATGATAGCATAATCTGTTATACATTTCAAGTACCTGGAAACCGACTTGACTTCTTCCCAATTGTAGTACCCTAGCTAATTTTGTCCAATTTATCAAGATTAAATCAAAAAGGAAAATATATATTAAAAAAAGAAGTATATATGTTTACAATAAGTAAGCTCATCAATTTACAATGCCAAATCAAGTTATAATTTTTAAATTAAAATTACAATTAAATTGCAACCATAAATACTAAATCAAATTAAATTACAATAAGATTTAAACCAAACTAAATTAAGCCAGCCTACTTTGGCTCTGTTTTGTTGCTGTTGTTGCATCTCTATTTCTGATGCAATGTTTAGCCATGTGTTGTTGCTGCCTTTCTATTTTAGATGCAGTGTCATTGACCTTTGCTTTGTAACTAATTAGAGAAACATCAAAACTTTTTTTTTAAGTCAGTCTTGGTACACTTCATGCAGAACTAAATGAAAAAAAATTTAGTTTAAAAAAAAAAGAAACTAAAAGCTCAGCAATGAACATATCAGAACAAATAATGAAGGCATCAAAGATGCAGAAAAATGCTGATGATGAGCAAAGAAATCAAAATAAATGCTTTAAAAGAGAAGAAAAGTTTTTCAACTAAGGATAAGTTTCATTCGTTCTTGTTATCCACAATATGGTCCTTAACCCAATTGATAGAAGTGTTTGGAGGCTTAAAACTTAAGAGCATGGGATGTGAGGAGGTACTTCAAGCACATTTGTATATATTGAATAACATTGATGAGGTTCAACCTTACCTTTCTACTCATAAAAGTATTGTGAAGGAAAATTATCCTAGAATGAATGAAAAATGGTTGTTGAATGAGCATAACAAGACTTTCTTAAAGTGGTTTAAAGAAACCATTTTAACCAACAATACTACTTCTGATACACTAAAATAGCTAGCAAATGGGCCTCACTTTGATGTCATAACTTGGACTGGATACAATATCAATAAATTTACATTCTACACAAAAAGTCAAGATGACAGTAGTACCATGCAAAATAGTGGGGTTATGATCGTAGCTGAGTCCATGCATTTCTCTATTTCAAAAGATAAAAACCCTGTTACAGCATCCATACCTTACTTTGGGACCATTGAAGAGATTTGGGATGTCGATTTCATTAAATTTAAAGAGCCCATTTTTAAATGTAAATGGATTGACATCAATAATGGTGTTAAAATTGATGAATTTGATTTTACATTGGTGGACCTTGAAAAGGTAGCGTATAAGGATGAGCCTTTTATTATGGCATCCCAAACAAAACAAGTGTTTTATGTTAGTGATCTTTCTAACAAAAAATGGTCAGTGGTTCTCCAAGGTAAAAGTTTTCATGGACCAAATGAAAGTCTAGATTCAACGCTAGATATTTTTGAGACTCCTCCATTCTCACAATGAATACTTACTTTCATTGAAGAAACTATAGTGGACGATGAGTATGCCATTCGTGATGATCATCAAGAAGGCATATGGGAGAATATTCAAACATAAGACTCGTAAGAAATAAAATGGTAATAATGATAATTTATCTTAATAAATTTCACATTATATGTAATATTTACTTTGATGGTTTATAGTTTTTACCAATGTATGATATGATTGCCTATAATTATTGTTCTCCATTATTTTGAAATATTATTGACCATTATTATTCTTTTTTAAAGAGGACACATGAATAATTCGTCAGCTCATTCGCAAAGTGTGGAGGGTACTCAATCTACACAAAGAAATGGTAGGCGTGGTACACGTATGGCAAAGTTGAAACGTAAATATATGATAGGTAAGAAGTTATCGATTGATTTAGATCCATTAACTGGATTACCTTCAGGGATAAATAGGAAAAACTTTAAGGGTCATGTTGTTTCCCTTGCTCGAAGCTTTGTCAGTATTTTGGTGGATAATTGGGACGACGTAGATAGCAACTTAAAAAATTAGATATGGGAAGCTATTAAGGTACTTGTAGTTTTGTGAATATTTTAGTATATATATGATTTGAAACTAATCTAATTAATTTACAAGTAACATAAACTAATTCTAATAAATATCTCTAGAGGGAGTTTAAACTTTGAGTTTAATTTGTATGTAAAATATTTTATATTATCAATAAATAATAACCACTCGTGTCTATTACTTTAAAGATAATTATGATATAAATTAAATAATTTTAATTTAAAAAAGTTATGATTTAATATTAATATAAAAATTGTTTATACCAATTATATATAAATTATATTGTTTAACTTATGAGACAAAGATATAAGCTATAAGATTAAACTCTCAACACCTTTATGGACAAAACAAACATATAAAAATCAATTTTATCAAAAATTGATTTCCTATTTCACACAAGTGAAACCAAACACGAATTTCATATTTGACCTATGCCATGGTTGAACCTGGGAGATCCCGAACCAATGCATTTTTATTATGTTTGGTTATATTGGAATTCTAATAATTATTAGAAATCATAAAAGATGCTTCAAGTGTCCCCCCTTGAGTCTGATCAACACAAACGGAAATAGTTCTTACTTATTACTAAAATATTAAGCTATTAAGTTATTAAGCTATTAAGCTATTAATGCCATACACTAACTTCTTCATTGGTTTTGTAATGTAGGTGAAATGGGATGTTCCTGATTCTGATTTTTTGAAAAAGAAATGGATTTCATATGCTGGTGAACGTTGGAGGGCATTTAAAACTAGTCTAGCATCTAGATATTTAAATGGTTGGAATTTGAGTCACAAGTCTCCTCTTGAGGCATATACTTATCTTGATAAGGACACATTGAAGGCGTTTGTTCAGAAGCGGTAGGATCCTTCCTTTATGGTTAGCTAGATTTATAATTTAATTTATTTTATTAATTTATTTCTAGTATTATATTTAATTGGTACATTACTTATAATAGGAGAAATGAAAGAAGGCACAAGTGATCCAATCTCATAATAAATACCCTCACCTAATGTCTCGTGGGGGATATGAGTTGCTTACTGAAAGATTGATGAATGAAAAAATAAAGCAAAGACAAGAATCATCTGGAAATTCAATACTTGCACCTCCATCTCCACCATCACGCCATGAAAAATGGAAGAGAGCCCGACAAAAGCCATCGGGAGATTACTCATCAGAAGATGCTCGTGTCATTGCAGAAAAAATTGTAAGTAATTGTGTAATCAATTATTAATTTAAACTAATAGTTATTGGTGATTTGTTCTTGCAAATGATTGGTTGTTGGAATTTAAGTGTGAGTAACTAATTCTACATTGATTAGATATGAGCTTAATGAATGTTATATATTGATTAGATAATCTTAATTGTGTTTATATTGAATCCAAGGTAACACAAGTAGTTCAAGTGATCAATGGTGGTGGTTTCATAAACTAGCCCTGGTTGAAATGGTTCAGATGATGTTATTTCCTTGCTCCATAGTCATAAGGTGTTGCAACTGACCCTGAATCCGTGGTAATTGGAGCATGCATATTGTTAATTTGATTTGCTGCGTTTAGAAAAAATATGTCAGCAGGTGTTATTTTTTTCATTCCTCTATTTATAATAACATGTAGAATAAATACAATAAATGTTAATTGATATGATTTGCTAATTCAATTCTTAATATGATTCTAATTCAAAATTTAGTATTGAACAACTAACAAAGTATATTCCCAAATTTGCACAAAATATTGGCAAGTAACCTTTGCATCTATAAATTATATCTTGTTGTATGTGTTTGTTACATGTCGTGGCTATATAACCTCTATTTTGAATTTGGTTTCAAGTGTTACAATCCATTGGACATATTGGGTTTCTATATAACCTTTCTATGTGTTTGTTGTTTGTGTTTCTGATATGGAAACTAGATTTTTAAAGCTATGTGTCACTACTTGTATTATAGGACCCTCCATTTAGGAAAATATATTTATGTATTATAGCTTATTGTTGAAGTTTAATCTTTTATATGTTGATTTTATTGTTGTTTGATTTTAAAGTGTGGTACTCTTACTATTGTGTTATTATTTTGAATAAATATTACTCTCTCTAGTATTGAATAAAATAGTATATTTAATCTAAAATTTATATTAAATACAATTATTTATATTGATCTATTTTCTTTTATATTTAATACAATATGATATTATGTTATTATATCAACTTTCATTTAGAGTAAAGTGTGAATATTTATTTTTGTTGGTTTACCTGTTAACGTGAAATTCTACATGAAATTGAAACCTACTGATCGATTACTCATTCTTTGTTATGATTGGAGAAATGAGTATGTTGAGTAGAGTTTGTCTATATTAAAAATTGTCACATTAAATTGAACAATACAAATGTTGCTTATAAAGTATTGTCACTTTCTTAATCTCTCTTATCAAATAATATGAAACTATTTTGATGAAATATGATAACTGTTAACATCACTAATTCAAACTAGAATTGTAATATCTCATAGTAACAATTCTAAAACCATATTTCATATTTTTTTTATGATGGAAGAAAATGGAAAGCAGAGCATATGAACGTGAAGAATCGCTTTATATTCCTTGCTGCAACATTAAAAATGTCTCTATACTCTGATGAAAGCATGAGAAAACTCTAATGTTATGGTGATTTATTTTATTTTGATTTAATCTTTTAAGATATATTTTGTTTGCACTTAAAGTTTTTGATAATTAGAAATTAACTAATGCTGCAACAATATGTCTTTTATACTAATCATTTAAAAAACATTAATTAAATCTTATAAATTATATTTTTTTTTTATATCTTGTAGGATTCATTGGTTGAACAAACGTCTCAAGTAACCTTTATTCCACATGTACGTACAGATATCTTGACAACGGCCATTGGAATTCCTGAGCACCCTGGTCGTTTTCGTGTTGTTGGTCAAGGTGTGGGGATTCAACAATACATTGGATCACGTTCTCATTATGCCTCCACCTCACGAGCTTTCAGTAGCCACCAAATAGAGGAACTTTCTAATGTGATTAAAAATAAAGTTTTGTTGGAGCTATCAAAACAAAACCCAAATTTGTTCATGAAAGGAAGTTGTTATGTTGAACTACCTATACTAGAGGATGAGGATGAGGATGATGATATTCCAGAACAGTGTAAATTGTATGTTGATAATAATGATTTTGTAGTTGCATATGCTGATGCGTATAAGTTGGGATCCACTTTACACAATCAGTTGTTAGATAATGATATGGTTAGGGTGTTGGTTACCAAGGTTTTAGATGCAAATGCTCAAGTACCTATACCCACTGAGGTGACAAAAGTTGGACATGCTTCAAATACTTTCATTCAATGGCCAAAAAGACTTTTGCGGCTTATTTCTGACAAGGTATTCATTACTTATGTCTTTTACTATTTACACTTGAAATATTTTAAATGACTAATTTTTTATCTTTAATTATTTAGGAGGTTGACATATGTATGAAAGTTGACGTTCCACTCAAAAAATCTGAATCTCAACTAGATTGTATTCAACAATTGTTGTTAAAGTCGATGAGTATATCATTGTCTATAGAGCTAAAATTGGAACATGAGACAAGTGAAGTGTTTGTTCTTGGACAAAGCGACATACTGGAGTTATGTATGGATAATCAAGAGTTGTGCATCACTATTATACAAACTAGATTCTAGTCTGCGTGCTGCGCGGATGTTAATTAATTAATTTTATAAGTAATATTTTATGTATTATAAATATAGTTATCTTATAATATTATTTTATTTATTTGTAATAATTTAATATGATTAAAAAAATTAAAATGAGAGAAAATCATATTTATCATTATTATCTAATTGAATTTTTTATATATTTTGTAAAATTCGTATAATAACTTATTATATAGGATAATTGTTTGACTCATCTTTGATTGTTAATTTATTTTTCAATATATAATGATATTTGTATTTATTTGACGAAATAAAATGTAAAATACAAACCCAAAAATAAGATGTAAAAATTTATAAATATGATTGACTATTTAATATTGTAGCGTAATCTAAATTTATTTGTTTTATTAGTATGATGTTTTAATTGCGAGCATGAGAAGTTGTTGTAAAAAAAATTATTGAATATATTTTATCAAGAGCTTGTAAAACAAAATAAGTTGTTGTGGCATCGGGAGTCTATTTTATATATATATATATATATATATATATATATATATATATATATATATATATATATATATATA
>JBBPBS010000738.1:2859378-2888011 GCA_037974835.1 Cicer judaicum | reverse complement strand
TTTTAATATATATATATATATATATATTATAATTTTAAATAAATTTATGTATTTTAATAATTGCAAGTAACTTTTTTAATAATTTTTCATATATTCGTATTTTATGATTATTTTTAACAAATTTATGTATTTTCTGTCAAATAGAGTATATGTTTTTATTGTATAAAATGTTATTAAAAAAATTGATTGACATAAATTGAAACAAATTATAAATAAATTAATATTAATGAGTAATTGAATTTTTAACTTATAAAATTATTATTCACCATAAATGAAATAATATAATTGTCCATCAAATGAGGATATTTATGTCGATATTTATGAGTGATTAGGTGGTTTTTTTCCATTAAATTTAATGACTGATACGAGAAATATGGGAAATATGGATTAAAGAGATGTTGGTGAAGAAGGAGGTCTCAAAATCGAGAGGTACACATCAGCTTTTTAGCTGATGTGGATGAAATATGATGAAGTGGCGAAATAAGATGAAGTGGCGAAATATGATGAGGTGGTATCGGAGTCTGTTTTAAATATATATAATAGATATGGTTAACGTAAGTACATTTAATTTGTAAAATTAGTCAAAAAATTAATTTCATTTATAACAAATACTTATTTTAATTTATTTATTTTAATATCTTAGACATATGCATCGCCTTTGTATTGACTTGGGCAAGAGTGGCGTGTATGGATTCATTGATCCATGTTTCATTTAGAGTGAATGTGATTCTATTGGGGCTCAAAAATACATACAAAACAAGTTGCATCAGGATCAAAAAGAGTGTTATATGTTACCTTATCTCAACAAGTAAGTAAAATTTTATTATAATTGATCCATTACAAGTTTATAACATAAATGTACTTAATACTTTTAACTTTTTGCACAATGTAGTTGTCATTGGCAATTGTTCGTTATTTGTCCTAAGAAGAATACTGTAGTCTTCTTATGTTCGTTGGGATGGAAACCAAATAAATATATCATCCACATCGTCGATTTGTAAGTGTTTATTGTATTTCTGGTATATGTATTTCTGGTATATGTATTTCAAATGCACATTTAGATCTTTTTAAAAATGACTATGCTGGCCTTCTACAAATCCAATTAAACATTATTCTGTTGAAACAAAATGGAAATGCTTTAAATAAATGTCCATCCAACAAATAAGAATAGAATGCATAAGTAGAGTCTACTTAAGAAGTAGTGTACGATAAACAAGTGTCCCCTAAAACGTCACAATATAGTGCAAAATGTGTTGGGCTCATCCCACCTGGACATGTGCACCACAACAACTGGCTGGGACTGGTATTGTGAGTAGTAATGTATCATATGCATAGGCACATAAGATATTTGATCCAAAGTCACTGGGTCAGGCTTTTTATTTTGTTCGGGTTTTTTATTTTCTACGGGCTTCTTTGGAGCATCCTGTTTTGGAGGCGCTGGGCCGGGAGGAGGCCCAATACTTACAACTTCGGCATGTTTCCCCGCTTTCCTTATTCGAACTATTATTTCATATGGGTCTGCATCCCCTATTACAGTTAATGTTCCCTTCCCTTCATCAGCTTCAATTTTATCAATCCCTGTAATTTAATTTAAAATAATACAAGAGGTTAGTTAAAACCTTTTTCCCTTTAGGCATTTTAGAAAGAAAGAAAAAGTGTTAAAGTATATTTCGAACATGTTTGAGGCACAACATTATTGATATCAACACTTTTTAAGAGGCTTGTGGCTTTAAAGGTAGTGAATAATATAATAATATAATTAATCTCTATGTGGTTTATTTGCAACAATAATTTTTTTTTTTATTCATTCATTAAAACATGCTATTTTTTATTTTATTTATTTATATGCTAATTCATCTTTATGTGATTTTATTTGCTACACTTTAATGAATATTTCATTTTTGTAGAGCTTTGGGTGAATATAATAAGTTGCGAAAATTAAGAAAGAACAAGCCCACATGGAGCATTCCCATTGTAAGTTGTTTAGATTATATATATAGAATTTCAATTATAAATTTATATGTTTTTATCTATATAATATTTACTCATTATAATATTAAATTTTAGTGCCAAAGACAGCCTAAAGGTTATGAGTGTGGTTACTACATTATGATACATATGTTGAACATTGTATCTAGTGGTCTTGTTGATTCATGGATGCGGGTATGTGATAGATTTTTTCAAAGTAAGTATTAATTAACTACTTATGATTTTTATGATCACATGATTTAGATAACTTTGTTATTTCAATGTTTATAATTCAGATATTTGGAGAATCAAAACCATTCGAAGATGAAGAAATGATGAATGTCCGACAACACTGTGCAAACTTAATTCTTGAACTAATAGAAAATGTTTGAAGCACGTTTATCATTTTAGTATCTTTAGACTGTTAATAGAAGATAATTTTTTTGTTTAACTAGTGAATATTATGTAGCTCTAAATTTGATAATTTAGATTTTGTAAAAAAATTATGACTCATTGTCATTGATTTTTAAATGTAAAGCTTCGTATGAAGTTTTGTGTTTTATGGTTGAATGAGAAATTCGAGTTAATAGTATAATATATAAAATTATGAGGATGCATATGTAAGGGGTGAAAATTATGAAGAAAAAAAATTAAAAAATTAATTATTTAAATCGATTGGCTCAATAAAATAAACAATTTTGAATATGACTTGTTATATTGGTTCAAATTTAATCGATGTAATAAATGAATTTTGAATTTGACTTGTTATATTGGCTCAAATTTAATCGATCTAATAGATTAATTTTGAATTTGACTTGTTATATTGGTTCAAATTGAACCGATCTAATAAATCATTTTTGAATTTGACTTGTTATATTGGTTCAAATTCAACCAATCTAATAAATCATTTTTGAATGTGACTTGTTACATCTATTATTTTAGCTGATTTAATAATTAACTATTTATTACAACGCTTGATGTTAGATCGTACAAGGAACCGATCTAACAAGTACGTATTTAATTGCACTAGTGTTGGTGGGACAGCCGTTTGAGTGTCCATAAGTTAATTTGTTGATGCACCATCTCCAATAGTCCAATAACAACCCTTCTTAAGCATCCGAGCAGCTTGTCAAATGTTCTTCTAAGTGTAGCTGTAATTAAGCTTTTATTTTAAATGAAAAAAAAAAAAGGAATTACGAAAATATTTATTTTTCAACACCTTGTAAATGAGATAATTATAGTTAGTCATAAGTCTTCTTCCTTGTTTTGAAAGCAAAACTCCATTGAAGGCTCTAAGCTGCCTAAAAACCCACGCCACTCATGTCTTTTGTAGAACAAAGCTTCTCTCAATTCATCAAACGAATTTTTTTCTCATTATCCTTGCTTCCCCACCAGAACTTAGAAATCATACTCTTGAAGTGATTGCAATGCTAAAGAATTACTATGCTTGAGCTATTCCAAAGTCATATTTTTTGTATCAAATAAGTTTTCTGACATATATGATTTGTTTTCACTACCAGATTCAACTTTTATGGTGTTAAAGCTTATTTATTTTAGATGACGAATATTTTGACCATAATTAAAATTCTAGTATTTAAATCATATTCTTTTAATAATTGATTATTGACATATAAGTGGAAGATTGTTAAATTAATTATTTAATTAATCTATTATGGATTGAAAATAATCAATTATTAAAAATTAAGTTTAATTGTAGTTTTGGTCCACTTATTTTAACTAATTCGCGAAATCGATTTCTTTATTTTAAAATTCAATAATTTTGATATTTTTCTTAGGTTTTTTAACTAAAAAATGATTATGTAACATATTATAAACGATATGACATATATAAGAGAATGTTGAATGATTAATATCCATTAAATTACAATAAAATAAAATGTTCTAAAAATTTCAATTTTAACTTCCAAAATTATTTATTTTTGTAATTTAACTAATAATATATAAATATTAATATATCTAGATGATTCTATATTATGATATTGTATATTATATCATTTAAAATATGTTTAATCACAATTTTTTTAGTTAAAAAATTTAAGGGATGAATCAAAACTGTCGAATTTTAAAATAAGATGAACAATTCTAAAAATTGGGGAAAATAAGTGACCAAAATTACAATTAAATTTAAAAATTATTATTAATTTAATGATAGTTAATTAGTAGTAAATACTGAATTATGTGTTAGACTTTCGTTGTTGAATGAACCATTATAAACCTTAAACAACAATGAAGGAAGTTTATCGTTCATTGTTTCGAAAAAGTATATTGTTTTATGTACATGTTTCACCATAGGTACGTAGATATGTTATAATTTGTGAATATGATTATTCTAAATTTATAGCATCTCTTATACAATACTATTCTAAATTTATAGCATCTCTTATACAACACTAGTTATTAATACGTGTTCACTTCACTTTTATCATTATTATTAATAATTATTTACTAATGTATTAAACACAAATTAATAAACTTTTTAATAAATCATAAACTTTTAAATCCTTAATTTTTAGTTGGAGCTATTTAAAGAGAAGAGAGACAAACTTCCTCCTAAATATATTTTTGTTCTTCCTCCATTTTGATAGTTTCAAAAATTATTTAAAACTCTTCTTTTTTCTTTGAATTAAACATAAAATCATTTTAAATCCTTCTCATTCTCTCCCTTATCTTGAATCAAACATATCTTTCCTTTTCTTTGTACTCCATTAAAAAATTTATCATCACTTCTCCTCATCCCTTCCGTTGAACCAAACAAACTGTAAATTGACCAACACAGTCATTCTTTACTTTCTCCCTAAATTATTGAGCGTCATTAATTATTCTTATAGATAAAATTTCTTGATGGATAGAAAAAATAAAAAAATAAAATGCATAATGCAATATAGAGTTTATTGACCAAATGATATCATTGGACAACAATCACATGATAATATATGTTTAAAGAGAAGAGAGACAAACTTCCTCCTAAATATATTTTTGTTCTTCCTCCATTTTGATAGTTTGAAAAATTATTTAAAACTCTTCTTTTTTCTTTGAATTAAACATAAAATCATTTTAAATCCTTCTTTTTTCTTTGAATCAAACATATCTTTGCTTTTCTTTGTACTCCATTAAAAAATTTATCATCACTTATCCTAATCCCTTCGTTGAACCAAACAAACTATAAATTGACATTCATCCCTTCTGAGAATGGCATGAATGTTAATCATTCTAATATCAAATTATTTAAAAATATTACATCCTCTTCTTTTAATCTACAATACACTATAAGAAATCTCAACTATACTAAAAATGCAATTTTGTACTTCATAACTTTAACCTTTGCAAAAATTTTAGTGTCACAAGTGTAACTTACTCTACCTTTTTTGTATCTATTTAAAAAAAAAACTATTTCTAAGTTCTTTAAATTATTCTTAGTAACGTGTTTAATTTCATATTCCTTTGTTTTTTTTAGGTTTTTTGTTTGTACTTTTAAATATTATTACAAACAGAAATTGCATATTCAACTTCTTTATATTTTCTTCGTTCTTTAAGTTTCAAATCTGTTGCATTTCATCTTCAAAAATATATTACAATCTGACTTAAATGATTAATTTTCAATTTATATTTATAAAATTTGCATTGGTTCACAGACAAGAAATGCAACACCATTGAAGGACATTAACACCTCAAAAGAAACTTGGAAAATAGCAATTAGGGTCATAAATTACTTCATTGTTGTTATTAAAAGTAGGAATATGCACGATGAAGTTATTTTGATGGATCAATAGGTCTACATTTTAACTTTTTCTTTATGTTTGGTTAACAAATATCTTCATTCTATTGGTTAGTATCTCATTTTATAAACTATTTGTTATTAAAAGGCTGACATATGCATGTTGTTGTTAAAAGGCAGATCAAATACATGTTGTTATACCACAACATGATTCTGTTAAATGGAGGGGCAAACTCAAAGAGAATCAAACATAAATTGTCCATAACTTTTCAGTTTTTCCAAGTACTTTCCAGTTCCAATATTGCCTCCATGAATTCAAAATTATTTTCAATTCTACTACTTTTGAAAAAGAGAAGGCCAAGGCTATATATTGGGCTTTGGTCCTTTATTTTCAAATGCACCAGTCAGCAATAGCACTTTAAGCTTGTATCTGACTTAGTTTAAATATTTGCTTTGTAAGAGTGTGGTTGTACTGGTGTGGTGGGTGTGAGTAAGAGAGAAGTCTATGTGTTGTAACAATTTTCACATAGTGTTAATTCTCTGGTTGCCGGTTTAGGCCGTGGTTTTTTTTCTCTGGTTTTGGAGTTTCCACGTTATATTCTTGTGTTGTGATTGTGTCTTAATTCTTTTGAACTTATGCTATTTTTTCCTAACAACTGGTGTTAGAGCTCCAAGTTCGAAGGTTCGGTGGGATAATTTTTCTTAGTATACTCTGTGGTTGCAGCTTTGTCTGATCTTCCACATCAGAAAAGAATTATCCGTGGTATTATTAGGGGAAAGTTGATACTGTGAAAGTGTTGTTTAGGGAAGTTCTGGCTAAGGAAAGACTTGGTATTTAAGCGTGTCTGTTGTGACCCACCTCTCTTTCCTGGGAACTTACCTGGTGCACAGTTTACAGTCTGCGTGTAGTTGCTATGTCTTATTCAAGCGTTATGAAGTTTGACATAGAGAAGTTTGATGGAAGAATCAACTTTGGCTTGTGTAAAGTACAAGTCAAGGATATGCTTATACAATCAGGATTACACAAGGCGTTGAAAGGAAACACTTCCAACATGGAGGCCGACAAGTGGGAGTGTGGAAAGTCTGGGCATGTGAAGAGAAATTGTTCAGGTGGAGCAGTATCTGAAAAAGACTTTGAGACAAGTGTTGGCAATGTCTCCCTTGTTTTGGGAGATGATGGTGATCTCATCTAGAAGATAAAGTTTGTCTTATGGTATTTTCGCTATACCATGAAAAAAGACAAGTTATTGCTAGCGGATTCAGAACAGCACACAGGCATTAGTTGGCATTGATGCAAGGTGTGTGGTGATGTGTCGATGGCTGAAGAACTTCCTAGAAGCCAACATGGGAGTTGCACCATAAATTTCAGCTAGGTTTCGACATGAGAAAATTCTTGGAATGGTTTAATTCCAAGTGGAGAAAATTCTTGGGATGGTTTAGTTCCAAGTGAAGTGTACTTTTTATGGCGGAAGTTGTAACTCTTACAATCAAGGTGGAGATTGTTGGGGTTGATTGCAAGTCCCACATCCTTTAGTGTGGGAGAATAAGGAGAAGACCAAGGCTATATATTGGGCTTTGGTCCTTTGTTTTCAAATGCACCAGTCAGCAATAGCACTTTAAGCTTGTATCTGACTTAGTTTAAATATTTGCTTTGTGAGAGTGTGGTTGTACTAGTGTGGTGGGTGTGAGTAAGAGAGAAGTCTATATGTTGTAACAATTTTCACATAGTGTTAATTCTTTGGTTGCCGGTTTAGGCAGCGGCCGTGGTTTTTTTTTTCTCCGGTTTTGGAGTTTCCACGTTATATTCTTGTGTTGTGATTGTGTCTTAATTCTTTTGAACTTATGTTATTTTTTCCCAACACGACTCAATACCGTTTTGTGTCTTTTAGCACCATTTTGAATGGGCAGAACCCTCATAACAACTTAATTGGTAATACTATCAATTCTTTTTTTCTTTTTGTTTTACAATATATATGTGTTTTTATATTTTTCGTGTTTCAGTAGATAACTTATCTTTTTTAGTTATAGATATTATTGGGGGTACTGGATGAGGTCATTTCTTCAACTTCAACATCATCAACCAAAAAAATTTGTGTCATCGTCAAAATAAAAAATCTCAAGTAACAACAATATTTACATTTAATTAATATACTATACAAAGCATGTTTCAAATGATATTATTCATTTCATCAGCGCAAACATCCTTACTTGCTCCCTATGGCAGGCTTATGGTACACAATTCCTCAATTATGTTAATGCTCACCCCAACTCTGGTCCCATCATTATAATCTTCCATCATGCACGAGTCAAGCCTCCAGAAGGTATTATTAATTCAACACAAGTACTAACTGTTTAATGAAATATTTCGTTTGTTACAATATACTTCAATGTAGTTGTTAATTAATTACTTCTATATGGCAGGAAACAACGAACCTACAATCACTAATGCATGAAGTGGAACTAAACTTCTTATCGATGAAAACACACACCAAATCAAGGAATTCAGAAATCAGTAAGTTGACCAACTCTTTATAAGTAACTTCCAAATGTTGTAGTTATGATTTAGCCTGATTAGAGGTCAAGCGACTTTAATGATGTCGACCACTCATCTTCAATGAATGAAAGTTACCTGCAATAGATGATATAGATAACTACATTCAGGGCAGTCAACTACAAACTCAGATCATATCTTCATCTCAATACACTTCACAAGAGAAGTTTATGTACAATGCTCAAGCTAAAACTCTTCGCCAAATCAAGGCTATTGGACATGTAACTATAATTTCATAACACTATTTTTATATAGATATATACATTATTTAATTGTTACAATTTTTTTAATTACAACATGGTTTTTAGGAAATGGTTTGTGTTACTGTCGCAACTCTGTCAAAGGTTGTGCCAGAAAAATTCAGTTGGTTTTATCTTGGTTGCACTAATTGTATAGTCAAAGCTAAAGAAGGGTAATATATTAAACTTCTCTTGAAAAATTCAGTTGGTTTTATCTTGGTTCCCTATGGCAGTCCAAGGTACATCAAACTTTAATTGATGATGTTTTTTTTTTATATTTTAGAAGTATGTAATTTATTTGTTCTTCATAATTGAAAATATATTGTCCAATCAAAGTAAAACTAAATTATTACAATTTTCTAACTTATAGGCATATGCAATAAAGTAGAAACAATTTTTATAGTATTAAGGGTTAGTGTTACTATTAGAAAGGTTTTTTCTGAACTGTCGTATTAGGATATGAATTTGTTCGCAAACTAAAAGCAAATAGCCCATAAGAGTAGTTCGATATTCAACCTTAATTTATCAGAATTTCTAAATCAATATTAGATCCCTTATATCAAACACTTATTGGTATCAATACTAACAACATAAAACAGGTACAAAATGATCATTGAAGTTTTCCACGACAATTGCTTTTGTAACTTCCTTATGTGGGACGAGGATTGTACTTCACTGCTTGGAATTTCAGCATCTCAAATGAGGAAGAATATGATTGAGGCATGTATATAATACTTAGTCCAAGTAACTTGATAGTTTGGATATTTATTATTTATCACATAATATGACATAACTCATTTACCTGAAACATGTTAAAGGCTGGTGATACTGACATAAGGATATATCCATCATAACTTCAAGACATAATGGGGACAACTCTAGCTTTTCGTGTAAAACTACAACCATCTTCAAAACAGTGTTATGTTAATAAGTCATGGAGTGATGTTGCACTTATTGCTTCAATTAAGAAACAATTTCAAATTGAAGCGGTATTCAAACTATATTTTGCCTTATTGTATATTCTAATTGTAATAAATTATATATATTAAAAATTTCACAACTTAAATTAATAGAAGTCCATTTTCAGAACACATCTAAAGGAGAACCGAGTCGTGAACTTCTTAGTCAAGAATTACTATTTGACATTGTAAGTATATCTACACGACTCTATATAAGTGCATCATTTTGATAAACACATTTTGATTTCATAAATCTTTATGAAAATAATCTAATTAATTCCCATAAACTTTATGAAATATGTAGCAATCATTATTAATGACTGGTGAAAATGATATTGAAAATATTCAGTCGTTGTATCAACTACACCGGCTAAAAGGCCTCCAACTAATGACCAACAAGATAATGCGGGTAACGATGCAATTGCAAGTGCCCAACTACCATCATCAAAACCACGCAAGAAAATCAAATGTAAATAGGAACTACAATGAATTATGTGCTACATAGTAGATAATGGACATCAATTATGTTAAAAACTATTATTATATGTTGTAATTCTAAGGTCTAATTATGTTTTGCCTCATGAAGTCTGAATCATGGGATATATCTGTTCTCAAATCATGCATTGTTGTAAACACTAAACACAAGTACATTTTTTGGTTCAATGTTATTATTATAGGATTGGTGTTTAATTGATTAATGTCTTTAGGAACAGTAATATGAAAAATATTGATATATTGTGTATTGAAATGATATAAACTCAATGATTATTCTTATATCTCTATATTTAAAAAATTATATATGACTAAAGAGCAAATTGATTACTATCTTAAATAATAGTTTTTGTTTTTGTTTTTGTTGCATAATACAACATAAGTTATACAATTAGGCTATAAAATAACTCAAACTTTCATACGTTATAAATAATATATTACATTTTATTTTATGAATCATACTAATTTTGAGCACATTAACTACCGCAGGCCTTCCAAACCACAAAATAAAACTAAAAGTTGGAACTCCAATCATGTTTTTGCGAAATCTTGATCAATATGAAGGTTTGTGTAATGCAACAAGACTTATTGTTACAAGGCTTGCAAACCATGTGCTTGAAGCAAAGATAATTTCAGGAAAAAATATTGGAAATTTGATATATATCCCACGAATGTCTATGTCACCTTCTCAATCACCTTGGCATTTCAAGCTAATTAGGAGACAATTTTCCATAGTTGTTTCCTATGGTATGACAATCAACAAATCACAAGGACAATCATCGGACTGCATTGGAATATACATGCCAAAGCCAATCTTTAGTCATGGTCAGTTATATGTAGCTATTTCAAGAGTTAAAAGCAAGATTGAGTTGAAGATTTTAATACATGACAAATATAAGTAGACATCGTATACAACAAAAAATGTTGTATACAAAGAGGTTTGTCAATCTCTTTGATTTGTAAGTATATTATTTTCTTTAATTATTCCAAATAAAGACTTAAAAAATACAACTGTAGACATTGAAAGCATCTAAATAATCAATATAACATATAAATTTAGATCATCACTCACTTAATCAACTTTTCAATTAGTTAAAAGTTGTTGCTCAATTATTTTGTAATTCAATATTGTACTTTATACTACTCTATTGAGTATATCATCATGGATATGCAACATTAGTGTTTTACCATAATATACATAAATCTAATTTAACAAATATGTGTAGTTTTATAGTAAACAATACAATTAGCAATTTGGATTTTTTTTTGTCGATTTTTGTAATAGAAAGAATATACTTTAGATAATGTAGTCGAATCATTAAAAGTTAAAGTATGTTGTTAACTCTATTTCTCACATTTTGTTATCTTATCAAACAATCAAAATACAATTGAAATTACATCATAAGATCATATTAATTAACATGCAGATTATGTTACGGGATTTTGGTGCAGATTATGACCTTTTATGCAAATTATGTTATACGCCCGTTGGTGCAGATTATGACCCTTGATGCGGAAAAAATACAAAAAATGAAGTTATCTTTCGACATTACAAACGTAATTGATAATACATTGCTAATTAAACATCAAAATCCAACTAGCAACAATTGATAATGTATGGATGAAATTTCTAATGTAGATTTCTTTACATGTAAAACATATTTTAGTAAATGCTAAATACCACATGTAGTCCCTTAACTTAATTTCAGTTAACGTTTTAGTCCTTTATCTTTTTTTTTCCCGATTTGGTCCTTTATTTTAATTTTAAGTGACAATTTGATCTTTTATGTTTTAAAATGTTAACAATGTTATCCTTTTTTTTTTTACAAAAATTCAAAAATTCATCAAAATTTTCAAACAAAACCCACAAATTTAGTTATATTCTTTAATATAAAATAAAATTAATCATATTTTTAGCTCAAATCTTCAAATAAACTCATATTTGTCATTCTTTATTTGATGTTGTTAGAGATAAAAATATGAGTTTATTTAAAGATTGAAGTTATGAATTTGATGAAATTGCATTATATTGAGGATGACAATTAATTTTATGGGTTTTGGTTGAAAATTTTGATGATTTTTTTGAATTTTTGTAAAAAAAAAGGATAACATTGTTAATATTTTAAAACATAAAAGATCAAATTGTCACTTAAAATTAAAATAAAGGACCAAATCGGGAAGAAAAAAAAAAGATAAAGGACTAAAACGTTAACTGAAATTAAGTTAAGGGACTATAGGTGGTATTTAGCCTTTAGTAAACTATGATTTATTATTAAATGTGTTAATCAATTACTCAAATTCTATTATTACGATGGTTTCATTCTAACTTGCATGCCCATTGTCTTGAAAAATTGTTTTCTACAAGTCAATATTATTTGGGATACTTTATAGCAACCACAATACTATCACTAATAAATCTTTGATGAAATTTTAACTCTTAGAACCACAACCATATCATAAATTATTTTGTTGTCATGTTAATAATTTTAAGCACAACTAATATATTAGTTTGATAATTATCTATTACAGTAATTAATTATGTTGATTTTGTTCTATTTATTATAAAAAATACTTAATTAAATAAAATATATATAAACGACGCACCATCCGTGCGATACCTCGGGTATTATACTAATTAAAAAATTAAAATAAAACTAAAATCATTGAATTTTAAAATAAATGATTAATTTTGTGAATCTTACAAAATATAACAACAATTAAACTTAAAAAAATATTACAAAATAGGGTATAGAGAATCTTTTGCTAATATATGATACCGCTGGTTATTCTGGTCAATCTTCTGATGTACAGTACAAGAAGACTCTTGTGACAAACAACATGCGAAGTCTTGAATGAAGGTATTGACACTTCACTTCATCTGGGAATGGAATAAGTTTCAGCATCTCCACATGTCTCCAATAAGACATCATTATTAAGATTGAAAGAATGGAATGGTTCATCTCCCACAAAGCTCTCTAAGACTTTCACCATCAAGGCTTCTTCTTCCTCTTTCTCCATTCAAAGGTTCTTCTTCCTTCCTCCTTTTCCCATTCACAACAATTATCCCATTCTTATTCTTTCAATTTACACAACAGTCACACTCCCTGACACCTCACCAAAATCTCCCAACTCCCACACCACATCCCTTCAATTCATCTCACAAAATCATCAATTGACACTTTCGAAATTCGTGTACCTTGAATCATATATATTTTTTATTCATAGAGATAGTCAAAATCGAAGAACAATTTTAACATGCAAGAAACACATTGAATAAATTAGAAATCATGTGTAGCAAGTGATAAATAGAAAGGCATATACAGGTTCGTGAGATTTGATCGATAATTCTTAGATTGGAAACACACACATGTTCTTTGATTTTGTCTGGGTTGTTTACCGAGATGAAAGGGTTGAGAAATTCCACATTAGGGATTAGGAAGTGAGAAGTAAGAAGAACTTATGTCATGAATAATAGGTGTTGCTGCAATTATTTCAAAAATATAGTTATTGAAAACTGGTAGTACTAATTTGTACGGCATTGTGTATGTAGGGTTATTCCTCTTTTTTTATCACTTAGTTATTGCTATGGTTGGGAACTTGGGGTGTTCCCTAAATAGAGAATATGAACTTAACCACCCATCAATGTGGAAGAATGGGACAGTTACTTCACTTTACAAGGTAATAAGGAAGTAATTAATTTAACATAATAAGTTAAAATTGAAAGAAAATTGAAAAAACTATAAGTTCAAAGGTTAGTTAAAATAGTATCTCAAAAAAAGTTATAAGTTAGTGAAAAAATCTTGTTTGTCAAACACGTCTCATTTGATCAAACAAGTTTATAAGCAAATCAATAAGTTATAAGCTAGCTTATTGATGTTACCAAACAATGACTAAATTAGTCTCTAAATTGTATCAAATCTCTTTAGTCTTCGGTACATTTTGTCAATATACACCAACAATTAACTTAATAAATTTCATATAATTTAGAGACTAATTAACTTGACAGATTTCATATAGTTTAATAACGGTTAAAAATTAATATAGTAGTAAAAATAACAGAGCACTTAATAAAAAAAAATTAATTGAACATAATCACATAAAAAACCCAGAATCTCCCTCTATATTCTCTTCTTTTCACCTTCACAATTTAGATTAATTTCAGAAGTATAGTTTTTCAATCATAGTGATGGATCCCGATACAAGGGACAAGTATAGTTACATGATTACATCAATGAAACACATTATTACATGGCATTGTATTGGTTACGGTGCTAATATCAAACTCATTCTTACAAATAACAACCTCAATGTTTATGTCTGTTGCAATATTTAAATAATGTATTCATGACATCCTTGGAAATTGGAACTATCTCAAAATCTTCTTCAAACTCACCAACATCAATTTCATCTTCACGAGCTGTGTGAATTTGCTTCAACTTTATCATCATCTTTTTTAGGATCGAAACCACAAATAAGATTGTAAGTTCATGAACATTATTTCTATTTCTAAGTGATCAGACATCTCCAACAATTATATTTTTCAATATTTATTAAAAAAAATAGAATAAATATTTGTTAGTAATAAATATAAGGGACAAATATTTGTCACTGATATATACAAAAAAACATAGAAGAAATATTTGTCACTGATCAATACTACATATAATATGGGATAACTATTTGTCATTCTTATCCAAATTTTATATTCTACCACATATTCACACTCATACATAAAAAACACATAACAAGTATTTTTCATTGATAAATATTAAAAAACACTGGATAAGTATTTATAATTGATGCATAAAAACACGTAATAAATATTTGTCAATGATAAATATATAAAATCATGGAATAAATATTTGTCACTAATACGCAAAAAAAAAACACAGAATAAATATTTGTAATTGATCAATTATATCCTTTATCTATAGCATAAATAAGAGATTAATTTTTTATTGATTTTCTTTAATTATTATCTAGAAGAAAAGTATAGTATCGACATAGTACCCGTGCGGAAACACAAATATTTTACTAGTTGATATATAATAGATACATAATACATATATGTAATGAGTTATAGTTTACAATCTCTTTGTTCTTCTGATATATATAATGTTCATTATATGACATGCATGTTTCAAAGAATCATATTTAATACATGTGAGCCTATTTTGCCGTTGGCATTGTTCCTGTTGTGTATATTTTGCATTATTTATTGTGAATCAAGAGGACATGTCTTAACCTGTTCCTATCTGTAGTTTAAATTTTTTGTTGTTGATGCAATATGGCCATGACATAGATTGTGCTCTCTGTTCTTAATTAGGATATCCTCGTTGGTTTGTTGCGACTGAGAAAATGTGGCCGTAACACTACTTGTCCAGAGCTTATGGGGAAATGTTCTATTGTTCGTGAGCTTCACGTTTATGGAACTGCTGTACCAGTTCATGGACGGGAATCTGACAAGCTACAACACCAGGTAAAAGTCATGCCAATACATAGACGACATGTGACATCAATAAGGATCTTCACACGATCTTATTGGATAAGACTATCTGGATGTAATTACTGAGTTTTGCTTTCGGAGTTATGGAAGTATTTATAAAATTCTTTAGCCGTGTATAATAATAATACATACAAAGAAAAAGATACAGTTGTATCGTCTCTAACGACACCAATAACATGCCCCTTTCCTTGACAGGGTTATGGTACACTTCTTATGGAGGAGGCAGAGCGGATTGCCCGCAAAGAACGCAGATCAACTAAGATAGCTGTAATTTCTGGGGTTGGCACACGTCATTATTACAGAAAATTGGGATATGAGCTTGAAGGGCCTTACATGGTGAAATGTCTAATGTAATAATTAATAATAGTTATGTCACGTAATTTTTAGCATGTCTTGGTGGTGTATTTTATATCTCCATTGCGAGGCATTAATATTTCTGCGCAAAGGTTCCTTTGCATCCCATTCTCTCGGTTAGTATTGCAAATCAAGTTACTGGTTTTTATAGTTCACTTGTTGGCTTCTTGGATTTCATAGATTGGTATTTTTGCTAGGCTACTTTACAAGTTGTGCCAACAATTGGCCCAATATAAGTGTTTAGATTTCGGTTTGGAAGCACTTAAAAGATATAACATTTGAGCCTTCTACATGGATATTCAAACATAATGTCTCAGACATTACCATGCACTTTCTTTCTAACATAAGCTGCATGTATAGTTATGTCAGTTTATTGATATTGCACTGTTGTAACTTGCAAGGTTCATTTTCTTGTCCCTAATACTACAGCTACAGATCTTAGGAAGAGTTATAAGAATTTCAAAATTGTTCAATCACGATCTTAGAATATATGATGAGTGTAATTTATTCTTATAAAGGCTACTTGTGCATCACACTTATATATCTAAATTTGCGTATTCTAAGTGTAACATTGGTAAAAATGCAGAAATCAAAATTTCAGTGCTTCTTTTTTTAATACTAAGGAGTAACCAATCTTACAAATCTTTTTTTTAGGTCTTATCTCACTAATCTATTTATAATATATTAAACAATCATCCAACTATATATCATTGTCATCTCAACACTTATTATGTCACATGATCCAAATTCTTTTACATTTGTAAAAATTTGATGTGTCACAAATGTTCCTTTCACATGAGACATCAATTGCGCCCATATCTTGGGTGTCTCACTCTCAAAATGGCAAGTAACACCTATAGAAGCAAAACAATGCGTATTTTTCGCACAATTAGTTGATTCTCGGATAGATTTGACACACTAACTATTTGAGTAATTTCTAGCAACAAGTATCTTTTTTTCTTGTATAAAAAATTTCTGAGGTAGAAGTCACAAAACACTTCTAAAGAATTTATATTAACATTCCTCTAATTGTACTAAAGAAGATCGAATCATCAATATGTTGATACAATATTCTTTTTTTATCTATTTATTAAACGATCGGAGTTAAAGAGTTAACATGTGTCTTTGAATGATCTATGAATTTTTTTGCAAATGAATTTTAAATACAAATTTCTTCTACTTTTTCTCCATTCTTCAATTTTTTCACAATATAAGTACTTATTGTGACATAGCTTTCCTTCCCTTTTCCTTGGAGGAAGATCTTCTCTGATCTCACCCATTAGATATAGTTTTGGCCATGTAATTTATGGGCAGTGATAATATGAGTAAGCTCATCGTGTGATCTAGTTGAAAATGATCTAGTCTCCACCTTGGCCAATTCTTCAAATTTTTCTTCCATGGTTGGACTACTCTAGGTTAAGGATTGTTTAGATAGAGCTCTTATACCATGGATAATAAGATTATATTTTCCTATGATAATTGAAACAATTTACATGAGCAGGTTTAAACAGAGCTACAATATTAATTTTGTACAATCAACTTGAGCAAGTCTAAGCCTAAAAAATCAGGAAAATAATTATAAATAAAAAATAATGTATCCCTAATACTAGTTGTACAGGACAAAATCACGCGATTCTGGTTGATTTGCATAATCTTCTACAAATGGATATCTTATTTGATCAAACACAATATTTCTTTAGCTTGTCAGTAAGCAAACATAAATTATAAGTGAAACCAAGTTGACTTTTTTATTGACAGTGTATTAAGCAGCCACAAAAGCATGGCACTAGAACAAAAAATTTGAAAAGTGAAGAACACCTCAAATTTGCAAAAGCGTAACATATATAATTAAATTTCCAATGAATTTGGAATGAGTATAAAATAAACATTGGCGTCATCATATCTAGATACCTAAAATAAATACAAATTTTAAATTAAATAACAAAACAAGACCTGAAAATAAATACAAAATTTAAATTAAATAACAAAAAAAGACCTGAATCAAAAGTTAAATGAACAAGGAGAACGAGTAGCAAGGAGATGTTCAACACAATTTTGAATTCATATTCTAGGTTAAACAAATGAAGCCATTCAGAATAACCAGTAGGATCACTAATTTCCGTGTAAGTAGGGAATTTTAATGGTCACTTTGGATGCATCCGAATGAAGGGTAGGGCTTGCCCTGAGTGAACTTCTTGCTGATTCTAGTGCTCGGGAGGTTTGAAGAGCCATCTCAGCATGGAGTTGTAAACATGTCATAGGCATCTATAGTAAAACAAAAAACTGTAAAATATTTTCCATATGGCTTGTTATTATTCTCTCTTAGAATTTTACACTTAGTATAACATTTAAGTTACTATAACTATATTTGTAACCTTGTCGCCGTCGAATAATAACTGTTGACCAGCGCATAAAAAATATAAACCTTTTTTATGACCAAAGTACAAACAGATAATTGAAAAGTTTATAAGAGAGAATAGATTTGAAACATCAAATTTCCTTTCCTTACCGTATAGCATTCTTTATCTGTGTCGGAATCAGCAACTTCAAGGGCCCATGTGCGAATCCATTCGAGGCCAATCGAAATTTCGGCATTTCCTTCAAGTAAAGCAGATGATACGTATGCAGGATGAAGGGCAATCAGTATGCATGCAGCTGAAAAAAGGACGGCTCTTCTCACATAAGCTTCCTGGTGATGGCATACCTCTCTGCATGAGTTAAAATGCAAGAAGTGACATGTTTTACTGCATTAGTACACTAGCCACAAAATTGAAGTGCCTACAGGAATTTAAAACAAAAAAAATAAAACAGAACATATGAATTCTCTCAACACACATACAGACACAATTTCTAAGGATGATAGTAAGGTTTTAGCTATGTGGGTCCTCGTAAGGTTTCAATTAAATAGACAACTTATGTCTGGACAAATACCTGGATCTTAACATATCCAGAAGGGAAGGAGCTAGCACGGACGCTTCTGGATGCATGGCAGCAGATTTCATACAAACCCCAAGCATATAAATGAGTTTACCCAAGACAATAAAATCCCTGCCAAGCAAGTCAACACCGTGTCTTTTTTTATCAAAACCCTCCATGGCAGGAAGCATGAATGCAGCAGCATACACGGGAAACTTGTTATGAGAACACTCCATCAGGTTTTGTTGGGCAGGTGATCTTAGGCTCCAATGGCGTGTTTTCCCTTTCTTGACCTGATTAGGTTTCGACGGAAGTTCCCTCTCATACGTGTTTGACCAATTCAAAAAAGTGCCAGTACCTGAAATCTCTTTCCAGGAACCAGCTCCAGGAGTCCCTGTGCTGCCAGGCAAGAACCAAGGCCGGGTATCCGAAACAACTGAGACAAGAGAACCGTCTCGTGTTTGGGTTTCGTGATTTTTGATTCAGCAAGCTCCTGAGCTGCTTCTGTCATGACATCCAGTATCATAATGCGTTGACTAATATCTACATTAGGTGAATACAAAAGCTTGTGCAGTGTGTCGAGTGATTCAAATGGGCATGTGACTGCCAAGGCAATTAATGCTCTATGTCTTTTGTCTTCTGTTGATTCTTCCTCACCTTCTAAAGCTATATCACAGCAACGAACCTGAATAAGAGTTCTGGTAAGATCCTTTGCTGCGTGTTTTAGTTCATCTGGGGATGCTCTTATGAGCTTTTCAGCTACATCAAGAGCTCTTTCCACCTGAAATAACAGTAAAAAAAATTCAAAGCATCAAACTTTCAGCAGGATATCAAGAAACTTGTGCCAAACGCAAGAATGCATCAGGTCGGTCAGGACTACAAATAGGTTTTTGAATAGCTCAGTTTGAAGTCTATACCAGTATATATATATATATATATAATACTTGATAATGCAGCAATTGTTGAAAAAATTGATTTTTAATAGTGGCTATACTTTTTATACTGTACAATAGATCGCATTTAGTGTAGACAAGACAGATAATCAAAATGCAACTAAAAGGTGCACTGAGAGGAAAAGACAAACCCCATCAGCATCATCGGGTTTTCTAAGAGCCGCAGCTACATCGGATAACTGTGAAATTTTTCTTTTCAAATCCGAGTCATCATCTGACAAATCATACGGCTGTAAAGATGAATCACTTGAGGAATAGGAGTTCTCACTTGCACTGTCATCATTATCCTCATCATCAATATCTGATTCAAGATTCAGTGATGCTGGATTGACAATCTCATCTGGATCAAGCACATTAAAGCCCAATAACTTCTTTTTACCCTTTACACTAACGCCTTTCTCTTTATTGGTAAGGGAATCAGAGTTCCCCTCTGAACCTGAAACTGTAGGCATCTGTGTTTCCTCAACACCTTTTTTTCTAGAATTTGAAGCAATTTGCATCCCTTTCTTGGTGCCAGTGAATTCAAATTCCCAATCTATTGTCTCCTCATTGCAGCTATCATCAAGGTACAGAGGATTTTTCGGATCAATAATTTTAGACAATGCCAAAGCAATGTTGCTGGTCATTTTTCGAACTAAATGATTAGGACTCTCCAACCTAACTGAAACAGTTATACAGAAAATTAGATGATTATGAATGCTGACTACTGATCTGCAAGAAGGGATAGTGATCCACTGATAATCAGATTTATAAGACTACTGAGTGGGACTGAGATAAATATGAAGATTGACCCGCCAAGGAATAAGGAATTCATCAAAGAAGTCACATTCATAATACAAGTTATTCCATCTTGTTTAACAATGTGATATTTCTTCCTGATAATATATCATAATGACAAAAATCCAGTGGTGTGGCTTGTTAGAAAATATGAAAACTTGAAAGATATAAAATTATATAGTATAGTTAAAAAGAGGAGCAGAATAGAAAATTATTCCAGGCAATTTAACAGACTTGTTAGATTCTTATTGGAATTTAGTATGGAGGTACTGAAACCCCTTGGAAACCACGGGTACTGAAGAAAGGTCCTTAATCAGAAGCCTAGAATTCTGTAGAATTCAACTTCAACCTAATTTGATAGATCTGACGTATTTGAGTCAACTGAAAGCAGCACCATAGGAAATAATACAGCAAGTTCAAGATGAACCATTTGTCTTACTGGAAGGCCTTCATGCTTAAATAGTGTTCTACAATAGGATTTAGAGAATGTTTAGAAGAGCTTATTTGGGCTTATGGCCCTATGCTATGATATAACCACTTGTGCAAATCTATGAAAAAACTGATAAAAATAGTTTGGGATATACCCATAAGTTATTTTTGACTTATTTTAATAACCTCCCTGATAGCTTATAGGAATAGCTTCTACCGAGCCTATACAGAGTTTACACTTTTTTATTTATTGAATTTGTAGAAAAAACTTATGCATAAGCTTTTATACAATATGTTCTTACAGAATGAGCACTTAATTATGTTGTTTACTCAGACACTCCCTGAGAGAGGACAATAATGGTTCCTATTATCAAAGACACCCATAGTCAAGTAAGTGATAATTACAGCTAACTCCTTGAAGAATCAAATGCATGATATCCTTCATCCCATCCAGTTCCTCCTTAGTCATTGTCTCTAGAGAAAGGCCAAGAGCAGCAGTTATATCTGACATAAATATAGGAAAATAAATATATGTATCACAATAATAAAGATGACATCAGTCCTGGGGAATGCTAAGTGGAGGAAAGCACGTGAGATTGTTTGTCATAATGCGGCAATAAACATCAAATAAGAAGGGGTCATGGGATTACTCAGGTGAGCCATGACAAGACAGTAAGGCAGCCTTTTGACTTGATGATTAAGGATTGTAGTTGTAGAAATAGTCTTTCCACTTACGCAGGAAATGCAAGGCTACATACAATTGACACTGCCCCACATCCTACGATTATGATAGCTTCATGCACTAGGCTGTCCTTTTTAATTCATATGCAGATATTATACATCTTCCAATTCCGACGTGTTTTTCATTATACCAGCATGATGAAAAAGGATACAAGCTTGTTGCTCAATAGATGCTGTTTGCACAAATTCTTTCTTAGACCATGTTGCTGCTAGACGATGAACTGTCTTCAAAAGACCAGGGCGATTATGTCCTGATAAAGAGGTACTAGGTGGGCATTCATAAACAGCAAATTGAAGGATCCATTTCAGGCAACAAAAAGGGAATACCTTCCAGAGCAGGAATTTGTCAACAAACATAGACCTGGGAGAAGCCATGAAATATTGCAAGAGAATGAATCAACACTGATATATGATACAGCATTACAACGTGAGGAGCAACAGAGTGCAAAAAGCAAAAGCTGCAAAACAGAATTCATGGCTGAACATAGAACATTGTTGTTATCATTGGCCATATGATTTTATTTTGGCAGGTATCCCAGACCCATTTCATATATTTTTCTAGACCTTCAAATAAATAACAAAGTATTGATGCACAAACAAAGAGATTGTCAACAAATTAAATAAATTAGTCACATTCAAGTATGCTCAAGATCAGTTCCCTTAATAAGTTTCTATTACATAGTTCGCCAGCATCGCAGTGAAATATTTTTACTCGCCAAGGACCTCAAACAAGAAGCTAAACCTTCATCAAGCACTTTTTGAAGGATATGCATGCATCAATCAATTATTTTAAATCTAAACCATGATATCCAGAACACAAGTCATTATTATTATAAATTACTGCAACATTCATGCTTTGTAGTCTATTCAGATTGCAGGAGGAAAAACAGGGGCACGGTGGTTAGAAGGAAAGAAAATTAATTGCAAGTGGAGAAACTTAAAATTTAAATTCATGTTTTTCCCATTACTTTTTTTTCCATGCAGCAAATTTTTTCAGATTTCTTCCGCTCAATCCAAATGGCGGATTAGTTCAATATGACCTGTGAATGAAGGAAAAACTAATTAACATTTCGACTCACCTGACAGAAGCCTGAAGCTTGCAAATTCTATGGAAAAACAGCCAAAGGACCCAATATGCTTGAACATCATTTGCGCATTGACTTGCTAGCTCATGCAAAATCTGCTCGGAGGTTCTTTCTGTGGTATAAGTATCCCTGATTGATTCCATCATTCTCAACCAAAACGTTGCTTCTGGTTTTGACTCAAACACTTCCTCGGTAATAGAACTGTTACTTGATGATAAGCAGCTGTTGACAAGCCTTAGAACTCGGGGTATTAATTCACTTGAAAGAAGATCTACAAGAAAATAGATTTGATCAGGCAATAACAATGGCATGGGATAATAAGAGTCATTACTGCAAATCACCAACTTCATTGAACTAGTCCCTTTCTGCAATTTTAAGCAAACTATAACCTTTGAGTATGTGACATTTACTTCACATACTATGAACTGTATGACAAGTGACAAAATGCCTATTTTATTTTCTTCATTATATACAATGATTCCAACATATTGATTGGTGCTCCTTACTTATTCCATATATGTGTGTGTGTGGCCACAAAGGCTGATAGTTAATTCAAAGCTGTTTAATAATACTAGCTAACATACGCAGCTAGAAAACCTGTTCCAGTGTCTGAAATTTTCTAGTTACCAGCAGAACCACGGCGACAAATGCGAGAAAACACTTCCCCTATAAATAACAGTGCACCATTTTTGTCCATTTCATTTTCATCGGAGGTGTCTAGCTTTTCTAGCAAAATCACCTCTCTTTCTTCTTCCAGGGAGAGTACTTGGACAATAATCTGCCTGAAGAATACACTGGACATGCTTGGTGAAGAAAAAACAGGATTTTATGAAGGAACATAATAATATAATCTGGATAAACCCTCCCAAGATCATATTAAATCTATGAAAATAGTTAAACAATTAAGGCCCATTTACTTATGGCCTTTCCTGTTTCCATTTCCATTGATAAAACAAGTATTAGAAAATGAAAGTTTTTTAAAATAGATTGAATATTTTTTAAAAATTCTGAAAATTGTCAAAGCATTGTTTTCAGTGTTTCCAGAAATGCAATCTCTCTAATTAGCTTCTATCATCTCTCTATCATAAGTAAAAAGAAAAATCCAAAACCAAATGTCATTCCAACCACCCACGTACAAAATAAAATTTGAAAATGTTGTTATAAATCTAAGTGAAAATTACTGCAACATGTCAATATACAGAACCATAAACTATCAAAACCAAGGGAATAAAAGGATACTGTGATGACAATGAAGTCGGGGAGTTCATTCTAGCTTTGTCGGGAATAGATGCAACAATCTGTGCCATCCTAGATACAGCCAGCTTGATCTTTTCATCAGTAAAACCTTTTGAATTAGAAGGACCGCCAAGCTCTCTTGCTATCTGGAGCACTCCATTATTTTCAAGTAGGCACAGTACAAGCAATCTTTCAGAATTTGAGATGACAACATTAATATCAATATCATCACTCCTATTCTGCTGGAGAAAAGGAACCAAGATCTGCAAAACCTCGGTGACAAATCCGTGAACAAAGAAAACATCATAAACATACTTCTGGGCTGAAAAGGGGAAACAAGCCAACCAGTTGGAGGCAACATCTGCAGGGAATTGCATTCCATATGAGAAAAACAGGGAAAGAAAAATACAATATTGTTTTTTGAGCAAATAATATGAGAAGAAATGTACAGGGCCTAACTTTACACCTGAAATTGATCCCTGAATGAAGAACCACCAACTAAGTTCTTAGCCAAATGCCCCACATCCGCATGTACCATTAAATTGATGCTTGATCAATAAGGATGATAATGAGACACTTACCAAATGGGTTGGTTTTATTTTTTTCCTATCAAATGGGTCTAAATTATGGTCTAGGTTATTACTTACAAATTTTGCAAGCATGAGGGCTATAGTATCAAACCATACTTATACTCAAACAATAAAAATTGTGTTTTATTATTAGGATTTCAGTAATTCTTGAATCAATTTAAATGATTCTATTTTTAATATTTAAGTTTGAAATTAGGTGACCTTCGAATATAGACTTAGGGCCTAACTTTCACTAAACCAGTTTGTGAGGTGAGGGTTCTCCAATATTACGAACACTTGAGACTAAACTCACCCCCTCAACCCAGTACCCTGATGGTGCTGTGCTGTACCGCTGCAATGAAAGCCGGCAAGTGGCCCAAAAACAGACCAAACGTAGCAGACATTAAGGTGAATTTTCCAACACATGATCTTTTAATATTTTTTTTAATTGTGTCATGTTTTGTACTTTGACTACTTTCAAGCAATGCTATTTTTCATCATTAATATTAGTATATAACAGCATTCAGATTTTACAATTCTGCTATAAATATCAGAAAACAATATTCAACCAAACTAAAACTTATGTAATAATGAGTCTACGTTTCTACCCAAGCAGATATGGGTCACCCAATGCATTGTCATCCTCAGCAAATAGACAAAACAAAAGGAGAGTTTCTTTTAACCCCTCCTTCCAAAAGTGCACATCCGAAGGGCAAAAAAAAACATATTTTTGTCTGAAAATATACATCCGGAGGGCGTAAAAACTGTGTTGTTTTCGGATGTGTGTACTTCCCAAGTGTATGCGAGGATGAAAAAATAACTTCAAACTACTGTAAAGAAAACATTACCTAGTAACAAGAACCTAGCGAGCGTGGGAAAAGCAGGTCCATGATAAAAGGCATGCCACCAATCATCTCGTTCCTTTGAAGAAAGAGCTTTAACAGTGAATAGCTAAACAAAACTCAAGAACAAACATGGAATTATTAACATGTAATCAATAATTAAACAAAAGTAAAAACTGCACAATTGCAAGACGTGAACGAACACAAACAAACCTGCTCTCTGTAACTCTCATCGATGCTACCTGAAAAGTTGAATACATTGGCATAAAACAAAAATAATTAATAAAAATCAAATTACTCAGTCCTAGGGTATAATGAACACGCAAGAATGTACGAATAAGATAAGAGGGAACCTGAGACAAGAGCGGAGTCGAGAGGGAAGAGAAGGGTGGCAATGGAGTGAAGCGCAGTAATAACTTGATCAACATGTTTGGCGTTGTTAATAGACGATATAACTTGTTCAACCTTGTCAACAACTGCTCCTTTCAATTCTTTCTTCTCCATAGTTTCCCAAACAGAAACAAATCAAAACCAAATGCCGTTTTCAGTTCACTTCTTCTCACCGAACTCTCTAACAAAGCTCTGTATAGGTATGCAACGTCGTTTATCAGTTTAGTTTGCTAGTTGCTTAGATAATTGTTTTTACTTACATTAAATACTTTTTTTGGTTCCTTATGCTGTGCAATTTTTTGGGGTCAAATTGGTCTTTTTATATCAAAATTTGTACTAAGTTGGTACTTTATGTCACATTTGTTTTATGAACTCATTATAATTGCATATGTGAATATGATGTGTGTTTACCCCTTTTATTGTTGTGTTAGTGTTTGTTTTTTAGTTAGTAGCTAGATATTGTTAATTTGTATTTGGTGATTACATTTTCCTATAAATAAAAATGAATGAAATTAGAATTAGGGTTTGTGATGTTTTTTTTTTTTTTAATGAAAGGAAGGGAGAACAAAACAAACAAAGAAAGAAAATGACTCTATGTCACTTTAAAAATAATAACATTTTTATTAGTCATCAAAGTTGGAGAAACAAAAACAATAATAATATCAAAATCTCTTGCCAATATTGAACCTAGCAAACATCAATCTTTATAAATATATCATCTATTTAATTAGTTTTACAATAAAATTAAAAAAAAAATTGAATAGTGATTCAATTATATTAAAATAATCAAAATCCGTTGAACCAAATAAAAACAAATTTATATAACAATACACTCACTATACACCAACCTCAAAGACTTCTATCAAATGTTAAGTTAAACCGCATAAAGATAGTTCATAGTTATGTCATAACAATATAACACACACTAATCAACATTAAGGGCTTGTGATAAGGTGTGGGAGTTATATATATATATATATATATATATATATATCTCTCTTTTAATTTTTCTTTTCGTAATTGCCCTAGTCTGAAACTTATTTTCCTAAATGTCCTACTTTTTTTTCTTAGAAGTCGTTCTCCGGATAAAGCGACCAGCTGAAGAATTTTTTTTTTAACTTCAATAGAAGGTTGTTTCCTAGGGAAACGACTTCCAATTTACAATTTTTTTTTTTATATTTTAATATTTGTTTATTATTATAATTATTAATTTAATTATTTTTAAAAAAAAATACTAATAATAAATTAAAATAAAATACATTAATAAATTATGAATAAAATTATATCTAAATTATAATTTAATTTATATTAAAATAAAATACTAATAATAAATTATGAATAAAATACATTAATAAATTATACCAACTTCCTCTTGTTATAACAAATTCTTTCTATTTGTTTTGCTATGTTATTATTAAAATTATTATTATTATTATTAAAAATTATAATATTATTAAAATTATTATTATTATTATTAATGTATTTTATTATTATTATTATTATTATTTATCAATGTATTTTATTTTATTAATAATATTTTTAAATATTTTAATTATTTTTAATTTATTAAATAATTTATAATAATTATTTATTCTAATAATAGTGATTAAAATATAAAATTTATTTATTATTTATTAATATATTTTATTTTAATTTATTATTAGTATTTTTATTTTTTAAATAATTAAATTAATAATTTGAATAATAAACAAATATTAAAATATAACCAAAAAAAAATTGTTAGTTGGAGGTCGTTTCTCCAGGAAACGACCTTCTATTGAAGTTAAAAAAAAAAATTCTTCTGCTAGTGGCTCCCTTAGAGAACGACTTCTTATTGAGAAAAAAAAATAGGGAATTTAGAGAAATAAATTTTAAACTAAGATAATTAAAAATAAATAAAATTAAAAGTGGGATATACATGTAAAAAAACTCAAGGTGTGGATTCATAAATTTTAAATAGTTGGATTTTATATATATATATATTTCAACTATTATCATCACACGTATACTAAAAAAAATAGTATATAATTATGTTTTTTTCTAAAATGTGTAATTTATTGAAATTAGAAATAAATTATTAAATACTTTTCTATTAATAATTTTTTGACCAAATTAATTAAAAAATATATATTTATGAACATAAGTCATTATTATTATACATTATTGCGACGTCGTTTATTAGTTTAGTTTGCTAGTTGCTAGATAATTGTTTTTGCTTACATTAAATACTTTTTTTGGTTCCTTATGATGTGCAATTTTTTGAGGTCAAATTGGTCGATTTACATCAAAATTTGTACTAAGTTGGTACTTTATGTCACATTTGTTTTATGAACTCGTTATAATTGTATATGTGAATATGACGTGTGTTTACCCCTTTTATTGTTATGTTAGTGTTTGTTTTTTCTGTTTTAGTTAGGTAGTAGCTAGATATTGTTAATTTGTATTTGGTGATTACATTTTCCTATAAATGAAAAAGAATGAAATTAGCATTCATTAGGGTTTGTGATGCTTTTTTTAATGAAAGGAAGGAATAACAAAACAAACAAAGAAAATGACTCTATGTCACTTTAAAAATAACAACATTTTTATTAGTCATCAAAGTTAGAGAAATAAAAACAATAATAATGTTAAAATCTTTATTAATATTGAACTCACGAATATCAAACTTTGTGAATACATCATCTATTTGATTAATTTCACAATAAAATTGAAAAATTGAATAGTAATTTAACTATCTTAAAATAATCAAAATTCGTTGAATCAAATAAAAACAAATTTATTTAACAATACATTTACTATACACCAACTTCATAAATCATAATTACCTTAAAATAAAACATAATTTTAATACTTATGAGACTTTTATTAAATATAAAGCTCAACCCATAAA
>JBBPBS010000738.1:2847102-2859028 GCA_037974835.1 Cicer judaicum | reverse complement strand
ATATAACACATCAACATTAAGAGCTTATGATAAGGTGTGAATTCATAAATTTTAAATAGTTAGATTTTGCATATATCTTTCAACTATTATTACACTTACAGTACAAAAAAAAATAGTATATAATTATTTTTTGCTAAAATGTGTAATTTATTGAAATTAGAAATACATTATTAAATATTTTTTATTAATAATTTTTTGACCAAATTAATTAAAAAATATATATTTATGAATTAAAAATAAACTAAAGATAAATTTAAATATCAAAATAATTTATAAAAAAACAAATTTATATTATTTTTAAAATTTTAATATATTTAAAAAATATTACAATAACACCTTACACATTTAAAAGATATGAAAACATAAAGAAGACACAATTTATAAAATAAATCTTGTCATTTTTATTTGTGTGTCATTTATATTTTAGTGTATTAAATAACAACAATATGATTACTTTAAAAATGACTTACACCCACAAGGCAATACATGGGTTATCGGCCAATGGGATATTTTTTTTACTCAATAATTGTGATTTTTAATTCTTAAATCCGAAAAAAAATAATATTTCTTATATATTTTTAACTTTTAAATCATTAAATTACGCACGTGTAATAAAAATTTAAGAGGTATTATAATCACGATAGCCTTTGAAAAAAATCATGATAGCATTATACATTTAAATATTTAAACTTTGTTTATTTTATGATATGAGAAAGATAATTATAAATTATTTTATAAATATTTTAATTTATATTAGATTAAGAAATTATCTTCTCTTTTAAATTTATTTTATTAAAATTAAAAAAAATTATGGTCCATAAATTTTTAAGGTTGCAATGTGTTGACATTGAATGTTGAAACTATTTCCAGTGGTTTTTGCGAGATCTAACTGGCATGCTTGGAGGAATCTTGTTCACATTCTATCAGGTCTATATCTTGAATGAAATTATATTCCTTCTTTGTTATTAATTTTAAAATGAAATATGAAGCCACGACTTTATGCGGATCATTATATGCTTAGGTTTGCATACGCTGGTTTCCTCTTCACTCAAATGATTCTCAAATCATGCTGTTTTAACTATGTTTCTGTTTACTCCTTATGCTGCAGGGATCAAACCTTGATAGCAATGCGAAAATGTGGCGTTTGGTTGCAGATCTCATGAATGATCTTCGTAGATTGTTTGAACTTGGTCTTTTTATAGAAGAAATTTGTGCAACCATTTTCTTTATGAAAACTTTCTCTGGTGTATAGACACAGGCCAATAAAAATCTAACAAGTTGAGTGTTGGTTTCATAGCATGTGGATTCAAGGACTGAGATTGAAAATAAATTTAAGGGGTATGAAAAAAAGGAAGCTTGTATTAGGAGTATTATTGATGAAAACTGAAAAGGAAATGGAAAAAAACTGTCCTTGAAGAAAACATTTTGATCATGGATTTGTATTTTTTTGAAGATTTATGTGAACTTCTCTTTTTGGGACAGAATCATGTTTTGTATTTGTGAAAACAAAACAATATCCTAGTTTTGAAATAGCAAAGTCATCCAAAGCTTAATATTGCTTTTTTGTTCTTAACTGATATGAAACACTGACACAGACTTGTTTGCATCAATTTAAAATTTTGATTTTGCATATTGTATCTACAGCTCATGATATGCTCATCTTGGTATATTAATAATTTAATATTGATAATATATTGAGATTATGAGCAGAAGATAATTTCTATTTAGAATGCTTTACTTGGCACTAACGTATAAATCTGTTTTTTTTATCTGTTTTGTGAGACTAAAATTTAACAGCAAGTCTTCAGTTTATCTTTTACTGATGCTACTATGTTAAATTTGATTTTCACATTGCAGTCTTCGTATTTCATATTAATCTGCTAAGGTTTCTAAACTGATTTCAGGTATGCTAATGGACCTCATTTCACCATTGTTTCCATCAACTTTTGTTTTTATTGTTTGCTTAGGAAGCATATCAAGATCTTTCAGTAAGTTCCAACATTTCTATAAGTTTGAAAATCCATTAGTAACATAATTTGTTAGTTACTGAAATTTTTACCCCTCTTTAGTTTTCATGTAAGTAACTTTGTAACTTAAGTTTATGTTAGATTATAGGATAAAACATTTCCTAACAAATAAAGTTATTAAATAGAAAAATGTTTGGAATCATCCAAGTTTAGAGCACTTTTTTTCTTCATTTAGTTCTACAGTGGGGCCATATTTGTATTCTATATTTTTCAAAATTTTAATGTTATGCCTCTTAAAACATGATTTTGAAGTAGCTGGGGTTGCAAGTGGAGCGAGCCACTAGAGCAGCTTTGACTCAGCATTTTGCTCTTCAGGATAATGCTGCAGATATATCAGCAAAGGTATAAATTGCATTTATTTTAACTGTATATTATTAGCTTAAATCCAGTTTTTTTAGAAGGGTATGATGAATAGATATATTTTGATTTGTTAACGTATATGGATAGGAAGGAAGTCAAGAAACTGTGGCCACGATGATTGGCATGTGATAACACTGGTAATCAGAATTAAAGAAACGAAAGAATGAATCAAGAATCAATACCCTAACCCAGAATCAATGTGATTCTGACTAGGGTTTTAGTATGGATCTTTATTGAATTGAATAGAATGGAAGGAATGAATGAATTACAGAGGATCCCGCAATCCGGTTCTGGTTCCACAACCAGTGATAACTTTCCTAATCTCTAACTAACTCTCAATTAGAACTAACATTCTATTTATAGTATTCCTAACTGCTAACTGTTTTTGTACAGCTGTCAGAGAATTACAATTAGGAAGGTTTCAACCAACCCTTCCTATTCCCTCTTCTATATACATTTTTAATAATAGGCTTTGGCCTAATCGTATCAATACCCTCCCCTAAAAGAAATAACTTGTCCTCAAGTGGAAAATCTGGGAAGTTTTCTTGTATTGTAGCAGCCAGTTCCCAAGTGCATTCATGTAGAGGAAGATCCTTCCATTTTACCAAGACTTCCACATGACCTTGATTAACTTCTCTGCTGTCAGTAATGTCTTCTGGTTGTACTTGTAACTCCAATTCTTCATTCAGCATAGGGGGTAAAGGTTGAGGTTGCTGCTGATGTTTCAAAGCCTTCTTTAATAAGGACACATGGAAAACAGGGTGAATTTTAGAATGTGCAGGTAGAGCTAACTTGTAGGCGACAGTACCCACCCTTGTGACCACCTGGTATGGACCATAAAATATAGGAGCAAGCTTAGCATAAGGTCTTGAAGCTAAAGACTTCAATTTATATGGTTGTAGTTTGAGATAAACCCAATCATCCACTTGAAATTCTACTGCCCTTCTATGCTTGTCAGCCTGTTGTTTCATTTGATTTTGAGCTTTAGTTAAGTTGGCTTTCAATTCTTCTATTATAGCATCTCTATGGAGAAACATCTGATTTACTTCTTCCACTTTAGAAGGAACAGCACCTGCTTTCAACAGTGTAGGAGAATCCCTACCATACAAAGCTCTAAAAGGAGTCATTCCCGCCGAACTGTTGTAATTTGAATTGAACCAAAACTCTGCCCAATGTATCCAATCTAACCATTGCTTTGGTTTAGGCCCTACAAAGCATCTAAGGTACGTCTCCACACATCTATTAGCCACTTCAGTTTGGCCATCTGACTGTGGGTGATAAGAAGTGCTCAACTTCAGTTGGGTACCAGCCATTTTAAACAATTCTTTCCAAAACTGGCTGAGAAATAAAGGATCCCTGTCAGAAACTATAGTAGTTGGGAACCCATGTAACCTAACCACTTCTTTCAAAAAGACAGTAGCTACATCTTTAGCTGAATAAGGGTGTCCTAGTGTAAGGAAATGTGCATATTTTGTTAGTCTATCAATGACTACAAATATGTTATCCTTACCTTTAATTTTAGGAAGGCCTCCTATAAAATCCATTGAAATATCCATCCAAACTTGTGTCGGTATTGGTAGAGGTTGCAACAAACCAGCAGGGGCTAATGTAGAGTACTTATTTTTCTGACACACTTCACATCTCTCAACAAAATCCTTGATGTCTGCCTTCATACCCTCCCAAAATAAGAAACTAGCAATCTTCTTGTAAGTTCTGAAATGTCCTGAATGGCCTCCCATAGGTGTCTCATGGCATTCAGCCATAATAACAGGAATTCTGTTTGACAATTTAGATACCACCAATCTATCCTTATAGTACAAAATGCCTTTCTTCAAATGGAAATCTGGGTGTGTGGTAGGAGCAATGATTAAATCTTGCATGACTTTTAACCACTTTGGATCTTGCTGGAATTCTTGAATCCATGATTCAGATTCTGCCACTGTCAATATAGAAATGGCAGCATACATCATTCTCCTAGAAAGAGCATCAGCCACAGAATTTTCAGTCCCTGGTTTGTATTGGATTTCAAAATCCAATCCCACTAACTTCACAGCCCATTTGAATTGTTCATCAGAAAATAACCTTTGTTCTGTTAAAAACTTCAAACTTTTCTGATCTGTTTTGATAATAAAATGCCTCCCCATCAGATAATGTCTCCATTTTTGTATGGCTTGGACCAAAGCCATTAATTCTCTCTCATAAACAGATTTTTGTTGAGCCCTTAAGGAAAGCCCTTTACTCCAAAATGCTAAAGGCCTTCCCTCTTGCATCAAAACTGCCCCTAGACCTTTGCTGGAAGCATCAGTTTCCACTATAAATTCCTTATTAAAATCAGGTATTGCCAACATTGGTAGAGATACCATAGCAGCCTTCATCTTTTCAAAAGCAGATGTAGCCTCTGCAGTCCAACTGAAGGAATCTTTCTTGAGTAAATCTGTCAGAGGTTTTGCTATCTTGCCATAATTCTGAACAAACCTTCTATAATAACCTGAGAGCCCTAAGAACCCTCTCAACCCTTTTATATTCCTTGGTTGTGGCCAAGACTTCATAGCTTCCACTTTAGAACAGTCAGCAGAAACACCATCTCCTGAAATGATGTGGCCCAAATACTCAATACTTGTTTGACCAAAGCCGCATTTCTTGAGGTTTGCCTTCAACTTATTCTCAGTTAACACTGTTAAGATGACTTGTAAATGGTCTTTATGGGATTCCAAATCAGGGCTGTATATTAAAATGTCATCAAAAAACACTAGTGTGAATTTCCTCAAATATGGTTTCAAGATCTCATTCATCAAAGCTTGAAACGTGGAGGGGGCATTAGTGAGTCCAAAAGGCATAACTAAGAATTCATAATGCCCCTCATGAGTCCTAAATGTTGTCTTCTCGACATCTTCCACTCTCATCTGTATCTGATGATAACCTGACTTCAAATCAAGTTTAGAAAAAACCCTTGCTCCTCCCAATTCATCTAACAACTCTTCAATTATAGGAATTGGAAATTTGTTTGGAATGGTGACCTTGTTGAGTGCCCTATAAACCACACAAAATCTTCAACCTCCATCTTTTTTCTTCACTAGAATGATAGGGTTAGAATAAGGGCTAATACTGTTTCTGATCACCCCAGCATCTAACATTTCAGCTACAAGTTTCTCAATTTCTGTTTTCTGAAAATGAGGACATTTGTAAGGCCGAATGTTGGGTATTTCAGCTCCCTCCTTCAGTTTGATAGCATGATCATGCTTTCTAAAAGGGGGTAACCCCTGGATATCTTGGAACACTTCTTGGTGTTGCTCTAGGATCCTCTTGAATGCTTCTGGAATCCTTTCTTCTTTCTGCTTACTTCCCTCTTCTGTAACACAGTGTAACAATAGCCCTTCCCCCTCTTGTAACAGAACTTGCCTGAAAGCTCCATAGGACAGCTCTGTCTTTGTTAATGCAGGATCTCCTGCTATTGTGATTCTAGAACCTCCTCTCATAAGGGTTAGCTCCATTCTGCCAAAGTCAGCTTTTACTTCTCCCAAACTAGCTAACCAGTCTAAACCCAACACTAGGTCCACTCCTTTTAATCCAAACAAATAGAAGTCTTAAATAACTTCTAATTGTTGTAAATATAGTTTGAGTTGGGTACATTTTCCTCTATTTTGAACTTTATGGCCATCTCCCACTTCTACTACATAGGCTGGAGTATCGTCTAATTTCAGTTTCAACCTGTCCACTGAATCCTTTGCAATGAAATTGTGTGATGCCCCACAATCTATCAATATCACAACAGGTTGATCTTTTATTATTCCTTGTACCTTCCATGATTTACTAGATGTGAGTCCTGTCATGGAGTACATTGATAGTTGCAAGGAATTTAGTGTCTCTATCTCATCTTCTCCTTCTAAATCATTCACCTCATCATCCCCTTCAGCTAAAATAAGCATTCTCATTTGTCTATTTTTACACATATGATCTTTATTAAAGGGTTCATCACACCTAAAACATAACCCTTTTTCTCTCTTTTCCCTCATTTCATCACTAGTCAACTTCTTATACTCCCCCTTACTTCTTATACTTCCCCCATTCACACTTCCTACAGAGGACCCTTCTCCTTTACTACTAGTGACTGTATGTGGTTCTACAGTGACCACTCTACTATAATTGTTGTTTCTATAGGACCCTGAAAATTTGGTGTTACCCATATAGGGCCTCTTTGTTACTACTGAATTCTTTTGTTCAAGGAGAATCGCCTTTTGAATTACCTCCATTAAGGTTTTCAACTCATATAACCTCACTTCCACCCTAATTTCTTCCTTTAATCCATTAAGAAATATGCCTTTGACAAAATCTTGGTCAATTACTTTCAAAGCCCCCACATATTTCTCAAATTCCTCCACATATTCATCAACACTTTTTTCTTGTTTTAAAGAAAGTAACAACTCATAAGGGTTTTGTATCATGGAAGGCTGAAAACGTCTTACCACAGCAATTTTGAAGCTTTCCCAAGTGGGAGACAAATTACAGCGTTCCCACCACTGGTACCAGCTGAGGGCTCTTCCTTCTAAGGCAACCATGGTGGCCTGCATCTTTTCTTCATTAGTGACATCCTTGAGAAGAAAATATCGCTCCAATTTCTGGACCCATCCAAAGGCATCTTCCCCAGAAAAAACTGGAATTTCCACTTTTCTCCACCTATCGTGATTGCTGTGTTGTGGCCGACTGTGGTGTTCTTCCTCGTTCCCATTTTCGTCTCCCATGGAAGCATTTTCTCCATTAATCCCTAATTTGGTTGCTATCGCCTCTAACAACGTCTCTGTCCTCCTCAATCGCGCCTCATTCAGCTCTATACGATTGCGCATATCTTCTCGTTCTTGACGTAATTCTTCACGTTCTTGGGTCAAGTTTTCATCTTCTCTAGCCATCCTCCTCGTAACAACCATAAGCAATTTGGCAGCAGCGTGTGAGATCCCAAATCCTCAGGCACCCAAAATTTGCTCTGATACCAGTGATAACACTGGTAATCAGAATTAAAGAAACGAAAGAATGAATCAAGAATCAATACCCTAACCCAGAATCAATGTGATTCTGACTAGAGTTTTAGTATGGATCTTTATTGAATTGAATAGAATGGAAGGAATGAATGAATTACAGAGGATCCCGCGATCCGGTTCTGGTTCCACAACCAGTGATAACTTTCCCAATCTCTAACTAACTCTCAATTAGAACTAACATTCTATTTATTGTATTCCTAACTGCTAACTATTTTTGTACAGCTGTCAGAGAATTACAATTAGGAAGGTTTCAACCAACCCTTCCTATTCCCTCTTCTATATACGTTTTTAATAATAGGCTTTGGCCTAATCGTATCAGCATGGCACTCGGAATGCTTGTTGCTAATATTACCATTGGGCACCCACTAGCAATGGTATGTTTTGTCTCTGACCCTATTTCATATGTATGGTATGTATTCAAATTACAAATTGTAATTTATTTTGTACATTCCTTTGCATTTTAGAATTGTGAAGAAAACTAAAAGAAAAGTGTCAGGACTTAGATGAGAAGAGCTAGTTAATAATAATAGTTAGTTAATGAGTTAGTTTAGGTTGTTAATGAGGTAGTTGTATATAAATGGAGAGGTTATGGAGTTAGAGAGATATCATTGAATATTGTAACTATGAATAGAGTATTCTGTATTGTGAAGGGGAAACCCTTGCAGGAGAGATTTCTCTCCTAGTTCCAAATAAAAGTGTTCTTTCTTAGGAATCCAATTCTTGGTTTCCTAACAATAAGACCTTGGCATCTTAATATTCATAAGAAGATTCGATTCACAATTCGTAAAATAGGTTTTCTGATTCACAATTTGAATGTCGATAAGATATCCTTGTTTGTGTTGTCTTGCAAGCTTAAACTCAATGATAAGATTCTACTATACCATATTGTTAACAATTGAAAACATTGTCTACTCTCATTAAATTAATCCCATTTTCTTTGTGAAGTTAGAGATCTCATAATCTTAATATGGATGTCTTGTTCTTTGGTGAATATCCCCCAGCCCTCCCTAATACACATGCTGATTCTAACTTGATAATGCAGATGGTGTCTTGTTTCAATGTAGCAAACTATCGAGCTGTTCGATGCTTGGCATTGAACTCATTAAACCGTGAAAGGAGCTCTATTCTTTTGCAGCATTTCTCATAGACTGGCCAAGGTATTGTCTGTTTCCACTATTCATTACTGTCTTATGTTATATCCACAACTTATCTTTGATGTTAGACTTAGACCATTTATTACATTGAAACATAAAATCGACTGCATCTTAGAATTAGAACAGTTTCGTCACATCAAGGATTTCTAGTGTACTTTTTAACCAGTGTTGTTAAATTGCCGCTATATGGAATTGGAATGAATTGCTATTGTTTCACAATATGCTATTTAGTACAAATTGTTATCAAATAGAAGCTCTAGTGGCGCTACAACAATCTTGTGTAGCAAAATTTGATCAAACTATTATTTTCCACGATTCATGATTGACAACAGTACAACACTGTTTTTAACCCCTCCCAAATGCTTCTCCAAAACAAATTTGGTTTGGTAGAGTGAGCATGTTTGGAACCCAAGAATTAGATTCTAAAGAATTAACACTTTTATTAAGAAAAATGATAGAATAGGAGAGAATATCTCCTCCAAGGGTTTCCCGTTCACAATAAAGACTATTCTCTATTCAACAAGTGTTTATAATATTCAATGATAATGCTCCTAACTCCATAACCTCCCTATTTATACAAATAGTCTTATAACAACCTCAACTAACTACCTAACTATAACTAATTCTACTAAATTTAAGTCCTAACAGAGCACCCTGTCAAAGAGAATCTGATTTACAACTTAGAAGCTAGCTTTTTATTTTCTCGTTGTCTTTGTATGTTAATGCATGCTTCTAAACTTTTTGCCAGTTCTCTCTCCTAAACAAGTCTCTTCACAGGAGCATGTTTTACCCAATAAACTCACTTCATGGATCTCAAAGAAAGCCAATTCCTTGGATACAAAAGTACGTTTAGGCACAAGGATTTCTTCATTTGATGAAATGGAAATGTGAGTTGTTAAAATATGCTCTGTCCCCCTGTCCTAGAACATGATTGTGTTTTTAGTGTGTTTGGTTCTATGGTATCGAAAATTGATTTTGCAAGATCGATTTTTGTTAAAAGTGAGTTTAAGTTAAAATAATTATGTTTAGATATGGTCACGTGAAAGTTAGTTAAACAATAAATTTGAGTGTAAAAATCACGTTTCGAGGCAAAAGCTACAAATCATAACTTCATGTATGAATCAGTTCAAGAGGCAAAATCAATTCTAATCGAAACCTTCAAACATGCCAAAATTAATTTTAAGCCTTCAGAATCACTTTTAGCTCTCCCAAAAGTGAATCCACCATTCAAGGTAATGGTCCTCTGTTGTGTTACAAGTTTTGTGTTATCTTTATTTGCAAACAAGGCCTCAAATACTTATTGCAATTTAAAACATTATTTAGCACTTGCTCTGCTTATATATATTATCACTATTGGCTCAAAGCTTAAGTTGTCCATGATTATGGCTTGATTGTAGTGTCTTAATATCTTTGAAATGTCATTCATAAAGCTCACTTAGCAACTTCTTTTTGTGTGACACTAACAGTAAGGAGCATTTGCTTTCTGTAGCATCTTCCTATACAAAAGGTTGATTCTCAAATTGTTTGTAACTACTGGCTTTCAATTTTCCATCTGAAGTGTTCAAACCTCACTTTGTTCTATGTTCCTTCTATATAGCCAAGTACTTACTAGTGGAAAAGAAAGGAATCGTTGACGTTATTGTTCATAAAGATTCAAATAGTGCCGATGTCCTAAAGTCATTTATTCATGCTCTTGTTCTCGCAAATAACGATTATAAAAGCAAATATTTGCATTCAGTAAGCCAAATATGGATGAAAAAACAGTATGAAGTATTTATTCATAAGGTACATGTTTAAGCTTCAAGTTAAATTCTATTTAGCTGCTTATTTACTTTCTTAAAATTCTTAACAGTGTGATTGTATTATCTTTTCCTTTCTTGATGAATTTTATAAGAATATTTATGATATGGGAATCAAACAAAACTAATAAAATGCTACCTGCTCTTTTTTTTTTTTATAGACAAACATTCACATATTAGTTGTTATGTTAGTATTGTCTCTTTCATCAGGATTTGAACCCTAGTTTTTTATTCCTCCCACACCCTTAATCCTTTGCTCAAATCAGTTGAGCTACATGCTTGTGGTTGAATTTCATATCAAACAAATGAAAGATTAAAAAATACTGTGGCTCAGTTTGGTTTAACTTCTAACTTATGAGAGCTTTGAAATTAAAATTAGTTTAAGGTTCTTTATGAAAAAGTCCTCATTAGTTCAAATACATTTATGGACAAGTTAATTAGGAGAGCTCATTAAAATATTGTGACGCAAAACCAGTTTTAACTTAAAAAAAAGCTATAGTCTAAAAAACTTGATTATTGTTAGATTCTTTTAATAATTTTCCTTTCATAACTGTTTTTTGATGGGTTTATCCAAACTGACTCTATGTTTGGTACAGCTCAAGTCATTAGGATGGAAAACAGAACGTCTTCTATCATCACCTATCATATGGAAGGCAAATTGGATACAAGAACCGTTCGAAGAAAAAATTGATTAGGGTTCATCTTCAGCTGTGATATATTAACATTGGTCCAGAGGTGCCTAGGGGTGCTATGGATGGATTGAGTTATATGGTTGACAATGTTGACATTTAATATTTTACAAGATATTGATGATTTTATTGAAGTTCTGTCAAGATAAAGAAAACTTGAAGTTTTGTTTAGTTGTGTGGAATGCAGTAAATATTTTGTAGCTTATATAGATATCATATCTAGTGTGAAACCTGTGTCATGCATGGATAAATTTTTGTTGGAAAATATTAAGTAAAATTATGTCAAATAAATATACACTAGATTATTGTCTGCTCGTTGAGCAGATATTAATTAATTTTATAAGTTTTGTAAGTAATATTTTATATATTATAAATATAGTTATCTTATAATATTATTTTATTGATTTGTAATAATTGAATATGATTAGAAAATTAAAATGAGAGAAAATTATGTTTATCACAATTATTTAATTTAATTTTTAAAATATTTTATAAAATTCGTATGATAATTTATCATATAAGATAATTGTTTGACTCATTGTATTGTGATTGTTAATTTATTTTTTAACATATAATGGTACTTGCATTTATTTGATGAAATAAAATATAAAATACAAACTCAAAAATAAGATGTAAAAATTTAAAAATATGATTGACTATTTAATATTTTTTATTTTAAAAAAATATTAATATTGAATTATATAGTAGCGTAGTCTAAATTTATTTGTTTTATTAGTATGATATTTTAATTGTGAGTATGAGAAGTTGTTGTAAAAAAAAAATTATTGAATATATTTTATTAAGAGTTTGTAAAAAAACATATATAATAGATAATAGTTTTTAATAATTGGAAGTAACTTTTTT